>PVHT021183556.1:5585835-5616770 GCA_004024745.2 Catagonus wagneri
GTTGACTCTAGATGCGTGGATTTAATTCTGGGCTTTCTATCCTGTTCCACTGATCTATATTTCTGTCTTTGTGCCAGTACCATACGGTTTTGATGACTGTAGCTTTGTAGTAGAGTCTGAAGTCAGGGAGCCTGATTCCTCCAGCTCCATTTTTCTTTTTCAGGATGTCTTTGGCTATTCTGGGTTTTTTGTGTTTCCAAACAAACTTCAAAATATTTTGTTCTAGTTCTGTGAAAAAGGTACTTGGTAACTTGATAGGGATTGCATTGAATGTGTAGATTGCCTTGGGTAGTATAGTCATTTTGATAATATTGACTCTTCCAATCCAAGAGCATGGTATGTCTTTCCACCTGTTCATGTCATCCTTGATTTCTTTCATCATTGCCTTATAATTTTCAGCATACAGGTCTTTTGTCTCTTTAGGCAGGTTTATTCCTAAGTATTTGATTCTTTTTGATGCAATGGTAAATGGGATTGCTTCCCTAATTTCTCTTTCTGATCTTTCATTGTTAGTATATAGAAATTCAGTTGATTTCTGTGTATTAATTTTGTATCCTGCAACTTTGCCAAATTCATTGATGAGCTCTAACAGTTTTCTGGTAGAATCTTTAGGATTCTCTAGGTATAGTATCATTTCATCTGCAAAAAGTGATAGTTTTACTTCTTCCTTTCCAATTTGTATTCCTTTTATTTCTTTTTCTTCTCTGATTGCTGTAGCTAGGACTTCCAGAACCGTGTTGAATAGTAGTGGCGAGAGTGGACATCCCTGTCTTGTTCCTGATCTGAGCGGGAATTCTTTCAGCTTTTCACCATTGAGAATGACGTGAGCTCTGGGTTTGTCATAGATGGCCTTTATTATGTTGAGGTAGGTTCCCCCATGCCCACTTTCTGAAGGGTTTTGATCAGAAATGGGTGTTGGATTTGTTGGTTATCTGTTTTATACATAGTAGTGTGTATCTGTTAATCCCAAACTCCTAATTTATCCCTCCCCCACTTCCTATTTGGTAACCATAAGTTTGTTTTCCATGTCTGTGGATCTATTTGTTTTGTACATAAGTTCATTTGTATCTTTTTTTAGATTCTACATGTAATCAGTATCATGATATTTGTCTTTCTCTGAGTTACTTCACTTAGTATGAGAATCTCTGGGTATATCCATGTTGCTGCAAATAGCATTATTTCATTCTTTTTATGGCTGAGTAGTATTCCATTGTGTATACATACCACATCTTCTTTATCCATTCATCTGCTGACAGCCATTAATGTTGTTTCCATGTCTTGGCTATTGTAAATAGTGCTGCTATGAACACTGGAGTGCATGTACTTTTCCATTTTTTTTTTTTTTTGGCCACCCTGTGGCATGTGGAGTTCCTGGGCCAGGGACCAGATCTGAGCCATAGCTGCAACCTAAGCTGCAGCTGCAGCGATGCTGATCCACTGTGTGGGGCAGGTGATTGAACCTGCATCCCAGTACTTCCAAGATGCCACCGATCCTGTTGCACCACAGCAGGAACTCCTGTACTTTTCAGATTATAGTTTTCTCCCAAAATATGCCCAGGAGTGGGATTATAGGATCATATGGTAGTTCTATTTCTAGTTTTTTAAGGAATCTCCATTCTGTTCTCCATAGTGGCTGTACCAATTTACATTCTCCCCAACAGCGTAAGAGGGTTCCATTTTGGGGCTGGAGTGTCTCTTGCATTAGCTTGGGACTGGCCCAAGGGATTGAAATCAGGGCTGACCTTATGACTGGGGTACAAGAGGAAGGACAGAAAGGATGGAAGCCTGGCCTGGCCTGAATTGGGCAGCTCTAGTGGCACTCAGTGTTATGAACCATTTTCAAACTACCCATGAAACATCTTTTAGGTGTTAAAACCTTTGTGTTCAGACTGCTAGAAAATATTTGAAACAAGCCATTCATAAGTATGTTGATGCAAGTGTTCCTAAGACACACTACACACATGTGTAAGTTAAATTTTTCATTAAATAGAATTGAATTCAATAGTTTTAAAATGGGTTTGCTATTGGATTACATGGGGGGATGTATGTAGTTTGATTGTAGCCCTCATTTTTCAATGTTTTGAGTGTCCAAAAGACATAGGATGGTACCTTTCTTGGGAAATATATGATTTACAATATTCTTCACACTCAGTGAAAATTGAGTTTGTGTATTAGCTAGGATTAGGTTACCAGAAGATCCAAAATAACAGTGGTTTAAAGGAAATAAAGTTTCTTTTTCTCTCCTGTAAAGAGGTCAGGAGTCTGTTCACAGATGGTTTGGTGGTTTCATGGTGTCCGGGGCTCATGCTCCTCCTATCTTGTTATCACTATGGATGAATTCTATTTGCAAATTCACCTCATGGCCCAACATGGCTGCTGGAGCTCCAACAATCATATCTTCAATCTAGGCAGTATGGAGTGAAAATAAGGGAATGCCCTCTTCTACTTATATCTCTTTGGCTAGAACCCTGTGATATGCCACATCTGGGGATACAGCAGGCTGAGAAATGTATGATTTTAGCTAAATATAATATTCTCAGCTAAAACAATAATTGGGATTATTTTTACAAATAAAAAAGAGACAATAAATATTTAGAAACAGTTAGGAATCTTTGCCATAGCTTGGTTCTGGAAACTATTCCCATCTTCTTTTTCCCTAGGCTCCCCACACATGCTCCTTACATATCCCCTCTTGCATATGTGTATTTTACAAGAAGACCCTATTGCTTGAGAGACCCAGAGCCATGCAGAACAGAAAAGATCATTATGGGTTGAAACTAAGTCAAACTAGGGAGCTTGTGGCTATGATTATTTTGCTTAATTATATCACTTATATCATCAAAAAACTGTGTATGAGAACATGTAGGGGAAAATATCAGAGGTTTTAAGAAATATAATATGGAATTCCTGCTTCCACGCTCAACTTTCTCATTTAGGGGAGATGAGATTCCCACAGTAAGGTCCTGTCAAGAACTGTGAAAGGTCTCAGATTTTCCCCTACTTGTAAGCAATGAGCTAGCCTGCCAGTGTCCTGGATGCTGGCAGGAGACACAGACAAGGGGTCAGAGATAAAGGACTTTATCATAGCAGTAGTCCGAATGCCAGTCTTTTCTTGTGCCAGTTCCCAGGCCCTGATTCCCACAGGGTGACTTAGATGGCAGCGGGTCACATTACAGGAGAGGAATTCTGAGCCCAAGGAATGCAAGTCTTCTAAAATGGTAAGAAAGGCAGCCTGCCCTTCTCCAGAGGGAAACATTGTCTCTGGTTCCAGGCTGTACGCTGTATAAACATCCTTGTAAAGATGGTCCATCCGGAACAAGGGTGGTCAGTGTCTCCACCTGCAAGATGCCAGACATAGGAGAGGCCCATGGAGAATTGTCTCCTCACTGATGTGAGGCAGTGAACACCAAGCATTGTCCTAGGACAGAGGCCAAACACTCCCTGCATCCCCTTGTGAGCAATAAGGGCAAGCCTGGACCAAGAGAGAGGCGAGGGCTCTGGCCCACCTGTGCAGGTGTGGCGATTGGTGTGACATGCATTTGCAAACATACCAAAGGCCAGTTTGGTTGAAGGGCGAGTGTTTTAGGAAAGCTGTGGAAGGCTGGATGGGACCCAAGAGGGCCTGGAATACTGGAGAAACTTCCTGACTCCTTGTAAAGGGGACAGTTACAGTGCCAGCTGGTAAAATAGCATAGGATGGGACAGAGCAGAGGGGCTTGGTGGCAAGGCAGAGACCGCTGGAAGGTCGCCACCATGGTCTGGGCATCAAGTGCTGGATACTTGAACTTTTCCCACAGGATAGGGAAACACACCTATATCCATTCAATTTTGTTTCCTTTGCTATAGAGTACTCAGGCAAACTTTGCCGGGAACTTCATGTGTGTAAAGGTTGATGAATAGCATCACTGACAAATCTATTATCTCAAGAGGCACTTCGTAGACTCTCTTTCAGGAGGTGTCATCTAGGTGTTCAGTGCTGGTCCTCTCACGTACTTCAGGATCAGGTCCTTCCCTGAAGGTGTCAGAGTCAGGTCTAAGGACCTAGGGACGCTTCCTGCATCTGATCATTGAGGAAAGTGGCTCTGAGTGAGGTCCCTGCAGGATTCTGTGATGCTGTCGATGGGGACTTGAGTCCAAAGTAGAGCATCCTTGTAAAACCTTCACAACATATGCTGGGCTTAACACCTGTGTGGTAATGACATCCACAGGAGTGAGTAGGAAACAACTCAAAGGATATATTTACATCCAGTTATAGATAATTAGGTGACCTGATTTGGACTCCGTGAATCTGAAGGTCCAATTTGTCTCAAAAAGATCAGAGCACACACTGAGCCTTTTTCGGGGAAGCCTCTTTGCCAGCTGCAGTATTTCATGGTTGTCTGCCATCACCTAGAATGCAGGCGTGTGCACACACAGAAATAATTGCTTTAATTCACACTTGTGTTGCTTCATCAGATTAGAAAGGAACTCCCCATGTAACAGAATAGCTTACATGGAGAGTTCCATGGAGAACAGCTGAGAATGTGAGTACAGTGAGGTGTGTGAATTACTGGAAGGGTTTAAGGAGAAAGTAGGGAGGGCTGCCTGCCCTACTGTGACCAGATCCAAAAGACTGCATGTAGCGTCTGGGGGGATAACTCCACCAGGGTGGAGGAGCCGATGTCAGGGTCCCTGCCTCCCAGGGGCTCTGATAGGAGGGTGGTCTTGCTTCATGGGCGACTGTCAACCCTGCCTCCCAGAGGAGCTGTGAATAGGGCCCGGGGAGGCTCTTTTCTCCATCTCTATACCAGAGGCTAGCAAGAGATAGAGGACATTTAGGAGCCAATGCATCTGTTTCTCACCAAAACTAGCAGTAAAGGTGCTGAAGCCCAGGGCAGCCTCACCTCTGCCGTTACCTTGTTGCTTAGAAGGGCCTCCTGCAGGAAGAGGAGTTCCAGTGCACAGAGGGCTCACCAAGCACAACCATAAGGCAACGAGAAAGCATCTAGTGCTTCCAGAAAAATGCAGCAATTTCTTGAGAGACCAAGGTGATTCGTGTCTCATTATCCTGCTGATAAGAACAGTGATGACACCTAGCAGAGAGAGGGTTTCCCCTGACCCTGTTCAGAAGACTCTAGGAGTGGAGCCGATTGTGTTTCTTTGTTAAGAAAATGAGTCCTTCTGCTTTGAGTTTGCCTCTGCTTTCCAAAGTGAAAACAGTGGATGACCACCCTCACTTGTTCAAGTGTAACTGATCCTTAGGGCTTGGCCTGCAGACCGAGTGGTCTTCCCACCACTTCTCAGTGAGGCGTCCGTTCTTCCCCTGCGGCCAGCGAGGCCTATACTCAGAGCAGCCTGGGTGCCCTGACACCTGTGACGCCATATTCTGTACTCAGGTTTTACTGACAAGACCTTGCCGTCTGTGGTACTGCAGGCAGGTGAGCGTGCTCAAAGAGCGATCATAACCCCATAGGAGCTAAGGAGTGTGTGCAAGTTAGACCTGCACAACATGGAGAGATGGGGTCTTAGGTCCTGCCAGGCTGTATGTCCTGTTGTCCCTCCTGCCCCCACCCTCAGCGTCCTTGCCTTATCTCCCCAAAGGAGTCCTTGTTCCCTGAAGAAAGCATTTCGTTTGTATAAGGTCTGTTTATAAATCTGGGGCCAGGGTGTGGAGGTGCCTACCAGTAAAGGCACAAAGATCCTGTTGGCACAGGCTCTTGTTGGGCTGTGGGTTCCCCAATGGGAACTGGAATTTCATGATCCCTCACTGCCCTGAGGACGCAGACTCAATGTGGTGACTCAAGCTCAGAACTAAAGGGGCACTAATAGGACTATTAGGGGCAGAGGTATATGGGGGAACATATGCAAAGCCAGTCTGACACTGTTTCAAGGGAATTTAAGAGCCTTCAAATTAGACCAGCCAGGAAAAACAAAAATCAAATGAATAACAACTATTTAGCCCTACAATTGTCCTATGAAACTGTACTGCAAGTCATGTATAGAATTTTAAATATTTTAGTAACCATATCAAAAATGAGAAAAGAAATGGGGAATTCCTGTCGTGACTCAGTGGTTAACAAACCCAACTAGTATCCATGAGGATGCGGGTTCAGTCCCTGGCCTTGCTCAGTGGGTTAAGGATCTGGCGTTGCAGTGAGCTGTGGTGTAGGTCACAGACGCAGCTCAGATCCCACGTTGCTGTAGCTGTGGTGTAGGCCAGCAGCTACAGCTCTGATTTGACCCATAGCCTGGGAACCTCCATATGCTGCAAGTGCAGCCCTAAAAAGACCAAAAAAAAAAATAAATAAATAAAGGAAAGAAAAAAAAAGAAATGGGTGAAATTAATTTTAATATATTTTATTTAAACCAATATACCTAAAATATTATCATTTCAATATGTAGCCAATGTAAAAAATCATTTTTGAAATAGCTGATGTTTAATGCTAGTCTTCCTATTGTGACATGCAATTTTTTGATTTTTTATTTTTAAAATTTTATCAGAGTATAGTTGATATACAATGTTGTATTTGTTTCAGGTGTACAGCAAAGTGAATCAGTTATACTTATACATATACATATATCTATTTTTTTTCCCATATAGGCTATTACAAATTATTGAGTAGCCCTCCCTGTTCCATATAGTAGGTCCTTGTTACCTGTTTTATACATAGTAGCATATATATGTTAATCCCATCTTCCCAGTTTATCTTTCCCCCCTCCCATGGTTTCAACCCCTCTGGTAACCATAAGTTTGATTTCAAAATGTGATTTTATTTCTTTTATAAATGAGTTCTTTTGTATCATTTTCACAGTAGATTCCATATAGGTGGCATCATATGGTATTCATCTTTCTCTGTCTTACTTCTCTTAGTGTGATAATCTCAAGGTCCATCCTTAATTGCTGTAAATGGCATTAGTTCATTCTTTTTATGGCTGAGTAATATTCCATTGTATATACGTACCACATTCCTCTACTAATGGACATTTAGGTTGCTTCCCATGTTTTAACTATTGTAAATAGTCCTGCAATGAACACTGGGGTGCAATTATCTTTTTGAATTATGGTTTTCTATGAATATATGCTCAGGAGTGGAATTGCTGAGTCATATGGTAGTTCTCTATTTAGTTTTTTTAAGAAACTTCCATACTGTTTTCCACAGTGGTTGCACCAATTTACATTCCCAATAGTAGGGGAGGGTTCCCTTTTCTCCAGGCCTTCTACAGCATTTATTGTTTACAATCTTTCTGGTGATGGCCATTCTTACTGGTATGAGGTGATACCTCATTGTATTTTGATTTGCACTTCTCTAATTATTAGTGATGTTGAGAATCTTTTCATGTGCCTGTTTGCCATCTATCTGTCTTTGGAGAAATGTCTATTAAGGTCTTCTGCCCATTTTTTAATTGGGTTGTTTTTTGATGTAAAGCTGCATGAGATATTTGTATATTTTGGAGGTTAACCCCTTGTTGATCACTTCATTTGCAAAGATTTTCTCCCATTCTGTGGGAGAAAATGGCTTACTTTGCTATGCGGAAAAGCATAGCATTGTATATTTTTCCATTGTATATTCTTGCCCCCTTTGTCATAACAGGTACATGGGTTTATTTCTGGGTTTTCTATCCTGTTCTACTGATCTATATTTCTGTTTTTGTGCCAGCACTACACTATTTTCTTTATTACGGTTGTTTCAGTGTTGTGCCAGTTTCTGCTGTACAGCATAGTGACCCAGTCATACATATATATACTTTTTTTTCTCATATTATCTTCCACCATGTTCTATCCCAAGAGACTGGATATAGTTCCCTGTGCTGTACAGCTGGACCTCATTGCTTATCCATTCTAAATGTAATAGTTTGCATCTACCAACCCTAAACTCCGTATCCATCCCACTCCCTCCTGCTCCAGCTTGGTAACCACAAGTCTGTTCTTGATGTTTGTAAAGTCTGTTTCTGCTTTGTAGATATGCACTACATCTTATTAATCCATTCATTTGTCAATGGACATTCAGGTTTTTTCCATGTCTTTGCTATTGTGAATAAGTGCTGCAATTAATTTAGGGGTGCAAATAGCTTTTTAATTGTAATTTTGTCTGGATATATGCTCAGGAATAGGATTGCTGGATCATTTGGTAATTCTGTATTTAGTTTTCTGAGGAACTTCCATAGTTTTCCATATTGGTTGTACAATTTACATTCCCACCAACTCTGCAGGATGGTTCCCTTTTCTCCACACCCTCGCAACCATTTGTTATTTGTGACTTACTAATGACAGCCATTCTGACCAGTGTGAGGTGGTACCTCACTGTGGTTTTGATTTTCATTTCTCTAATAATTAGTGATGTCGAGCATTTTTTCATGTGCCTGCTGGTCATCTGTATGTCTTCTTTGGAGAAATGTCTATTTAGGTCTTCTGCTCATTTTTTGATTGGGTTGTTTGCTTTTTTATTATTAAGTTGTATGAGCTGCTTGTATAGTTTGGAGACTAAACCTTTGTCTGTTGAATCATTTGAAAAGATTTTATCCCATCCTGTGGGTTGCCTTTTCATTTTTTTAATGGTTTCCTTTGTTGTGCAGAAGCTTTTGAGTTTAATTAGGTCCCACTGGTTGTCTTCAGTGTCATTATTCTAGGAGGTAGATTAAATATGTTGCTGTGATTTATGTCAAAGAGAGCTCTGCCTATGTTTTCCTCTAGGAGTTGTAGAGTACATGGCCTCACATTTAGGTCTTTAATGCATTTTGAGTTTATTTTTGTGTATGGTGTTAGAAAATGATCTAATTTCATTGTCTTACATGTGGCTATCCAATTTTCCCAATACCATTTACTGATGACACTATCTTTCCTCCATTGTATGTTCTTACATCCTTTGTCATAGATTAACTGACCATATGTGTTTGGGTTTATTTCTGGACTTTCTATCCTGTTCCACTGATCTGTATTTCTGTTTTTGTGCCAATACCATACTGTTTTAATGATTGTAGCTTTGTAGTAGAGTCTGAAGTCAGGGAGCCTGATTCCTCCAGTTCCATTTTTTTTTTTTCCAATATTGCTTTGACTATTCGAGGTCTTTTGTGTTTCCACACAAACGTTTAAATATTTTGCTCTAGTTCTGTAAAGAATGTCATTGGTAATTTGATAGGGATTGTACTGAATCTGTAGATTGCCTTAGGCAGTATTGTCATTTTGACTATATTGATTCTTCCAGTCCAAGAGCATGGTTTATCTGCCCATCTATTTTTGCCATTTTTGATTTCCTTCATCAGCATCTTACAGTTTTCAGAGTACAGGTCTCTTAACTCCTTAGGTAGATTTATTCTTAGGTATTTTACTCTTTTTGATGCTATGGTAAATGGTATGGTTTCCCTAATTCCTCCTTCTGATCTTTCATTGTTAGTATATAGAAATGCAATTGATTTCTGTGTATTGATTTTGTATCTTGCAATTTTACCAAATTCATTGATGAGCTCTAACAATTTTCTGGTAGTATCTTTAGGATTTTCTAGGTATAGGATCATGTCATCTACAAACAGTGATAACTTTACCTCTTCTTTTCCAATTTGTATTCCTTTTCTCTGATTGACATGGCTAGCACTTCCAAAACTATGTTGAATAACACTGGTGAAAATGGACATCCTTGTCTTGTTCCTGATCTTAGTGGAAATGCTTTCACTTTTTTACTATTGAGAATGATGTTAATTGTGGGTTTGTCATAAATGGCTTTTATTATACTGAGGTAGTTGCCCTCTATACCCACTCTCTGGGGAGTTTTTATCAGGAATGGGTGTTGGATTTTGTCAAAAGATTTTTCTGCAAATATCAAGATGATCATATGGTTTTTATTTTTCAGTTTGTTGATGTGGTGTATCACATTGACAGATTTGCAGATACTGAAGAATCCTTGCATCCCTGGGATAAATCCTACTTGATCATGGTGTATGATCTTTTAAATATATTATTTGTGTGTGGTTTGTTAATATATATATATATATATTTTTTTTTTGATTTATAGAGCCCCACCCGAGGCATATGGAGGTCCCCAGGCTAGGGGCTGAATCAGAGCTGTAGCTGCCAGCGTACACCACAGCCACAGCAACATGGGATCTGAGCTGCGTCTGCGACCTACACCACAGCTCATGGCACCCCCGGATCCTTAACCCACTGAGCAAGGCCAAGGATCGAACCTGCATCCTCGTGGATGCTAGTCAAATTCTTTAACCACTGAGCCATAAAGGGAGCTCCGGTTTGCTAATATTTTGTTGAGGATTTTTGCATCTACGTTCATCAGTGATATTGGCCTGTAATTTTTTTGTGGGATCTTTGGTTTTGGTATCAGGGTGACTGTGGCTTCATAGAATGAGCTTGAGAGTGTTCCTTCCTCTGCAATCTTTTGGAAAATCTTCAGCAGGAGAGTTGTTAACTCTTCTCTGTTTGATAGAATTCAGCTGTGAAGCCATCAGGTCCTGGACTTTTGTTTTTTGGAAGTTTTTAAATCACATTTTCAATTTCAGCACTTGTGATTGGTCTATTATATTTCTTCCTGGTTCAGTCTTAGTAGGTCATATCTTTGTAAGAATCTGTCCATTTCTTCTAGATTGTCCATTTTATTGGCATACAGTTGCTCATAGGAGTCTCTCATGATCCTTTGTATTTCTGTGGTGTCTGTTGTAATTTCCCCTTTTTCATTTCTAATTTTATTGATTTGAATCCTCTCTTTTTTTTCATGATGAGTCTGGCTAGAGGTTAATCAATTTTGTTGATCTTTTCAAAGAACCAACTTTTGGTTTCATTGATCTTCTCAATTGTTTTCTTTGCCTCTATATTATTAATTTCTGCTCTAATCTTTACAATTTCTTTTCTTCTACTAATGTGGGGCTTTGTCTGTTCTTTCTTCTCTAGATGTTTAAGGTGTAAGGTTAGGTTGTTTCAGTTTTTTCTTCTTTCCTGAGATAAGACTGTGTTGTGTTGCTATAAACTTGCCTCTCAAAACTGCTTTTGCTGTGTCCTGTAGGTTTTCGGATTGTTGTATCTTCACTGTCATTTGTCTCTTAAGTATCTTTTAATTTCCTCTTAGATTTCTTCAATGATCCAATGGTTGCTTAGGAGCATATTGTTTAAATTCCAGGAATTTGTGGTTTTTGCTGTTTTTTTTTTTCTTGTAGTTGATTTCTAGTTTCATAGCATTGTGATCAGAAAAAAATGCTTGAAATAATTTCAGTTTCTTAAAATTTACCAAGGCTTGATCTGTTGGCCAAGATGTGATCTATCCCGGAGAATGTGTATCTATCCTGGAGAATGCTCCATGTGCACTTGAGTAAAAAGTATATTCTACAGCTTTGGGGCAAAAAGTTCTATAAATATCAGTTAAGTCTGTTTTGTCTAGTGTATCATTTAAGGTCTGTGTTTCCGTGTTTATTTTTTTGGTTTGGATGATCTTTCCATTGCTGTTAAGTGGGGTGTTAAAGTCCCCCACTATTACTGTGTTGCTGTTGATTTCTCCTCTTATGGCTGTTAGTAGTTGCCTTATATGTTGTGGTGTTCCTATACTAGATACATATAGTACTTACAATCATTGTATCTTCTTCTTAAATCGAGCCATTAATCATTACGTAATGTCCTTCTTTGTCTCTTGTGACCTTTATTTAAATCTATTTTGTCTGGTCAGATATGATATATTTTTGTACTGTTACTTCTGCTTTTCTGTAATTTCCATTTACATGTAATATTTTTCCATTCCCTCATCTTAAGTCTGTATGTGTCTTTAGATGTGAAATGGAGCACACATGTATGGGTCTTGTTTTTTATCCACTCAGCCCATCTGTGTTTTTTAGTTGGCACATTTAATCCATTTACATTCAATGTAATTACGGGTAAGTATGTACTTATTGTCATTTTCTTAAATTTTCTGGATTGCTATTTTGGGTTTTCTTTCTTCTCTTCCTTTTTGTTGTCTTCTCTTGTGATTTTTTGACCATCTTTAGTGTTGTGTTTGGTTTCCTTTTTCTTTTTTATGTGTGAGACCATTATAGTTATTTGATTTGTGGTTCCCATTATTATTATCTTTTTAGGCCCGCACCCACGGCATATGGAAGTTCCCAGGTCAGGGGTCCAATCAGAGCCACAGCTGCTGGCCAACACCACAGCCACAGCAACGCAGTATCCAAGCCATGTCTGTGACCTACACCACAGCTCATGCAATGCCAGATCCTTAACCTATTGAGCAACGCCAGGGATAGAAGCTGCGTCCTCATGGATACTAGTTGGGTTCATTACTGCTGAGCCACAATGGGAACTCCCTCCCATTATTTTCTGATATAACCATCCATATGTATGCAGAATTGCTTCTTGTTGCTGGTCTCTCAATTTCAAATGCATCTTCAGTGTTCTTCATTTGTCCTCACCTCTTCTCATGCTTGCTAGTTTTGATATGATATTTGTCAGCAGTTGATTTCCTACTTTTATATTGTTTTTTAATTTACAAATGAGCTTCATTTGCAGTATACTTGTGGTTTTTCTTTTTCTGCTTAGAGAAGTTCTTTTAGTAGTTGATGTAGAGCTGGTTTAGAGGTGCTGAATTCTCTTAGCTTTTGCTTGTCTGAGAAGCTTTTGATCTCTCCATCAAATCTGAATGAGAGCCTTGTTGGGTACAGTATTCTTGGTTCTAGGTTCCTCCTCATCACCTCAAATATATCTTGCCACTGCTTTCTGGCTTATAGAGTTTCTGCTGGAAAATAAGCTGTTATCTTTATGGGGGATCCCTTGTATGTGGTTCGTTACTATTCCCTTGTGGCTTTTAATATTTTTTCTTTGTATTTATTTTTGTCAGTTTGAATAGTATGTGTCTTGCTGTGTTTTTCCTTGGGTTTATTTTGTGTGGAAATCTCTGTGTCTCCTCAACTTGAGCGAGTGTTTCCCTTCCCATATTAGGGAAATTTTCAGCTATAATCTCTTCAAATATTTTCTCTGCCCTCCCCTTCGCCTCCTGGAGCCCCTGTGAGGTGAATGATGGTACATTTAATGTTAATCTCTTATTAACAGAGATCTCTTAGACTCTCCTCAGTTCTTATTCTTTTTCCTTTATTCTTTCCTGAGGCAGTGATTTCCACCACTCTGTCTTCCACCTCACTTTTGGTTCCTCTGCTTCTCTTAATCTGCTATTGGTTCCTTCTAGATTATTTTTCATTTCAGATATTGTGCTCTTCATTTTGCTCTTTAAATCCTTTGTTAAACATTTCCTTTAAGTTCTTGATCTGTCTTAATTCTTTTCCCAAGGTCTTAGATCATGTTTACTATCACCACTCTGAATTTTTTTTTTCAGGTAGACTGCCTACCTCCCCATCTTTTACTGGTTTTTGTGTGCTTTTGCCTTGTTCCTTTGTCTGAAAGCTACTTCTCTGTCATCTCATACTGTCTACCTTTCTGTTCATCATCCCCTTGAAAGTAGATATGTAGATGGAGCAGCAGATGCCCAGTCCTGGAATTCTCAGGGGTGACAGTGGTTCACATGTACCCAGAGCACGTGATGGGAGCAGCTGTATCACACTCCCTCTCTTGGAGCTGGGTGGCTTCTAGGGATGGGGTCTGTGAGTCAGGTGACAGTGATTCACAGTTCACAGGATTGCTTCTGTAGCACAAGGGGGCAGCAGTGTCTCCTGCAACTTCTCTTGCTACCAGGTAATTTCAGGACTATTTTCTGTACCTTGCAATGTCAGTGGTTGTTCCTGTAGTCCCTCTCTTTGCTGGGGAGGCTATAGTGACTGCTCTCTGTGACTGTACGGGCAGGCTCCATGGTTCTGCCATCACTCTCCTTGCTTGTCCACTCTAGGGATATCTTTCTATAGCCCCCCCCCCGGGGGGGGTGGCTTCTTTCTGTTGTAAAAAGGCTCTCTCTTTACCTACAAGATGTTTTACTTCTGGCAGTTCTTTCCCTTGCCCGGCTACTGGTAGGCATGCTCTCTGTAGCTGCTGTGGTTTGGAATGTGAACTAATAGGCTTCCCATGTCTCCCTTGGGGTGGAATGAGTGGCACTTATGTGGGCCCTTACAAGTCCCCTGGCTGGGCCATTACTTGTGATATTCTCCAGGTAGGAATCCTGTAGATCCAGCAGGGAGCATGCACCAGTGGCACTTTCTTGGCCCCCCCCCTTTTTTTTTTTTTGTCTTTTTGCCTTTTCTAGGGCCGCACCTGTAGCATATTGCAGGTTCCCAGGCTAGGGGTCTAATCGGAGCTATAGCCGCTAGCCTACGCCACAGCCACAGCAACGCCAGATCCGAGCTGCATATGTAATCTACACCACAGTTCACTGCAACGCTGGATCGTTGACCCACTGAGCAAGGCCAGGGATCAAACCCGCAACCTCATGGTTCCCAGTCGGATTCGTTAACCAATGTGCCACGATGGGAACTCCCTCTTGGCCCATTTTTTGATTGGGTTTGTTGTTGTTGTTGCTGTTGTTATTGAGTCGTATGAGCTGTTCGTGTATCTTGGAGATTAGACCCTTGTCGGTTGCATTGTTCAAAAGAATTTTCTCCTCTTCTGTGGGTCTTGTCATTTTTTAAATGGTTTCCTTTGCTGTATAAAAGCTTTTGAGTTTAATCAGGTTCTACTGGTTTATTTTTTGTGTTTCTTGTCATTACTCCAGGAGGTGGACTAAAGATGCCGCTGCAATTATATCAAAGAGCATTCTTTTTTTTTTTTGTCTTTTTGCCTTTTCTAGGGCCGCACTCATGGCATATGGAGCTTCTCAGGCTAGGGGTCGAATCAGAGCTGTAGCTGCTGGCCTACACCACAGCCACAGCAGTGTGGGATCTGAGCTGTGTCTGCAACCTACACCACAGCCCACAGCAACGCCAGATCCTTAACACACTGAGCAAGGCCAGGGATCGAACCTGCAACCTCAAGTTCCTAGTTGGATTCATTAACCACTGACCACAACGGGAACTCCTCAAAGAGCATTCTGCCTATGTTTTCCTCCAGGAGTTTTGTAGTATCTGGCCTTACATTTAGGTCTTTAATCCATTTGGGGTTTAGTTTTGTGTATTGTGTTAGAAAATGTTCTAATTACATTCTTTTACATATATAGCTGTCCAGTTTTCCCAGCACCACTTATTGAAGAGGCTGTCTTTTCTCCACTAGTATGCTCTTGCTTACTCTGTCAGAGATTAGTTGACCATAGGTTTATTTCTGGGCTTTTTATCCTATTCCATTGATTTATATTTCTGTTTTTGTGTCAGTCACATATTATTTGATGACTGTTGCTTTGCAGAATAGTCTGAAGTCAGGGAGCCTGATTCCTCCAGTTCTGTTTTTCTCTTTCAGTACTGCTTTGGCAGAGTTACTGTTGTGGCACAGCAGAAATGAATCTGACTAGTATCCATGAGGATGCAGGTTCTATCCTTGGCCTCACTCAGTGGGTTAAGGATCCAGCATTGCCCTGAGCTGTGGTGTAAGTCAAAGATGAAGCTTGGGTCCTGCATTGCTGTGGCACAGGCTTGCAGCTGTAGTTCCAATTCCGCCCCCTAACCTGGGACCTTCCATATGCCGTGAGTGCAGCTCTTAAAAAAAAAAAAGAGAAAGAGAGAAATTGCTTTGGCTATTCATGGTCTTTTCATTTCCATACAGATTTAAAAATTTTTTGTTCTAGTTCTGTGAAAAAATGTCATTCATAATTTGATAGGGATTGGGGATTCCACTGAATCCATAGATTGCTTTGGGTAGTACAATCATTTTGACAACATTGATTCTTCCAATCCAAGAGCATGTTATATCTTTCCATCTGTTTGTGTCATCTTTGATTTCTTTCATCAGCATCTTGTAGTTTTCAGAGTACAAACTCTTCAGGTAGATTTATTCCTAGGTATCGAATTCTTTTTGATGCCATAGTAAATGAAATTATTTCCCTAATTTCTCTTTCTGACCTTTCACTGTTACTTTATAAGAATGCAAGAGATATCTATGTATTAATTTTTTTTGTCTTTTTGCCTTTTATCTAGGGCCGCACCCGCGGCATATGGAGGTTCCCAAGCTAGGGGTCTAACAGGAGCTGTAGCCGCTGGCCTTCTCCACAGCCACAGCAACGTTGGATCCGAGCCGCGTCTGCGACCTACACCACAGCTCACGGCAACGCCGGATCCTTAACCCACTGAGCGAGGCCAGGGATCGAACCCGCAACCTCATGGTTTCTAGTCGGATTCATTAACCACTGAGCCATGATGGGAACTCCCGTGTATTAATTTTGACTCCTGCAACTTTACCAAATTAATTGATGAACTCTTAATAGTTTTCTGGTAGCATCTTAAGGATTTACTAGGTATAGTATCACACCATATGCAAACAGTGACAGTTCTGCGTCTGTCCCTTGTTAGTTGCATCATTTGCACTATTCTCTCCCATGCCATGGGTTGTCTTTTTTTTTTTTTTTATGGTTTCCATTGCTGCACAAAAGCCTGTACTTTTGATTAGGTCCCACTGGTTTTTGTTTTTATTTCTATTGCTTTGGGAAACTGAACTAAGAAAGTGTATGTCATATGGTTTGTATAGAATGTTTCTCTATGTTCTAGGAGTTTTATGGTGTTATGTCTTATGTTTGAATTTATTGCTGTGCATGGTGTGAAGGTGTGTTCTAGTTAGTTTCATTGATTTACATGCAGCTGTCCAGTGTTGCCAGAACCACTAGCAAAAGACTGTCTTTTTCCCATTTTTAAATTCTTGCCTTCTTTGTCGAGGATCAACTGATCATATGTGTCTGGGTTTATTTCTGGGCTCTCTATTCTGTTCCATTCATCCTTATGTCTGTTTTTGTGCCAGTAACCACACTGTCTTGATCGCTGTAGCACTGTAATATTTCTGAAGACTGGGAAAGTTATGCCTCCTGCTTTGTTGTTTTTTTCTGAGCATTGCTTTGGCAATTCTGGGCCTTAATGGTTCCATATAAATTTTGGAATTATTTGTTCTAGTTTGCTAAAAAAAATGTCATGGGTAATTTGATAGTGATCACATTAAATCTGTAGATTGCTTTGGGTAGTATGCTGATTTTTAAACAATATTAATTCTTCCAATCCAGGAGCATGGGCTATCTTTCCATTTCTTTGAATCCTCCTTAATTTCCTTGATTAATGTTTTACAGTTTTCAGTGTATGAGTCTTTCCCTTCCTTGGTTTATTCCTAGGTATTGATTAATGTTTTACAGTTTTCAGTGTATGAGTCTTTCGCTTCCTTGGTTTATTCCTAGGTATTTCATTTTAAAAGGTGTGTTTTTAAAAGGTTTTGTTTCTTTATAACTTTTCTAATATTTCATTGTTAGTATACAGAAACACAACTGATTTCTGAATGTTAATCTTGCTTGCTGCTACTCTGAATTCTAGGATCTGATCAAGTAGTTGTTGCACAGAGTCCTTAGGCTTTTCTATATATAGTATCATGCTATCTGCATATAGTGACAATTTTACCTCTTCTCTTCCAATTTGTATACCTTTCATTTCTTTTGTTTGTATGACTGCTGTGTTTAGGGCTCCCAATACTATGCTGAATAAAAGTGATGTCAGTCGGCATCCTTGTCTTGTTCCAGATTTTAGCAGGAAGCTCTGAGCTTTTCTCTGTTGAATATTATATTGGCTGTGGGTTTCTCACTAATGACTTTTATTCTGTTGAGATATGGTCTCTCTATGCCCACCCTTGCAAGAGTTTATCATGAATGGATGTTGTATTTTGTCCAATGCTTTTTCTGTATCTACGGAGATGATCATATGGTTTTGGACTTTTCCTTTATTAACGTGGTGTATGACAGAGATTGATTTGCATTATGTTGAACTATCCTGGTGAACTTGGGATAAATCCTACTTAGTTGTGATGTATATTTTTTATGTGTTGTTTGTTGGATTCAGTTTGCTTAAACTCTGTGAGGATTTTTCCATTGGCATTCATCAAATATATTGGCCTAAAATTTTCTTTTTTGGTAGTATCTTTGTCTGATTTTGGTATTAGGTGATGGTGGCTTCATAGAATGTCTTTGGGAGCATTCCTTTTTCTTCAGTCTTTTGGAAGAGTTTACGAAAGATGGGTCTAAAGATGTATGTTTGGTAGAATTCTCAGGTGAAGCCATCTGGTCCTAGACTTTTGTTTGTAGGGAGTGCTTTTATTACATATTCAATCTCATTTCTAGTGACTAGTCTGTTCAAATTATCCATTTATTCCTTATTCAGTTTTGGCAGGTTGTATTTTTCTAGAAAGTTTTCCATTTCCTCTAGGTTGTCAATTTTGTTGGCATATAATTGTTCATAGTATTCTCTGATGAACTATCCTGGTGAACTTGGGATAAATCCCACTTAGTTGTCGTGTATATTTTTTAGGACATTACATCCAAATAAACCCAGAATATACATTATTCTGGTGGTTTTTTGTATTTCTGCAATATCCATTGAGATCCCCTCCTTTTCCACTTCTTATTGTTTAACTGGGTTCTCTCTTCTTGTTGAGTCTGGCCAGAGGTTTGTCAATTTATTTTACCCTTTCAAAGAACCAGCTCTTGTTTTTTACTTTTTTTTTAATCTTTTATGTATTTTTAGCAGCAACGCCAGATCCAAGCCACCTCTGCAGCCTACACCACAGCTCACAGCAATGCCAGATCCTTAACCCACTGAGTAAGGCCAGGGATCAAACCTGTTTCTTCATGGATACTGGTCAGATTCATTTCCACTGAGCCACGACGGGAACTTCCCCATTGTTTTTTACAGTAGCATGCTGTTTAGTCTCCATGTAGTCAGTTTTTTTCTCATTTCTTTTCCTGTGGTTGATTTCTAGTTTCACACCATTGTTGTCAGAGAAGATGCCTGAAATAATTTCTGTACTCTTAAATTTGCTAAGGTTAGTTTGTGCTGCAATATGTGGTCATTCCTAGAGAATGTTCTATGTACACCTGAAAATAATGTATATTCTGGGTTTATTTGGATGTAATGTCCTGAAAATATCAGTTAAGTCTAACTTTTCTATTGTTTCATTTAGGATCTATGTTGCCTTATTGATTTTGTCTAGGGGATCTGTCCTTTGATGTGGGTCGGGTGACATAGTCTCCTACAATAGTATTTCCATCAGTTTCTCATTTAATGTGTGTTAGCATTTGTTATATCTACTTGGGTGCTCCTATATTAAGAGCATATATATTTGTGAGTGTAATATCCTCTTCCTAAATTGATCCTTTAATCACTAAGTAATGTCCTTCTTTGTCTTCCTTTACGGCCTTTGTTTTAAAGTCTATTTTGTCTGGTATGAGTATTGCAAATCCCACTTTCCTGTCATTTCCATTCACGTGAAATATTTTTTTTCCATCCCCTCACTTTCAATTTATATGGTCTTTGCCCTAAGGTGAGTCTTTTGTAGGCAGCATATTGTAGGCCCTTGTTTTTTTAATCTAGTCTGCCACTCTGCCTTTTGATTGGAGCATTCAGTCCATTTAAGGTAATTATTGATAAACATGTATTTACTGACATTTTAAACCTTGTTTTCCAGTTGATTCTATGTTTCGTTCTTTTCTTTTTTTAGTTACATAATTTCATTTTATGCTTGTGTCGTCTTCTTTTTAGTTTTCGTGAAGGTATTTTTGTTTTTTATTTGCAGTTGTCTTTTTTTTTTTTTTTCAGGTTACACCCTTCCTGCTATCTGCTTGCTTTAGCCTGACAGTCATGTAGGCACAAACACATTCTAAACAAAAAGAGAGTCTAGATTTTCTTACTTTCCTTTCCCACATTTTATGATTTTGATGTCTTCATGTTTATCCTTTAGCTGTTTCCCATGTTTATCGTTGCTTTTACAAATAGTTTTTTTTTTTTCTTTTAGATCTGTATACTGGCTTAAGTGATTACTTTCCAGCTGTGACTTCCTCCATCCTATATCTTAACTTCTTTCCTACTTAGAGGAGAACTTTCAGTATTTCTTTTAGAATGGTTTTAGTATTGCTGTATTCATTTAGTTTTTGTTTGTTGAAGAAATTCTTTATTTCTCCTTCTACTTTAAATGATAACCTTGCTGGGTATTCTAGGCTGCCAATTTTTGCCTTTTAGAACTTTGAATACATCTTGCCACTCTTATGGCCTGCAGTGTTTCTGTAGAGAAATTAGCTGATAGTCTTACGTAGTTTCCTTTATAATTAATTCTTTGTTTTCCTCTTGCTGCCTTTATTTTTATTTATGTTTTCTTTTTAGGGCCGCACCTGTGGCATATGGAAGTTCCTGGGCTAGGGGTGGAATTGGCACTGCAGGCCTACGCCATAGCAACACCAAATCCGAGCCACATCTGCAACCTACACCACAGCTCCTGGCCATGCCAGATCCTTAACCCACTGAGTGAGGCCAGGGATCAAGCCTGCATCCTCATGGCTATTAGTTGGGTTTGTTACTGCTGAGCCAAAACAGGAACTCCTCTCGCTGCCTTTAGAATCCTCTCATCTTTAACTTTTGCCATTTTTATTATGTCTTGATGTAGACCTGCATGGGTTCAACTCATTTGGGGCCTTCTGTACTTTCTGTATCTTGATATCTGTTTCCTTTATATTTGGAAAGTTTTCAGCCATAATTTCTTCAAATATATTTTCAATCCCCCTTTCTTTTTCTTCTTCTTCTTCAACCCCTATTATGTGTAGATTGGCCTGCGTTACATTACTACATAGATCTCTGGCTGCTTTCATGTTTTTTTCATTTGGTTTTCTGTCTGCTGTCCTGATTGGGTGATTGCCATTATTCTATCTTCCAAGTCAGTTATTCATTCCACTCTACAATGCCTTTAACTCAGCTTGTATCTCTGCAAATGAATTTTCTAATTTTTCTTGGTTCCTCTTTGTAGTTTCTAGTTCCTTTCTAAAATAACATGAATTACTGTTCATATCTGCTCTTAATTCCTTCAGTATTTTTACTATCTTTTTGAACTTGATATCTGTTAGACTACAGAGGTCTGTTTCATTGTTTGCTCCTTCAGAGGAATTATCCTGTTCTTTTAACTGGGAATGGTTCCTAAGCATCTTCATTTTACTTCTATTTTTCTTATTCTGTGAGTTTAGGGAAAACAACTAGCTACTCGAGGGCTATTTTTGTGCGATAGGACCCCTGAGTAGTTTGTGAGGCCTTTTTTTTTTTTTTTTTTTTTTTTTTTTTTTTTTTTTTTTTGGTGTGAGGGCTGCTTTTAGTTTGTATGCTTGCTCTCTCTTCCCTCAGTGTGTGCAGGCTGTTATCCCCTTGATATGGGGTGTGCTGTTGTACGACCTGCAAGTGCTTCCAGGAAGATGGAGGTGATGGGCAGGGCCTGGAGCCAGTGCCTGGGTTACTGGGCGCTTGACAGTGGTGAGGACCCATGGGGATGTGGGAACACAGGCCACTCCTGGTTGTAGGGCCCTGGGCAGTGGCAGTGACTCTCAGGGAGGTAGAGGTGGCAGCCGGAGCCTTTGGCAGGAGCAACAGCAGGGCATATGCATTCTCAGAGGAGTGAAGGCAGAGGGCGGTGCTTGGTTACAGTGCCCTTCTTGGCAGTGACCCGTGAGGTGACTGAGGCTGCAGGTGGTGCCTATTCCCAGGACCCCTCGTGGTGGCAGGCTGCACCCACCTCTGGAGTCCAAGATGACTGCAGTAGTTTACACCCACTGCCTGAGAACCCACACACCCATATAGTTTCTATGGTGGTCCCACCCTTCCTCCTTTTACCCTCCCCAACAAAGTTTCCTTGCTTCTTCTGTGGACCCAGGCCTCTTCCTATACTTCCTCAGCTGTGGCACTCTGCTCCCCAGCCTGTGGCAAGCAGCTCCCTAGCTCCTCAGGTTGTCTCTACATAGACAACCCTAGTCCTCTCCTCAAAATTGACCTCTGAGGCCTGAGTCTTAGCACCCAGAATCCTCCTAAGTGTTTCAGGCTGTGATGTCCCAGGCAGTGATGCCAAAGGTCTGTGCAGTTCTCTCTGCTTTGCCCTTCTCAGCCCAGCTGCTGCACTCTTCTCCAATGCTCTGAGGCTTCCCTTCTGTTCTGGCTGATGTCCTTGTCAGTGAGGTGGCCTCCCAGGGTGCAAGTTCCTTTCCTCTTTCACAGCTCCCTCTCAGGAGTGCTGGTCCTGTCCTGATTCCTTCCTTCTCTTTTTTTTCCTTTTGTTCTACCCATTTATGTGGAGAGTTTCTTGCCCTTTTTGGAGTTCTCAGGTCTCCTGCCAGTGTTCAGTTTTGGAAGTTTGTACCTTTTTAAGAATCTGTATCTTTCTTCTAAGTTGTCCATTTTATTTGCATATAGCTGCCTGTAGTTGCCTCTTATGATCCTTTGTATTTCTATGTGTCAGTTGTACTTTTTTGTTCCTAATTTTATTGATTTGAGCCCTTTATTTTTCTTGATGAGCCTAGCCAAAGGTTTATCAATTTTGTCGATATTTTCCAAAAGAACCAACTTTTAGTTTCATTGATCTTCTCTGTTGTTTCTTTGTCCCTATTTCATTTATTTCTGCTCTGATCTTTATGATTTCCTTCCTTCTACTCATTTTGGGTTTTGTTTCTTTCTCTAGTTGCATTAGGTGTAACGTCAGGTTGGTTGTTTATTTGAGATTTTTCTTGTTTCCGGAGATAAGACTATATTGCTATAAACTTCCCTCCTGGAACTGCTTTTGCTGTGCCCCATAGATTTACACCTACAGTGTGTCTTAATCCAAACAAGCCACATTTCAAGGTTTGATAACCACATGAAACTTGTGGCCTCCATACCAGACAGCAAAGGTTTTAGTCCATGACTCAGTCAGTCAGTTCTGTGGGCTTACCTCCACAATAAAGCTGTAATTAATGATTTATTAACTCCTGTTGCCCAGGAGTCCATATTCCAGCCACAATTTTCCATTTAGATAATACTGTTTCTGATACTTCGGATCCCGCATCCCTGACCACCACAGACAACGTCCCTTCTCTCCAGGAGGGACGTCTGCCCTGGGCAGTAAGTTCCTAAACAAAGAAGAATATATAATAACTGCTGCTTGTAAGAAGAAATATGAAGAAGCCGAAACAGGACGTTTAATAAAATTTTTCTGCAGGCTGTCTGAACTCTTGGCAAGGAGTAGCCCTTGGTCTGGAGAGACTCTGCACTCTGAGGAAGACATGTGTACTAGGCCTAGAGTATAGGGGTGGGGCTGGGGATCCTCCCAGATCCTGAAAGTTTCCACACACTTGTATTCTCAGGACACAGTCTCTCAACTGGCTCTGATATCAGTTGTTGGGATGGTTTCCTGCCAATGAACAGAATCACCTTATAGGAAAGGACACTTGTCTGAGACCCAGTAGACATGACTGCACATAAGAATCTGCTGCTTATTAGCTCTGAACAAGCCCTTTAGCCTATGTGGGGGCCTCAATTTCCTCTGTGCTCCCTTAGTTTTATTTCATGATTCAATGCTTATACCAATGGAGTTTTATGGCTTGTAGATCACATGAAAAACCAATGACAGTGGACATTGAGGATCTGAGGATAGAAGAGAGTAAGTCCCGTGGGCAGGGCTTCTTATAGAAGGACAGCACAAAGTGGGCATCTGACCAGCAAAAAAAATTTCTTAAAGCAAAATAACAGCTGGTAATTTAATAGGCAGCAGAACCAGAAGCACAGCGTAAAAAAGTGCTGATTCGAGCAACATTTATGACCAGATTTTAAAACGATTGAGTCTGTGATCAAATAGATTAACTGCTTTTGTAGAATCTTCTTTTTCAATTGGGTGGGGTGGGGAAGTTGTTGCGGAATGGCGCTTTGAAGCAATTACATCTAAACACATCTAAAATAGAAAACTGAAATTACCTAGATAATTAAATAAAAATCTCTTGCCTCTTGACCATCTAGATATTTTATGGAAAATACTGAATATGTCCCAGCTGACTTTCTATTATTAGTTGCTAATTACAAGAAGTAAAAGGAACTTAATGCACAGAA
Source organism: Catagonus wagneri (assembly GCA_004024745.2). NCBI lineage: Eukaryota > Metazoa > Chordata > Mammalia > Artiodactyla > Tayassuidae > Catagonus > Catagonus wagneri. The sequence goes on from PVHT021183556.1 coordinate 5,609,731, forward strand.
CTGCAGGTCATGGCTACACATGGACCTGAAAGTGTACCCCAGTACAGGACTAGAAAGTGTCTAGTTCAGAATTTTCAGGAAATTTGGTTAATGGATTCAGTTAGAGACACAATTAACTGTACCTTCTCAATGAACAAAATAGCCACCAAATTAACCAAAAATTCTGGGTATAAAGAAGCACTACCAGAATAGTATTTTTCTTCTCAAAGTATCATTTTCAAAATGTTAAAATGGGTGAATGGTCACAACACTGTAACAACTATAATTTTAAGAAATATATGGGTGAGTATACAGTCCCCCTTAGGATGGTGCTTATAAAAAGAAAAAGAAAGTAAGTGTTGGCGAGAATGTAGAGTGCATTGCTGGTAGGAATGTAAAATGGTGCAGCTGCTGCAGAAAGCATTTGATGGTTTCTAAAAAACAAAAACAAACAAAAAAATTAAAAAAAAAAAACCTACAAAGAATTACCATCTGGCCTAGCAATTCCAGTCCAATATATACCTCAAACAACTGAAAGCAGGGACCCAAACAGAAACTCACACCTGGCAGCAGTGTTCACAACATCCCCAAATTGGAAACAATCCAAGTGTCCAAGAACAGGTGAATGGTTTATCAAAATGTGATCTATATGTACAATGGGATATTATTGAGCCTCAAAAAGTAATGAAATCAGATATATCCTGTGCCATGGATGACCCTGAACATTAGGCTGAGTGAAATATTCTAGAGAAAAAGGACAAATTCCATTTAACTGAGGTTCTGAAAACAATCAAATTCATAGAAAGTAGAATAGTGGTTAGAGGTGTTGAGGGAGAGGGGAATGGGGAGGCAGTGTTTAATGGGGGACAGAGCTTCAGTCTGGGAAGATGAAAAAATTCTAGGAATGAATAGCAGCAATGGTTACACAATGGTGTAAATATACTTAATACCACTAAACTGTACTTTCAAAAACAGTGAAAATCGTAAATGTCGTGTTATATATGTATATTTTACTATGATTTCTGTGTGTGGCATATGTGGTGTGTTGTATCTGTGGTGTATGTGTTTGTATCTGGAGTGGGGGGGTGTGGTGTGTGTATATGTATGTGGGGGGTGTGTTTGTGCATGTGTGTCTGGTGTGGGGCTGTGGGGTGTGTGAGTGTGTGTTTTTGTGATGTGTATATTTGTATGTGTGGTGTGTGTGTGTAGTGTATGTGTATGGATTGTGTGCTGTATGCGTATGGTTTGCGGTGTATATATATATGTGCTGTGTCTGGTATGGCGTATGTGTGCGAGAGGTATGGGTGCGGTTGCTGGGGGCCTGTGTGTAGTATGTGTGTGTGTGGTATGGGTGTGGTTGCTGTGGGGTCTGTGTGCCGTATTTGGTGTAGTGCATGGGGTGTGCATTGGGTCCGTGATGTGTGGTATTTGTGGTTTGTGTGGGGGGTGTAGTGTGTATGTGGTTTGTGTGGTGTGTGTGATGGGCTGTGTGGAGTATGTGGTATGTATCATGTGTGGCTCGTGTGTGGTGTGTATGCTGTGTGGGTGGCTTGTGTGTAGTAAGTGGGTGGCTGTGTGTGTGTGATGTGTGGAGTGTGTGCAGTGTGTGCAGTTTGTGTAGTGTGTATATTTATATGCATAGTGTGTATTTGTGTGGTGTATGTGGTGTGTGATTTGTATGGTATGTTGTGGTGTATGTGTGAGGTGGGTCTGTGGTGTATTCTGTGGTATATGTGTGTTGTATGTGTGTTTTGTGGTGGTGTGTATGTATGTGGTATGTGTGCTGTGTATTTGTGGTATGTAGTGTGTGTATATATACACAATACCCACAACGTCCTAACCTTGTCCTCTGTGTGTGGGGTGAGTGTTCTGTCTTCCTGGGTGTGGAAGGGTGTCCTTTTCCTTTCCTCACGCCTTCCTTTGCACAGACGGGAAAATCAGTGACAGGGGAGACTTGATAGTAGCTTGGAGTCAGGCCCATTTCCTGCTGGTCTGAAGAATATTTATGGATGATCTAAAGTTAAAAAAAAGAAGAAGTTGTGGGGAGACAGGTTGAGAAGAGAAGAGAAGAGGAGGAGGAGAAAACCTGGTGAACTTCAGAGATATTGTAAAGGTCAAGAGGAAAAATTTCATTTTATTTGGTACATAAACTTGTCCTAAGCCATACACTCAAACGGAAAATTCCCAAGGAGCAATGCTAGGTTCAGAGTCATTTATCAAGTTAATCATGATCTGTTTTCTTGCCTTGAATAGCTTCGGCTGGAATATGCTACATTCCATCCCAGAAAGGGAATCCAAGGGAACAATTCCCAGCAAACAACTGTTCAGTCTGCAGAGTGAAAACACGTCCTTTCATTACTGTTCACATTTTTCCATGATCTTCCAGTTGGGGAAATAAAGTCAAATGGGAAAATTAAGATTGGAACCCTATACAGTTTTGAAACCAAAAGAGTGCTGTTACGAGTAGAAACCAAGATTCCAATCAGAAGGCAATGAGAGGTTTGGTACAAGATATTCACTTAAGACAAATGGAAAAAATAGTAAGGCAGGCCTGGTAAATACTTGACACAAACTTAAAGAGCACAAATGCTTAATGCAGGCCTTTCCCAAGTACCTGAAATAAGTGATTGGTCTAATAATGAAATTTTAACATTCAGCTATGTAATATTTCACAAAATAATGGAATTTAATATGCAAAACTATAAAAATATAGAGAATTAACACTGAAAATTGTAAAAGTGAAAATCAATGAGGGCAATAGGTTTGAGATAAATTTTTATAATTCTGAAATCTTATAAGTTCATATATTTGAGATGAAAAATGACAATATTCTATTTGACTCACAAATCTGATGTAGCCACCTTAAGCATGAATGTCCACAGGAGAAAAATGAACTTAGTTATAAACTAGTTTCTCTAGTTGCTAAATTGCTATCAGCTATGAGTTCTTCCCCTCTTCCAAATTTGGGCCTGATATTAATACTAAGAGAGGACATATGTATTTATACATGGAAAGCAGGAAGCTGGGAATTTTCTGGAGCATTTGGACTAATAAAAATTTCTCATAGAATATACAATGAAATGAAACAAAATTTTTAAAGAAAATGTATTTTTCTTAATTACAATTTATCAAGTTAATTTCCTCTATTTTTCTTTGTTTGGATGTGAGTAATAAAGATTCTACTGACAAAAGGTATTTTCCTATTGTACTAATTAAGGAATCACATCATTCAGTTTTTCACATTTTTATACAAACAGAATCACTAGACTTTAACCCAAAAGGCTACTCAAGGCACTAAATTAAATGCCATCAGATCCATCGAGGAGACAAGCAAGCACAAGTGCACACCAGTGGACCCTTAACAGGCCAAACTGTTGACTTTTGGGTTCATGTGAATGTGGGGAAGACTGAATTTGTTGACAAAAATTGATAGTCACCCAAGGCCAGATTTTTTTGCCTCAGAATGTTTTGAGAGAACCTAGCCAATAATTTAGAAAGGATGATGACTTGGACATTTGCCTATAGTTCTTGTAACCCCTCCCAGCTGGAGCTAAATACTGGCATTAAAACACTCATGTTAAAATGGTCCCCCAAAGGTTAGTATCTCTGGGCTGCCTTAACCTGCTCCCAACTCCATTACACCTGAAATCTAAAAGCTATGTGTGTCCTTCCATTCCAGTGACACTGAGCTGCATCAGGTCAGCTAAGCCAGCAGGCTTTGGGAGATGGTGGAGAAGAACATTTTGAAATCATCTAAAAAGAACATGCTTTTGCACTATAAGATGGTGGGGAATGAGGAGGTTTCTCCAAAAATAAATGAACCCAAATGGAAATAAGGCTTTGCAAAAATGGGATTATTGAAAATATTAGTAACAATATGTCTAGATGGTGAGTCAGCAGTGGCTCCCTACATCTTTTAGGTCAATAGGCCCACAAAATCCACTCCTTTGTCCATTCACTGATGACAGCCTTTACTGAATGTTTACTACAAGCCAAGCACAAGGGTGGGAGTCAGACAACACTCACTGTGGAAGAGACACCTTGCTCAGAGAGCCATTCTTGGTGCCAGCTCCAACCTGACACTGACATCGTCTACCACTGACATTTTCTCACAAAACCCAAGAGGAGGGGACTGCGACTCAGAAGGTCCTCAGGAGTATTTCACAGCTCTACCCTTTGCAATGGACAGGTATCAGAAAGAGGTCTTGACAATGGAGAAACGAGCACAGTAATGACACAAAGCATGGGCTTGTAGGTGAACTCGTCCCTATTTTGAAACCCAAACTTTTTGCAGATAAAACAACAGAGAACAGAGGTAGTGGCCAGGGGGTCAGTGGGGAAGAGGGAAGCTGACTGCAAAGTGCAGCAGAGGGAGCTTTTCGTGGGAGGGAATGGTTGGTTCTGGATCCTGATTGTGGTGCATCTATGACTCCATGTATTTCTCAACATTTATAGAAATGTACACACACAAAAAGTGAATTGTTGAGTTCCTGTTGTGGCTCAGTGGTTTAAGAACCTGACACTGTCTCTGAAAGGATACTGGTTTTATCCCTGGCCTTGCTCAGTGGGTTAAGGATCCAGTGTTACCACAAACTGTGATATAGGTTGCAGATGTGGCTTGGATCTGGTGGTTGCTGTGGTGTAGGTTGGAAGCTGTAGCTCTGATTTGACCCTTAGTGCAGGAACTTCATATGCCACTGGTACAGCCATAAAAAGAAAAAAAAAAGTGAATTGTACTCTATGCACATTAAAAGTAAACGAAAGGGAACCCTCATACACTGCTGGCGGGAATGTAAACTGGTGCAGCCACTGTGGAAAACAGTATGGAGATTCCTTAAAAAACTAAAAAGAGAGCTGCCAACAATTCCTCTGGGACATATATTGGGACAAAACTCTAATTCAAAAAGATGCATGCACCCATTATTCACAGCAGCACTATTTATAATAGCCAAGACATGGAAACAACCTAAATGTCCATCAACAGAGGAATGGATAAAAATATGGTACATATATACAGTGGGTTATTACTCAGCCTTTAAAAAGAATGAAATAATGCTATTTGCAGCAAGATGGATGAACCTAGATATTACTGTACTACGTGAAGGTAGAAGGTGAAAGAAAAATACCATATGATATCACTTACATGTGGAATCTAAAGTATGACACAAATGAGCATGCTTATAAACCAGAAACAGACTTATAGACACAGAAAACAAACTTTGTTACTGAAGGGGAAAGGGAGTGGGGGAAGGATAAATTAGGAGTTCGGAATTAGCACTATACATAAAATACATAAACAATAAGATCCTACTGTGTAGCACAGGGAACTATATTCAATATCCTGTAATAAACTATAAAATAATGTGGGAAAGAATATATATATATAACTGAATCACTTTGATGTACACCAGAAAATAATACAACATTGTTAATGAAATATACTTTGATAAATTTTAAGTAAACTCAAAAATTATATACACAGCACTATCCTTCATCAAGTGTTGAAGAAGAGACCACATAATAACCCACTAGAAGCATATAGCATTTTCCAGCTTAAAACTCCTCTGTGGAAGACAGTATGGAGAGTCCTCAGAAAACTAAAAATAGAATTACCATTTGATTCAGGAATTCCACTCTTGGGCATCTATCTAGAGAAAACCATGACTTGAAAAGATACACGTACTCCAGTGTTCACTGCAGCACTGAATACAATAGCCAAGACATGAAAACAACCTAAATGTCCATCAAGAGAGGAGTGGATAAAGACAATGTGGTACGTATACACAATGGAATATTACTCGGCTATTAACAGGAAAGAAATAATGGCATTTGCAGCAACATGGATGGACCTAGAAATTATCATGCTAAGTGAAGTTAGTCAGACAATGAGACACCAACATCATATGCTATCACTTGTGGAATCTAAAAAAGGACATAATGAACTTTTTTGCAGAACAGATATCAACTTACAGACTTTGAAAAACTTATGGCTTTCCAAAGGAGACAGGTTGGGGGGGTGGGAGGATGGGCTGGGAGTCTGGGATCAAAATGCTATAAAATTGGGTTGTGATGATTGTTGTACAACTATAAGTGCAATAAAATTCATTGAGTTAAAAATCTCCTCTGGGAGTTCCCACCGTGGCTCAGTGGTTAACGAATCCAACTAGGAACCATGAGGTTGTGGGTTCGATCCCTGGCATCTCTAAGTGGGTTAAGGATCCGGCGTTGCCGTGAGCTGTGGTGTAGGTTGCAGACGCGGCTCAGATCCTGCATTGCTGTGGCTGTGGCGTAGGCTGGCAGCTACAGCTCCTGTTAGACCCCTAGCCTGGGAACCTCCATATGCCGTGGGTACGGCCCTAGAAAAGGCAAAAAGACAAAAAAAAAATCTCCTCTGTCTCATCAAATCCTGTAATTTAAACTGCACACCTCTATTTGTCTTGACTTTAAAAGATTAGAAACACGTTGATATGAAGATAAATGTTTAATAGATGTACTGGACAAGAATAAAACTCTGTCTCCCGAGAAATAGCAACTGTGACAACCTTCTGCCTCCAGAGACAGAGCAGGCAGTATGACAGAACAGTTCAAGACCCTGTTCCAATGAGGTCCATCAAACTGGGCACTGAGTCTGATCCACCTCTGTGTTTTCAGCATCATGCTCTGCTCAGAGCAGATGCTCAAAAAATTGTGTTTTACCTAAAGTGAAGGGAGTATGCAAATCAAAACCACTATGAGGTACCACCTTACACCAACCAGAATGGCCATCATCAAAAAGACTACAAACAATAAGTGCTGGAGAGGGTGTGAAGAAAAAGGAACCCTATTACACTGTTGGTGGGAATGCAAATTGGTGCAGCCACTATGGAAAACAGTATGGAGATTTCTCAGAAAACTCAAAATAGAATTACCATTTGATCCAGCAATCCCACTCCTGGGCATCTATCCAGCAGACACCATGACCCGAAAAGACACCTGTACTCCAGTGTTCATTGCAGCACTCTATGCAATAGCCAGGTCATGGAAACAACCTAAATGCCCATCGACAGAAGAGTGGATAGGGA
>PVHT021183556.1:5617770-5632404 GCA_004024745.2 Catagonus wagneri
AAAGACACAATGAACCTTCTTACAGAACAGACAATGACTCACAGACTTTGGAAAACCTTGGTTTTTCAAATAAGACAATCTGGGGGGTGGGGGGATGCACTGGGGGTTTGGGATACAAAATCTGTAAAATTGACTTGTGATGATTTATGCACACCTATAATTGAAATAAAATCCATTAAGAGAAAAAAAAAATAAAGTGAAGGGAGTAGAAGGCTTCCGTGCAGGCGCATGTGCAGCAAAGGCCCAGGGGGATCCCCAGTGTGGTGATCAGTGTAACATAAAGTTAATGTTGCCACTGTGTGTAGACAAAGAGTGCCCAAGGTTTTTCATTTCATTTAGTTTGGAAGTCACTCAAGGCAGATTTCAGAATTAAGAAACAGGATACTACCTTGGATACTGGTGATGGGCCATGAAAAATAAATTAGGTCCTTTATATAGTAAGTATAAAACAACCCAAGAGTTAACCACAGGAAAAAATGGCAAAGCAAATTTTTAAATAAACTCTGGTATCAAGCGAATCTTTTTAGAATTCATACAATAGGCTCAGAATTTGGTCATAAAAAGAAAGCTGCCAAACCAATAATATAATATAAATGTAGAACACTTCATTTTTATGAATTTGTTCTTTTTTTAAATGAAAACAGAGACTTTGCCAATTTATCCCTCAGTAACCTTCCAACTGGGTAAAGCATTAAAATAATATATGCTATTTAAAAATTATAAGGAATCCATTAAATTGGCAAGATCTCAGATTTCATGTATTGAGGATTTTGCTTTGATGGGAAGTGAATGCTATAAAACCCCTATTGGAATTAGATATTTTTGGATATGAGCAGCAGTTTTCTTCTAATTGGAGAGAAAATGCTGTATAGATGAAAGTCAGCAATAAACTCTTAACTGCTGAATTCCTCTCTTAGTGTCAGATGTCACCAAAGCAGCCTGCAGGAAGGAGGAAGAAACTGGCCTGGGCTCATGGATTCTCCTTCCAGGGGTTTAGATAGGGGAAGAGCTGCTCTCCGGCTCCTTCAGAGCTCATGCTACACTAGCAGAGGCCTGTGCCTGCTGCCTTTACAGTGTACATGAGCCAGTGATTCTGTCAGAGACAGATATTGTTGCTTATGCTGCTTCGTAGCTACCCAGGCTCTGTGCCTGTGTGCACATCTCTCCAGTACACGAATGACAGCCTTTCTGGGTCTTACTTTCCTTGTGAGGCCAAGCATCTGGCCCAATCCAGGTAGAGAACCCAGACTGAGTTAGGAACAAGGGCTATAGTTCCTATTAGTGATCTGTCCCTTTCCTGTCTCTTCTTCCCAACTCCTCCATTTATCATTGGTATGTACCATGATATATGTTTACCAGATGGTATAAGCTGTTATAGCAGAAGGTAACACAACCTTTAATTGGTGCAGAAACCCACGCTGGGCATCTCTAATAAGCATTCCACCAGGCCAGTCATAGGGAGAAGCAAGATGAGTGGGGCCCAATCCCTACCTCCCTCTTGAGGTTTAGTCTAAATGACAGATCAACTCACAGGTGATTTGGTGTTTAAGTCATATTGATTTGTCAGGCAGACTGATTGCTGAGCAGGTGGTCATAAAGGCAGTAGAAAAAAGAAAAACAAAAATAAAAAGCCACATTTCCACCAAAACAAATTAAAAAAACAAAGATCCAAATTGGATCTTTTGAAAACAGCATGGAGGTACCTCAGAAAACTAAATATGGAACTACAATATGACCCAGCAATCCCACTCCTGGGCATGTATCTAGACAAAATGTTCATTGAAAAAGATACGTGAACCCATATGTTCACTGCAGCACTATTCACAATAGCCAGGACATGGAAACCTAAATGTCCATCGACATGTGAATGGATTAAGAAGATGTAGTATATATACACAGTGGAATACTACTCAGCCATAAAAAGAATAATGCCATTTGCAGCAACATGGATGGAACTAGAGACTCTCATACAAAGTGAAGTAAGTCAGAAAGACAACTACCATATGATATCACTTATATCTGGACTCTAATATGTGGTACAAATGAGCCTTTCCACAGAAAAGAAACTCATGGACTTGGAGAACAGACTCGTGGGAGAGGGAGTGGGATGGACTGGGAGTCTGGGGTTCATAGATGCAACCTATTACATTTGGAGTAGATAAGCAATTGAGATCCTGCTGTATAGCACAGGGAACTATATCTAGTCATTTGTGATGGAACATGAAGGAGGATAATGTGAGAAAAAGAATATACACATACACACACACACACGTGGGTCACTGCTATACAGCAGAAATTGACAGAATACCGTAAATCAACTATAATGGAAAAAGTAAAAATATAAAAACCAAATTGGATCATTTACCATTTTGTTTTAAATGTACTTTGTACGGACAGTTGCTTACTGAGTTGTTCTACACGACATTAAAGAAGCCCTATGATTTCTGTCTTTATTTCTTTTTAATAGAATTCAATGAAATTATCTGGATTTGGCACCCTGATTTGTTACTTTTTAGCATTATATGAACTTTGAAAAACAATCATCCTAACTAGTAGCCATGTAACATAAGTTTTATTGATAGTTTTAAAAGTTAGATAAATTCCTAATTTAGTACTAAAAGGTGACTACATGAACAAATCTCATGAAATATCAGTGAATTTTAGGAAACAAGGCATTAAAAAAAATCTGTGAGCAACAGTGGGCAAATGACTTGTGAAAGCAAGACTCATAATGACCTCTGCTTCTTCTCTTTCTTACCTATTTCTCCCTGAATTTTGACAAAAGCTTTCATTTGTTATACGGTGAACTTATCATGGAACAATCTTTTAAGAAAGAAGATAGAAAAATAAAACATAATGTCTAATACTTTGGCTATGAACTAAACTAATACTAGACAGGATGTGTTCACAGATATTTTACCTTTATCATATGTGATTTCCTCTATGAGTTGAACCTCCAGTATGTTAACTTTGGAAGTATCATTTTTTATGGCCATACCTACAGTATATGGAAGTTTCCTGGCCAGGGACTGAATCCAAGCTGCAGCTGTGACCTACATGACAGCTGTGGCAACACCAAATCCTTTAACCCACTATACCAGGTCGAGGATCCAATCTGTACCTCCTCAGCAACCTGAGCTGCTGCAGTCAGATTCTTAACCCATTATGCCACAGCAGGAACTCCAGAACTATAATTTTTATGAGAAGCTTTCTGATACTTCATGGCTGATCTTGACAAAACTGATTTTGTTTTGCCAGATATATTAGTCAGGGTTCTCCAGAGAAACAGAACCAACAGAGTATGTGTGTGTGTGCATGCATGCATGTGTACACCTGTGTGTGTATACAGGTTTACTGTAAAGAACTAGTTCATACCATTTTGGGTTTTTTGTTTTTGTGTGTGTGTCTTTTTAGGGCTGCACCTGGAGGTTCCCAGGCTAGAGATCGAATCAGAGCTGTAGCCAATGGCCTACACCACAGCCACAGCAATACCAGATCCAAGCTACGTCTGTGACCTACACCACAGTTTATGGCAATGCCAGATCCTTAACCCACTGAGCGAGGCCAGGGATCAAACCTGCATCCTCATGGATACTAGTCAGATTTCATTTCCGCTGAGACGCAATGGGAATTCCCATACCATTCTGGAGGCTGAGACTATGTATTTGACATTATAGAGTGATTTTAGTTCTTTGCTTTCACAAAAACTTGAAATTAATTCTCATAAATCAGATTATTCCAACCAGGTCTGTAGTGCACCCAAGAAGAACCAATGTTTCGGTTTAAGTTCAAAGGCAAAAAAACCCTGATGTTTTCTCTTCAGTTGGTCAGGAAGTTGCCTCTCACTGACGAGAGTGACAGCCTTATTGGTTCTATCCAGGCCTTTGATGGGTGGGATGAGGCCCTCTCACATCAGGGAGAGCCATCCATCCCCTTTACTCAGTCTACTGATTCAAATGTGAATCTCATTTACAACCGCCCTCACAGGCACACACACCCAGAATCATGTTTGACCAAACGTCTGGGCACCTCGTGGTCCTGTCAAGTTGACACATAAAATTATCCATCACATCAAGTGAGGTTCAATTATAAGATTAAATGGGTCTCTCAGCCCCAGAACCGCTGGGAGAGAGTTTAGGAAGATAATGGGGACTCTGAATTCAGGGTCTGGTCAGAACACACAGCACCTAATAGAAGGGGACCAGAGTCTCCTGGGAACAACTATATGAACCTAAAGATGGATCATGACTAAATTGTTGAACACTGTTTGGCTTCTGGTCCTGTGTGCTTAGGGCTGGAGCCTTACTGAGGCCTGAGCAGGCAAGGCCCAGGGGAGAGAGGAAAAGATTTGTAAGCACAGTATTCTATCTATAATCTGAGGAGATTTGTGGATCCCACAACCCATCTACAGACTCCCTTGGGAGAACTGTTGACCACAGGTATTTTTAAACATGGAGGGAACAAGAGATGCACAACAATTCTATCAGTCTTTATGTCCCATTAAATAAAAAAACCTCTTCCAGGAGTTCCTGATGTGGCACAGTGGGTTAAAGATCTGATTGCAGTGGTTTGCGTTGTTATGGAGGCACAACCCAGCACACCGAGTTAAGGATCTGGCATTGCCATAGCTGTGGCTCAGATTTTGATTCCCTTTTTGATTCCCTGGCCCAGGAACTTTCATAAGCAGGTGGGGCCAAAAAAGAAAAAGAAAAAAAACTCCAAGGAACAAAAAAACCCTGTTCCCCGAAAGGGAAGCAAAAAGCACACTGCCAGAGTTCCTGCTGTGGTTCAGAAGTAACAAATCTGAATAGTTATCCACAGGGATGCGTTTGATCCCTGGCCTGGCTTTGTGGGTTAAGGATTCCATGAGTGTTGCCATGTGCTGTGGTGTAGACTGCAGACGTGGCTCAGGTTTTGCATTGCTGTGGCATAGGCCGGCAGCTACAGCTCCGACTTTGACCCCCGGTCTGAGAACTTCCATATGTTGTGGATATGGCCCAAAAAAGACAGACAGACAGACAGAAGAGAGAAAGAGAGAAAGCAAGCAAACACATTACCATTGGTGCTGTTTATGGTCTTCTTTTTTTTTTTCTTTTTAGGGCCGCAACTGTAGTATATAGTAGTTCCCAGGCTAGGGGTCTATTCAGAGCTGCAGCTAGAGGCCTACACCACAGCCAGAGAAACACTTCATCCACGCTGTATCTGTGACCTATGCTGCAGCTTGTGGCAACGCCAGATCCTTAATCCACTGAGTGAGGCCAGGATCCACATCCTCAGAAAGCTAGCATCGGGTTCTTTAACCTGCTGAGCCACAACAGGAACTCTCTCATGGTCTTCTTTCAATAGTGAAGGATGTGGGGAGTTCTCGTCGTGGCGCAGGGGAGATGAATCCAACTGGTATCCATGAGGATGTGAGTTCGATCCCCAGCCTCCCTCAGTGGGTTGGGATCTGGCGTTGCCATGAGCTGTAGTGCAGGTCACAGATGTGGCTTGGATCCAGCATGGCTGTGGCTGTGGTATAGGCTGGTGGCTGCAGCTCCAATTTGGCCCCTAGCCTGGGAACTTCCAAACTTCTATATGCTGTGGGTGGGGTCCTGGAGGGCAAAAAAAAAGTGAAGGATGTGAGCTTAAGACAAAACCTACACACAAAGGAGGGCAAAGCAAAGCAAAAGAATAATAAAGAAATGGTGCTGGAGCCCTGTTTTACTTCACTCAGAGTCCTCACATCTGAATTTCTTGCTATACCAGGGATACAGTAAGAACTAACTGAGAGGAATTTGGGACAAGACAACAGAGTAGAAGGACCATGGGCTTATTTCTCACAAGCACACCAAAATCACAACTAACTGCTGAATAACCATCAAGAAAAAATATGTGAACCTGCCAAGGATATAAATACTGGAAACTGCCAACAAGGGGGTAGGAAGAGTATATACACAACATAATGAAATTCCATACCTCCTGAGTGAGCAATACACAAACTGGAAAATAATTCTATCACAGAAGTTCTCCCATAGGAGTAAGAGTTCTGAGCTCACATGAGGCTCCCCTGCTCAGAAGGAGCTCCCAGAGCACTTGGCTTTGAAGGCCAGTGGGGCTTGATTGAAGGATATGCACAGGACTAGGGGAAGTAGACTCCACTCTTGGAGGGCACAAACAAGGTCTCTCACTTACTGGTATCCAGGCCAAGAGCAGTGGCTTCATAGGAACCTGGGCCTTACCGACCTGCTGGTCTTGGATGGTCTTCCTGGGAAGGTGCGGTGTGGCTGTGGCTCTGCCTGGGGATGTGGACACTGGTAGTAAGGATTTCAGGGAATATTCAGCTATGTGAACTCTCAAGGAGGAGGACATGTGGCTTGGGTTACCTGCACCAAGACCTGGCCCCACCCAACAACCTGCAGACTCCAGTGCTGGGACAACTCAGGCCAAATAAGTAATAGGGCAGGAACACAGACCCACCCATCAGCAGACAGGCTGCCTTAATTCCTAAGCCCACAGTTGCTTCTACGCACTCCTTGACAGAGCCTTGCCCACTAGAGGGACAAAACCCAGTTCCACCCATCACCAGGGGGACAGGTATGGAACTGAGTCTGCAAACATAGGTATTTAGAAAAAATGAGACGACAGAAGAATATGCTCCAGATAAAGGAAAAGATAGCCTCAAAAGAATAACTAAGTGAAGTGGAGATAGGCAGTCTACCTGAGAAACAGTTTAGAGAAATGATTAAAGATGATCCAAGATCTTGGAAAATGAATGGATGTACAGAGAGAGAAGTAGTAAGTTTTTTGTTTGTTTTTTTGTCAAGAAGTAATAAGTTAACAAAGTTAGAAAATGAGTACAGGGATCAAGATGATGGAAGAGGGTGACAGGGAGCTAACCTTATCCCACAAAAAAATTTTAAAAACCTATTTATATGTAGAACCCATTTTCATGTTTACACAAAACATCTACTGAACGCTGGCAGAACACCTCAAAAAGGGTGTTCTTCTGCAAACAGCAAGACTTTCAAAAAGGGCAAAAGGACAAAAGGAAAAAAAAAGAAAGAAAGAGGGGAGAGAAAAAAGGAATCAGGATAGGACCAGCATTCCTGAGAAGGAGATGTGAAAGGGGAAAGGAATCCACACCCTGGGAGGCCACCCAGCTGACGGGGAGATCAGCCAGGATGGAGGGGGAACCTCAAAGCCTTGGAGAAAAGTGCAGAAGGCAGACTGAGGGCAAAACAGAGAGAGAGACACACAGACAACTTGTACCACTGCCTGGGACACCATAGCCTGAGATACACAGGCAGGGGCTGGGTGGTGAGACCCAGGCTACACAGGTCAGTTAGGGGAAAAAACTATGGTTGGCTGTGTGGAAAGAGACTGAGGGGCTAGGAAGTGTGTGTTTCACAGTCAAGGGAGTGCAGGAGGACGACTGGGACCATCAGAGAAGCAAGGTACCGTTGTTAGGGAGTGTGAGAAGAAGGGGCGGGGACAGGACTGTCACAGAAACTTTTCTCTATACACTCATGGGATCTCATGTGGCAGGAATAGTTTTCCATAAACTCACAGAGTAAGAAAAATATAAGCAAAGTAAGGAAGCAAAGGAACTATTCCCTGTAATAATAGGAGACTTTTAACATCCTACTCAAGCCAATGGACAGATGGAATATCAGTAAGAAAACAGAGGTCCTAAGGTGTTCCCAGCCTGGCTTGGCAAAAACTAATAAAAGATCCATGAGGATGCAGGTTCAGTCCCTGGCCTTGCTCCGTGGGTTAAGGATCTGGCACTGCTGTGAGCTTTGGTGTAGGCTGCAGATGCAGCTCAGATCCTGCATTGCTATGGCTGTGGCACAGGCCAGCAGCTACAGCTCCAACTGATCCCTAGCCTTGGAACCTCCATATGCCTTAAGCGCAGCCCTAAAAAGACCTAAAAAAAAAAGAAGAAGAAGAAACAAAAAAGAAAGGAAAGAACAGAGGTCCTAAATTGCAAAATAGAACAGTTAGACTTAATTAGTATTTTTCAGGACAGTACATCCAAAAAAACCAGAGTACACATCCTTTCATTTGTACATGGAACACTCTCTAGGACTGACCACATACTGGGACACAAAACTAGCCTCAACAAATTTAAGAGTATAGAAATGATTTCAAGCATCTTCTCTGACCACAATGGAATGAAAATTAAAATCAAACACAGGAAAATAAATGAGAAAAGAACGATTACATGGAGACTAAACATGCCACTAAAAAAAATCAATGTATCAGTAAGGAAATAAAAAAGGAAATTAAAAAATACCTTTAGGCAAAAAAAAATAAAAATATAAGCACACAAAATCTATGTGATGCTTCAAAAGTAGTTCTTAGAGGGAAGTTCATAGGAATACAGACCTTCCACAAAAAAAGAAGAAAAATCTCAAATCAAAAACCTAAGCTACTACCTAAAAGAATTTTAAAAAGAAGAACGAACCAAACCTAAAGTCAGCAGAAGGAAGGAAATCATAAGATCAGAGAGGGAATCAATAAAATAGAGATTTAAAAAAACTAGAAAAATATCAAAAAAAAAAAAAAACACCAAGAGCTGGTTCTTTGAAAGGGTAAAGAAAATTGACAAACCTCTGGCCAGACTCACCAAGAAGAGAGAGAAGTCAAATCAACAAAGAAATGGAAAAGGGCAAAACTACAACACACCTTCAACCATGCACAAAACAACTCAAAATGGCTTAAAGGCTTAAACATAAAACACCATAAAACTCTTAGAAGAGAACATAGGCAAAACATTCTCTGATATCAACAGTACAAATGTTTTCTTAGGTCAGTCACCCAAGGCAACAGAAACAAAAAATAAATAAACCAGTGGGACCTAATCAAACTGATAAGCTTTTGTAGGTTGAAAATACAACCTAAGGAATGAGAGAAAATAGTTGCAAATGATGAAACTGAGAAAGGCTAAATCCTCAAACTATACAAACAACTCATACAATTCAACAGCAAAATAAAAAATAAAAAAAACAATAGAAAAATGGGCAGAAGACCTGAATAGACACTTCTCCAAAGAAGACATACAGATGGCCAACAGGCACACGAAAAAATGATCAATATCAAAAATTATTAGAGAAATGCAAGTCAAAACTACAATGAAGTACCACCTCACACTGGCCAAAATAGCCATCATTAATAAGACTACAAATGACAAATGCTGGAGAGGGTGTGGAGAAAAGGGAACCCTCTGACAGTACTGGTAGGAATGTAAATTGGTACAATAACTATGGAAAACAGTAAGGAGGTTCCTCAGAAAATAAAATATAGAACTACCAAATGATCCAGGAATCCTACTCCTGGGCATATATCCAGACAAAATTACAATTAAAAAGCTGCATACACCCCTATGTTCACTGCAGCACTATTCACAATAGCCAAGACATGAAACAATCTAAATATTCAGTGACAGATGAATGGATTAAGAAGATGTGGTACATATATATATACAGTGGAATACTACTCAGTCATAAAAAAGAACAAAATAATGCCCTTTGCAGCAACATGGGTGGTATTAGAGATTCTCATACTAAATGAAGTCAGAAAGACAGATACCATATGATATCACTTACATGTGAAATCTAAAGCATGGCATAGATGAACCTACTTACAAAACAGAAACAGTCTCACAGACATAGAGAGCAGACTTGTGGTTGCCAAGGAGGAGGGAGTGGGATGGACTGGGAGCTTGGGGTTAATCAGCGCAAACCATTAAATTTAGAATGGATATCAACGAGGTCCTGGTATATAACACAAGGAACAATACCCAATCAACTGTGAGAGAATAGGATGGAAGATAACATGAGAAGAAGAGTGCATATATGTATCTCTGTGTCACTTTGCTGTACAGCACAAATTGACAGCACACTATAAATCAAATATAATAATAAAAAAAAGAAATGGAGAAGGAGAAATTTCAATGGATACTTCAGAAATACAAAAAAACCATCAGAGAATACTATGAACAATTATAGGCCAACAACTTGACAACCTAGGAGAAATGGAAAGCTTTCTAAAAACACAGAGCCAATGAAAACAGAATCAAGAAGAAATAATCTGAACAGACCAATCACTAGAAATGAAACTGAATATGTAATAACAATGCTCTACAAACAGAAGTCCAGAACCAAATGTCTTCAGAGGAGAAGCCTACCAAACATACCAAGAAAAACTTATACCTATCTTAAATTCTTCTAAAAGACTGAAGAAGGAACATTTCCAAAGATATTCTATGAAGCCAGCATCACCCTAATACTAAAATCAGACAAAGATACTACAACAAAGAAAATTATGGGCCAATATCTTTGATGAATACAGATGCAAAAATCCCCAACAAAATTTTCACCTACCAAATCCAACAACACATAAAAAAGATCATACACCACAACTAAGTGGGATTCATCCCAAATTCACAAAGATGGTTCAACATATGCAAATCAATCACTGTCATACTCCCCATTAACAGAAGAAAAGTCCAAAACCACATGATCACCTCACCAGATGCAGGAAAAGCATTGAGCAAAATCCAACATCCACTCATGATTAAAAACTCTTGCCAAGGTGGGTACAGAGGGAACATATCTTAACATAATAGTCATTTATGACAAACCCACAGTCAATATAATACTCAACAAAGTAAAGGTCAAAGCCTTCCCACTAAAATCTGGAACAAAACAAGGATGCCTACTCTCACCACTTTTATTCAACATAGTATTGGGAGTCCTAGCCACAGCAATAAGACAAAAGAAATGAAAGCCACCCAAACTGGTAGGGAAGAGGTAAAACTGACACTATATGCAGATGACATGATACTATATATATAGAAAAACCTAAAGACTCCCCCACAAAAACTACTCGATCTGATCAACAAATTCAGCAAAATAGCAAGACTAACATTCAGAATTCTGTTGCTCTTCTGTATACTCAAAATGGAATGTTAGAAAAGGAATATAGGGAGTTCCCGTCGTGGCGCAGCGGTTAACGAATCTTGACTAGGAACCATGAGGTTGTGGGTTCGATCCCTGGCCTTGCTCAGTGGGTTAAGGATCCGGCGTTGCTGTGAGCTGTGGTGCAGGTCGCAGACGTAGCTCGGATCCTGCATTGCTGTGGCTGTGGTGAAGGCCGGCGGCTACAGCTCCAATTAGACTCCTAGCCTGGGAACCTCCACATGCCGCGGGTGCGGCCCTAAAATGATTTTTAAAAAAGGCAAAAAAAAGAAAGGGAATATAAAAAACAATACATTGGAGTTCCCATGGTGGCTCAGTGGTTAATAAATCTGACTAGGAACCATGAGGTTGCAGGTTCAATCCCTGGCCTCGCTCAGTGGGTTAAGGATCTGGTGTTGCCGTGAACTCTGATGTAGGTTGCAGGCACAGTTCAGATCCTGCGTTGCTGTGGCTGTGGCTGTGGTGAAGGCCAGCAGCTACAGCTCTGATTAGATCCCTAGTCTGGGAACCTCCATATACCGCAGGTGAAGCCCTAGAAAAGGCAAAAAGACAGAAAAAAAAATACGTTAAAATCATACCCCCCCAAAAAAAAGATAAAATACCTAGGAATAATCCTTACCAAGGACATAAAAGACTTTACGCTGAGAACTATAAAACAGTACTCAAGGAATCTGAAGAGAATTAAAAAACTGGAAAGATGTTGCATGCTCCTGGATTGGAAGAATTAATATTGTTAAAATGGCCATACTGCCCAAAGCAATCTACAGATTTAACAGGATCCTCATCAAAATATCCAGGATATTTTTCATGACATCTTATGAAATTTCTTTGCAGTGCCAGGACACAGGTTTGATACCTGACTTAGCACAATGGATTATAGGATCTGGTGTTGCTGCAGTTACTGCTCAGATTGAAAGTGTGGTTTGGATCTCATCTTTCAACCCAGAATTCTATATTCCACAGGGTAGCCAAAAAAAGTAAAATTAAATAAATAAATAAAATAAAATATGGCATGAATGAACCAAACTACAAAACAGACACACCAACATAGAGAACAGACTTCTAGTTGCCAAGCTGGAGTGGGGAGGGAGGAGGGAGTGTGATGGACTGGGAGTCTGGGTTTAGTAGATACAAACCATTATATTTAGAATGGATAAGCAATGAGATCCTGCTGTATAGCACAGGGAACTATATCCAGTCTCCTGGGATAGACCATGATGAAAGATAAGATAAGGGAGAGATGGGATTAAGATGGTAGAGTGGGACTGGAGCTCAGCTTCTCTCATAAAGGGAACAAAATTACAACCAACTGCTGAACAACGTTCAACAAAACAGACTGCAGACTCTCAGAAAAGATATCCTACTCCAGAAGACAGAGAAGGCCACACTGAGACAGAAGGAGGGGTGATCACAAAATATAAACATCCCATACCCTTTGGGTGGGTGGCCCAAAAACTGGAAAGTAGCTATATTGCAGAGGCTCACCCACAGAAGTGAGAGTTCTGATACCCATGTCAGGTTCCCAAGCATGGGGATCTGGCAATGGGAGGAGGAGCTTTCCAAGCATTTGGCGTTGAGGGCCATTGGGGCTTGTGCCCAGGAACTCCACGGGACTAGGGGAAATGGAGACTCCACTGCTGAAAGGCACACACAGGTGTTCATGTGCACTGGGTCCTAGGACAAAGCAGAGACTCCACAGGAATCTGGGACAGACCTACCTGTGATTCTCGGATGATCTCCTGGGAAAACGGGGTGACAGTGGATTGGTGATGGGGTAGGACTTTGGAGGCAAAGGTCTTGGGAATTATCATCAGTGTGAACTACTCTAGAGGCGGCCATTTTGGAAAAATCTGGCCCTACTCATCAGCAAGCAGGCTGCCTAAAGACTGCTTCCTCCCTCCCCCTAGGCACATGACTACTTCAAATCACATTCAGGGACAAAGCCCCATCCATCAGAAGAATAGGAAACAGCTCCACCTACCAGTGGGCAGGCACCAGTGCCTCCATCAGAAAGCCTACTTCAAACCCCTGTACCAAATTCAGCCACAAGGGGGCAGACATCAGAAGCAAGAGAAGCTACAACCCTACTCTTGGCAAAAAGTAGACCACACCAAAAATCTATACAAAGGGAAAAGGCAGAGATTTATGATTCAGATAAGGGAACAAGAAAAAAAAAAGCAAAGGAAACATGTAAGTGATTGGGAGATTACCAATCTCCATGAAAAGGGCTTCAGACTTTGATAGTAAAGGTGATTCAAGATCCTGGAAATTAACTGGAAGCAAAGATTGATAAATTATAAGAAACACTGGGCAAAGAAATAGATTTAAGGATTAAGCCAAGCAGAGATGCAAAACACTATAACTGAAATAAAAATTCACTAGAATCAACCAACAGCAGAATACAGAAGGCAGAAGAAATAAATCACTAATGAGGAACAGAAAAGAGAAAAAAGATTGAAAAGAAATGAAACCATCTAAGGGAACTCTGGGATAATGCACCAACATCCATATTATAGGGGTGACAGAAGGAGAAAAGAGAAAGGGCCAGAGAAAATATCTAAAAACATAATAGCCAAAAACTTCCCTAACATGGGAAAGGAATCACTCACTCAAATCCAGGAAACACAACGAGTACTATATAAAATAAATCCAAGGAGGAACACCCTGAGACACCAATTAATAAAACTGACCATAGTTAAAGACAAAAAAGTAAATATTGAAAGCAACCAGGGAAAAGAAACAAATAATATACAAGGGAACCCTGATAGGGTTATCAGCAGATTTTTAGACAGAAACTCTACAGGCCATCAGGGAGTGGCACAATATTCTTAAAATGATGAAAGGAAAAAAACCCACAATCAAGATTACTTTACCCAGCAATATTCTCATTCAGATTTGAATGAGAAATCAAAAGTTTTACAGACAGGCAGATGCTAAGGGAATTCAACACTGCTAAACCAGCTTTACAACAAATACTAAAGGAACTTCTCTATGTGGAAAAGAAAAGGCCACTACTAGAAATAAAAATATCACAAATGACAAGGAAAAGATAATGGTAAAGGAAGAGATATAGTATAGGCAGGAAATCATCCACACACAAATATGCTACCAAAACCAAAAATCATGAGAAAAGGAGGGTACAAATGAAGGATACTGGAAATGTACTTGCAATCAAGAGACCAACAACTTGATCTTGTATATATACATATAGACCCCATATCAAAGCTTCATGGTAACTGCAAACCAAAAATCTACAATACATACACACACAAATAAGAAAAAGGAATCTAAACACAATGCTAAAGATAAATTATCAAACAACAAGAGAAGAAGGGATGAAAAAAGACCAACAAATCCAAAACAGTTAATAAAATGGCAATAAGAACATACATATCAATAATTACCTTAAATGAAGGTGTTCCTGTCATAGTGCAGCAGAAACAAATCCAACTAGTACTCATGAGGCTGCAGGTTTGATCCCTGGCCTTGCTCAGTGGGTTAAGGATCCAGCGTTGCCTTGAGCTGTGGTGTAGGTCACAGATGCAGCTCGGATCCTGCATTGCTTGGCTATGGTATAGGCCAGCAGTTGTGCATCCAATTTGAGCCTTAGCCTTGGTACTTCCATATGCAGAGGGTGCAGTCCTTAAAAAGCAAAAAAAAAAAAAAAAAA
>PVHT021183556.1:5633404-5646048 GCA_004024745.2 Catagonus wagneri
AGGAAGCACAACTAGTACCACATAAAATAAACCCAATGAGGAACACCCCGAGACACATATTAATCAAAATGACCAAAATTAAAGACAAAGAGAAAATTTTGAAAGCAGCTAGGGAAAAGAAACAAATGACATACAAGGGAACCCCAATAAGGTTATCAGCAGATTTTTCATCTGAAACTCTGCAGGCCAGAAGGGAGTGGCGTGATACACTTAATGTGATGAAAGGGAAAAACTTCCAACCAAGATTGCTTTACCCTGCATGGCTCACATTCAGATTTGAAGGAGAGATCAAAACCTTTACAGATAAGCAAAAGCTAAGAGATTTCTGCAACACTAAGCCAGCTTTACAACAAATCTTAAAGGAACTTCTCTAGTCAGAAAAGAAAAGGCCACAACCAGAAACAAAAACACCACAAATGACAAGGCTCACCAGGAAAGGCATATATACAGTAAAGATACTAAATCATCCATGCACAATTATGCTACCAAAATCAGAAATCGTGAGAAGAGAGCACAAATGCAGGTCACTGGAGACACACGTGCAATTAAGAAACCAACTTAAAACAATCTCACTTGTATATAGACTCCTATATCAAAACTTCAGGGTAAAAAAAAAAAAAAGTGCAACAAAAACCTCAAACAGTTAATACAATGGCAATAAGAACATATATATCAGTAATTACCTTAAATGTTAATGGACTGAATGCCCCAACCAAAAGACATAGACTAGCCGAATGGATACAAAAACAAGAAAACAACCAATGGATCACTGAAGAAATCAAAGAGGAAATTAAAAAATACCTAGAAGTAAATGACAACAAAGACACAACACTCCAAAACCTCTGGGATGCAGCAAAAGCAGTTCTAAGAGGAAAGTATATAGCAATACAAGCCTACCTCAGGACACAAGAAAAAGCTCACATAAACAACCTAACTTTACATCTAAAGCAGCTAGAGCGGGAAGAAGCCAGGTCATGGAAACAACCTAAATGTCCATCGACAGAGGAGTGGATAGGGAAGATACGGTACATACACACAATGGAATATTACTCAGCCATTAAAAGGAACAGAATAACAACATTTACAGCAACATGGATGAACCTAGAAATTATCATACGAAGTGAAACCAGTCAGACAATTAGACAGCAACACCCAATGCTACCACTTACATGTGGAAACTAAAGAGACACGATGAACTTCTTTGAAGAACAGACAATGACTCAGAGATTTTGGAAAACCTTGGTTTTTCAAGTAAGACAATCTGGGGGGTGGGGGGATGCACTGTGGGTTTGGGACACAAAATCTATCGAATTGATTTCTGATCTTTGTACACCTATAACTGAAATAAAATTCATTGTTAAAAAAAAAAAGACATAGACTGGCTGAATGGATACAAAAAAGAAGACCCATATATATGCTGTCTTCAAGAGACCCACTTCACTTCTAGGGACACATACAAAGTGAAAGTGAGAGAATGGAAGAAAACAGTCCATGCAAACAGAAATTGAAAGAAAGCTGGAATAACAAAACTCATTTCGGATAAAACAGACCTTAAAGAATACTGTTGGAGACAAAAAATGTCTCCAACATAATGATCAAAGGATAAATCCACAAAGAAGATATAACAGTTTTAAATATATATGCACCCAAAAGAAGATCACCTCAATATATAAGGCAACTGCCAACAACCTTAAAAGGAGAAATTGACAATAACACAATAATAGTGGGGGACTTTAACACCCCACTTACAGCAATGGACAGATAATCCAGACAGAAAATCAACAAGGAAACACAGGCCTTAAATGATGCATTAAACCAGATGAACTTAACTGATATTTACAGAACATTCCATCCAAAAGCAGCAGAATACACATTCTTTTCAGTGCACAGGAATATACTCTACAATAGATCACATTCTGGGCCACAAATCAAGCCTCAGTAAATTTGAGAAAACTGAAATCATATCAAGCATCTTTTCCAACAAAAACGCCATAAGATGGGAAATCAATAAGAAAAAACACTACAAAACACACTAACATGTGGAAACTGAACAACATGCTACTAAACGACCAATAAGATCACTGAAGAAATCAAAGAGGAAATTTAAAAATACCTAGAAGCAAATGACAACAAAGACACAACAATCCAAAAGCTAAGGGCTGCAGCAAAAGCATTTCTAAGAGGGAAGTTTATAGCAATGCAAGCCTACCTTGGGAAACAAGAAAAGGCTCAAATACACAACCTAATTTGACACCTAAAGCAACTAGAAAGAACAGACAAAACCTAAAGTTAGCAGAAGGAAAGAAATCATAAATACTGAACAGAAATAAATGAAATAGAAACAAAGAAAACCACAGAAAAGATCGATGAATCTAAAAGCTGATTCTCTGAAAAGATCAACAAAACTGATAAACCCTTACCCAGATTCATCAAGAAAAAAGAGGACTCTAATCAATTAAAATTAGAAATGAAAAAGGGGAAGTTACAATGGATACCACTGAAATAAAGTATCATAAGAGACTACTATAAGCAACTATATGCCAATAAATGGACAAGCTACAAGAAATGGATGAATTATTAGAAAGGTACAACCTTTCAAGACAAAACCAAGAGGAAATAGAAAAGATGAACGGACCAATCACAAGTACTGAAATTAAAACTGTGATTTAAAAACTTACAACAATCAAAAGACCAGGACCAGATGGCTTCACAGGCGAAATCTATCAAAAATTTAGAGAAGAGCTAACACCTATCCTTCTGAAACTATTCCAAAAGAGTGCAGAGGAACACTCCCAAACTCATTCTATGAAGCCACCATCACCCTAATACCAAAGACAAAGATAACACAAAAAAAAAGAAAGACAGTTAAGGCCAATAACACTGATGAATATAGATGCAAAAATCCTCAACCAAATACTAGCAAACCAAATCCAACAATACATTAAAAGGATTGTACACCATGATCAAGTGGGATATACCCCAGGGATGCAAGGATTTTTCAATATCCACAAATCAATCGTTACGGTACACCACATTAACAAATTGAAGAATAAAAATCAAATGATCCTCTCAATAGATACAGAAAAAGCTTTTGAAAATATCCAACAGCAATTTCTGATTAAAAAAAAAAAAAGTCCAGAAAGTGGGCATAGAGGGAGCCTACCTCAACATAATGAAGGTCATACATAACAAACCCACAGCTAACATCATTCTTTATGGTGAAAAGCTGAAAGAATACCCATTAGGATGGAATAAGACAAGGCTGTCACTCTCATCACTACTATTCAACATAGTTTTGGAAGTCATAGTCATGGCAACCAGAGAAGAAAAAGAAATAAAAAGAAATTGGAAAGGAAGAAGTAGAAGTATTATTATTTGTAGATGATATGATGTTATACTTAGAAAATCCTAAAGATGCTACCAGAAAATTGTTAGAGCTTAACAATAAATTTGATATAAAGTTGCAGGATACAAAATTAATACACAGAATCGATTGCATTTCTATATACTAGCAATGAAGATCAGAAAGAGAAATTAGGGAAACAATCCCATTTACCATCACATCAAAAAGAATAAGATACCTAGGAATAAACCTACCTAAAGAGACAAAAGACCTGTCTTCTGAAAAATATAAGACACTGATGAAAGAAATCAAAGGTGATACATACAGATGGAAAAATACCATGCTCTTGGATTGGAAGAATTAATATTGTCAAAATGACTATACCACCCAAGGCAATCTATAGATTCAATGCAATCCCTATCAAATTACCAAGGATATTTTTCACAGCACTAGAACAAAATATTTTCAGGTTTGTTTAGAAGCACAGAAGACCCAGAGTAGCCAATGCCATCCCAAGAAAGAAAAATGGAGCTGGAAGAACCTGGCTCCCTGACTTCAGACTATACTACAAACCTATAGTCATCAAAACAGCATGGTACTGGCACAAAAACAGAAATACAGATCAGTGGAACAGGACAGAAAGCCCAGAATTAAACCCACACACCTAAGGTAAACCAATCTATGACAAAGGAGGCAAGAAAATACAATGGAGAAAAGACAGTCCCTTCAATAAGTTGTGTTAGGAAACTGGACAGCTACATATAAAAAAATGAAATTGGAACATTCCCTAACACCATACACAAAAATAAACTCAAAATGTATTAAAGATCTAAATATAAGACCAGATACTATAAAAACTCTTAGAGGAAAACATAGGCTGAACACTCCGACATAAATCATAGCAGTATTGCAGTTCCCATTGTGGCTCAGTGGTTATTAATGAATCTGACTGGAAACCATGAGGTTGCGGGTTCGATCCCTGGCCTCGCTCAGTGGGTTAAGGAGCCAGTGTTGCCGTGAGCTGTGGTATAGGTTGCAGACACGGCTTGGATCCTGTGTTGCTGTGGCTGTGGCGAAGGCTGGCGGCTACAGCTCCCGTTAGACCCCTAGCCTGGGAACCTCCATATGCCGCGGGTGCGGCCCTAGATAAGGCAAAAAGACAAAAAAAAATATCATAGCAGTATCTTCTCAGATCCACCTGCTAGAGTAACAACAAAAAATAAACACATGGGACCTAATTAAACTTACAAGTTTTTGCCCAGCAAAGGAAACCCTAAACAAAAGTAAAAGACAACCCACAAGATGGGAAAAAATATTGTCAAATGAAGCAACTGACAAGGGATTTCACCTTCTGAAGCTTACTAGAAAAAAAAAAAATCAAAAAATAGAAAGAGGATCTAAACAGACAACTCAAGACATACGGATGGCCAAAAAACAAATGAAAGATGTTCAACATCACTAATTATTAGAGAAAAGCAAATTAAAACTACTACAAGGTACCACCTTACACCACCCAGAATGGCCATCATCAAAGTCTACAAACAGGGAGTTCCCATTGTGGTGCAGTGGAAACAAATCCGACTAGGGACCATGAGGTTGCAGGTTTGATCCCTGGCCCCACTCAGTGGGTTAAGGATCCAGTGTTACCGTGAGCTGTGGTATAGGTTGCAGACATGGCTCGGATCTGGCATTGCTGTGGCTGTGGTGTAGGCCGGCAGTTGTAGCTCCGAGTAGACCCCTAGCCTGGGAACCTCCACAGGCTGCAGGTATGGCCTTAAAATGACAAAAGACCAAAAAAAAAACAAAAAAGGTCTACAAACAATAAATGCTGAAGAGGGTGTGGAAAAAAGGGAAGCCTCCTAACACTGTTGGTGGGAATGTAAATTGGTACAACCACTATGCAGAACAGTATGGAGATTCCCCAAAAACTAAAAATAGAATTATCTTCTGAGCCAGCAATCCTACTTCTGGGCATCTATCCAGAAAAAAACCATGACTTGAAAAGATGCATATACCCAATGTTCACTGCAGCACTATATACAATAGCAAAGACATGGAAGCAACCTAAATGTCCATCGACAGAGGACTGGATAAAGAAGATGTGGTATATATACACAATGGAATACTACTCAGCCATAAGAAGGAATGAAATAATGGTATCTGCAGCAATATGGATGGACCTAGAAATTACCATGCTAAGTGACGTTAGACAGACACAAACAGTCATATGCTATCACTTATTTGTAGAATCTAAAAAATGGATATAATCTTCTTCACAGAACAGAATCTGATTCACAGACTCTGAAAAACTCATGGTTACCAAAGGAGACAGGTTGTTGAGTGAGGGATTGGCTGGGGGTTTTGGATGCAAATGTTGTAAAACTGGGTTGTGATGATGGCTGTGCAGCTATAAATATAAGAAAATTCACTGAGTTTTAAAAAAACTAATGTATACATGTATGACTGGATCACTTTTCTGTAAATCAGAAATTGGCACAATATTGTAAATCAGGTATACTTTGCTTTAAAATTAAATTTAAAAAAGAATTAGAAAATATAAAGAGTGACCAAGCAGACTTGAGGGATACAATAAGCCAAATGAAAAATATACTAGAAGGAATCAACAGCAGAATAAATGAGGCAGAACAGATAAGTAAACCAAGTCAGAACGGAGAACATTACTGACACATAAATAAAGAATAAAGAAAAAAGAATGAAAACAAATGAGACCTCTGGGAAAACATTAAACACTCTAACACTCGCATTATAGGGGTCCCAAAAGGAGAAAAGAGACAGAAGGGGCCTGAGAAATTATTTGAAGAGGTAAACTGAAAACTTCCCAGACATGGGAAAGAAAACAGTCACCCAAGTCTCAGAATCACAGAGTTCCAGGCAGGATTAACCGAAGGATGAACATGCTGCGACACACAGCAATCAAACTGACAAAAATCAAAGAAAAAGAGGAAATAAAAAATCAACAAAGGAAAGAGACAAATAACAGATTAAGGAAATCCCCATAAGGTTATGAGCTGATTTGCAGGCAAGAAGAGAGTGGCATGATATATTTAAAACAATGAAAAGAAAAAAAGCCCAAACTAAGAATACTCAGAAAGGCTCTTGTTCAGATTTTTTTTCATTGGCTCTCATTCAGATTTGACAGAGAAATCAAAAGCTTTACAGACAAGCACAAGCTGAAAAAATTCAGCACCACAAAACCACTTTTACAACAAATGCTACTGGAACTTCTCTAGACAGAAAAGACTACAATTAGAAACCAGAAAATTATGAAATGGGAAAGCTCAGCAATAATGGAAACATACAGTAAAAGTAGGAAAACATACCTTTTAAAATAGAGCCCCCCCCCAAAAAAAGATCCAAAACAATTAATCAAATGGCAATGGAAACTTTCCTCAACATAATAAAGGCCATATATGACACTCTCAAAGCTAACATATACTCAATGGTGAAAAGCTGAAAGCATTCCCTGTACGATCAAAAACAAGACAAGAATGTCCACTCTTGCCACTTTTATTCAACATAATTTTGGAAGTCCTAGCCACAGCAACCAGAGAAGAAAAAGAATTAAAAGGAATCTGAACTGGAAAAGTAGTAAAACTAGCACTGCTTGCAGATGACATAATACTATACATAGAAAATCCTAAAGACACTATCAGAAAACTACTAGAGCTCATCAATGAATCTGGTAAAGTTGCAGGGTACAAAGTTAATACAAAGAAATATGTTGCATTTCTATATACTAACAAAAGTCAGAAAGAGAAATTAAGGAAACAATGCCACTTACCATCACATGCAAAAGTATAAAACACCTAGGTATAAACCCACTTAAGAAGGCAAAAAACCTACACTGTGAAATTTATAAAATACTGATGAAAGAAATGGAAGGTGACACAAATACATGGAAAGACAAATATCATATGATACCATTTACATGTGGAACCTGAAAAAAAAATACGAATGAATGTATTCACAAAACAGACTCATAGACATAGAAAACAAAATTATGGTTACCAAAAGGAGAGGAGGAGGGGAGGGATAAATTAGGAGTTTGGGATTAACAGATACACACTACTCTATATAAAATAGATGACCAACAAGGACCTAATGTATAGCACAGGGAATTATACTCCATATTTTATAACCACCTATATGGAAAAATAATCTGAAAAAGAATATATACATGTGTGTAAAATATATAGATATGTGTGTGTGTATAAATACAATCACTTTGCTATACACCTGAAATTAACATATTATAAATCAACTATACTTAAAAAACAAATTAATAGTTTTTTAAAGTTTGAAGTGTTTTGTTTCTTAAAGTTTAAAGTTTAATGTGAGTGCTAATAGATTTACATGCAAAAACTATCCTTATATATATCATAAGTTCAAGTTTTTGGTTATAGAATACTTGAAGATTTAATAAGACATTTTAAGGGGAAAGTATTTAGCCTTTGAAATGTTACTTGAAAAGTGATTGTTTAACCAAAAACGATTCTACAAATATTAGCCACTACTTAATTAGTTCATTAATTCATCTATCAACTGTGCATATGCTCAGCAGACCTCAGTTGAATACATATTTTGTTCCAGGCACTGTGACAGACACAGCATGTTCAGATGCCAAAGAAGAAAAACCCATTCCTGTTAGCCAGGAGCTTACTGTCTAGTAGATGAGACAGCAAAATTAATAAATTAGGAAGTAAAGTGGGTTTGGAAGGGGTTTTTTGAGGTATAATTGACATATAGTAATTCACATGTGTAATACAATTTTTTGATGCATGTAAATTTGAAATAAAGTGTTAATGGCAGGATGACCACACATGTTACTAACCTAGAGCAGCTCTCTTTATACCCATAGTCGCAGTGGACTAATTAACAGCTCCCTATCATCTGCAAAAGTGTCCTGATTTGGGCAAAAAATTATGCAGTCACCTAGCTAGAAGCAGTAAGAGAGAAGTTTCTCTAAGATACAGGTGGGATGACCATGAAGGAGAGGCTGAACTACCTGCAGGCAGGAGCAGGAGAACATTCATCAGATCAGAGAATGCTGGAGTATTTATTGGGCAGAAAGAAGAAAGGGAAAGGATGCTGTGCTTGAGGGCCAAGGTGCAGGGAATCTACGGTGGCACCAAAAAAAAACAGGACACTCACAAATTTGACTGTCTGGGCAGCAGGGTGAGGTGGGTATTGGAAAAGGTAGTTAGGCTATGAGGGTTCACAGTAGCTGAATCCTAAAGGCTTGTGCTGAGGAGTTAGAATACATCATGTTGGTGATGACATAGAGATAGTGGTTTAGGTTACATTTGTGATTTAGGAAAACAAACGTCTCTCAAAACCTGAATCTCTGAGAATTCATCAATTTCAATCAACTTTTAAAAAATTAAGTCAATATACCATCAAAACTTTAGAGCTTTTTATCGGATAGTTATTAACTTCTAGACATTAGGCAAGGCAGGTTACATGCAATGTCTCAATTAATCCTCAGAACAGTCCTTTGAAGTTAGCCATATATCCAATTCTCATGCACGTGAAATTTCAGTGGGGAATCACCAAGAAATGTTCAACCTTTGAAAACATATAGGCACTAATTTCAGGTAAGTGTATTTAATAATATCTGCTGAAATGTACTGATTTTCTCTCTGGTCCTTCTAAAGCCCTGCAAGGAGTCCGGTTTTCTCAGTTGCCACCTGGCTGTTGTCACCAAGGTTATCCTGATATTCTGTGAGGATATCCTGATGTTCCATAGGTTC
Organism: Catagonus wagneri; assembly: GCA_004024745.2. NCBI lineage: Eukaryota > Metazoa > Chordata > Mammalia > Artiodactyla > Tayassuidae > Catagonus > Catagonus wagneri. The sequence goes on from PVHT021183556.1 coordinate 5,642,519, forward strand.
CCATGTATCCTTAGCAACTACTTATTTTTTAATTTCAGAGAACTATAAGAAATGTTGTTTAATAACTCAGGATCCCATAGATAAAGAAATGGAAGTTTAACCAAAGAACAAAGGAGCCAAGCGGAGGTGCAGGCAGACAAGGATGCCCTTCTCTCTCTGTGTCTTCTGCAAACAACCCAGTGAAGGGCACCCAAGTTAAATAACATCTTGGTGCAGGGACTCTGCAGGAACGGGCCCTTGTAAGGAAGCTCTATGAAAATGGAGTTGGGCTAATGTCAGCTGTGGCATTGTTAGTTACTTTAAATTTTATTTTATAAATTTTAAAAAATTATTTATAAATTCAACCCTTCTGTATTTTCTCTTAGATTGTTGCCTAACTATTCTTGTTCCTTTAATACTCTAAGGTGGGGAGGCATAGCTAACATTCTTCCTCTTGACTGCAATACATCTTTTGCTTTGTCTTTTTTCCCATAAGAAAATTAGTATATTCTTTGCATTATTTATAGATATACAAATAGCCAACAGACACAGGAAAAGATGCTCAACATCACTAATTATTAGAGAAATTTAAACCAAAACTACAATGAGATATCACCTCACACTAGTCAGAGTGACCATCAAAAAATCTACAGTGAGAGTGCAAGCAAGTGTTGTAGGACGATGGGGAAAGAGCACAGCTGCAGCTGAACTGCCCCCAAAGGGTGAGGCCTTGGTGAGGCTTGGGTGTGCTGCAGGTGACCAGTTCAGCACAGAGGTAGGACACCTGGGGGCTGTGCAGCCCCAGCAGGTGTCAGTATGGCTGGGCAGCAAGAGAGCCCTAGGCCCTGCTGGGCTGATGGGCTTGAGCCCGCATGGAGGGGCCAGGCTGAACAGGCCTTGCTTTCTTAAGACTCAAGCTTTTCACTAACGATCAAGAGAAAAGACAGCAGAGTAAAAGGACTTGAGCTCACTTGCTCTCATGAAAACACCAAAATTACACTAACTCCTGAACAAAGCATCAACAAAACAGACTAAGAGTTCCCATCATGGCTCAGCGGTTAATGAACCCAACTAGCATCCATGAGGATAAGGGTTCCATCCATGGTCTCACTCAGTGGGTTAAGGATCCAGTGTTGCCATGAGCTGTGGTGTAGGTTGTAGCCGTGACTCGGTTCCCATGTTGCTGTTGCTGTGGTGGAGGCCAGCAGCTAAGGCTCTGATTGTACCCCTAGCCTAGGAACCTCCACATGCCATGGGCGTGGCCCTAAAACAACAAAAAGAAAAAACAAAGCACGGGAGTTCCCGTCATGGCGCAGCGGTTAACGAATCCGACTAGGAACCATGAGGTTGCAGGTTTGGTCCATGGCCTCGCTCAGTGGGTTAACGATCCGGCATTGTCGTGAGCTGTGGAGTAGGTTGCAGACGCAGCTCAGATCCTGCGTTGCTGTGGCTACGGTGTAGGCTAGTGGCTACAGCTCTGATTAGACCCCTAGCCTGGGAACCTCCACATGCCACGAGTGCGGCCCTAAAATGACAAAAAGGCCAAAAAAAAGAAAAAAAAGCAGACTCGAAGCTACCAAAAAAGATATCCTACACCCAAAGAAAGCAGCAGGTACATCAAGAGGTAAGAGGGGCCCTTTTGCAATATAAGCAATCCCATACCTGCCTGTTGAGCGACCCACAGACTGGAAAATAACTAGATCGCAGAGGCTCTCCAACAGGCGTGAAAGTTCCAAACATCAGGAACCCCAGCCTGGGGGGTCTGGCATAGGGAGGAGGAGCCCCAAGCATCTGGTGTTGAAGGCCAGCAGGGCTTGAGCACAGGAGCTCCACAGAACTGGGGAAAAGAGACTCCACTCTTGAAGGGTGTACACAAGGTTTCATGTGCTCTGGATCCTGGGGCAAAGGAGGGACTCCATAAGAATCTGGATCAGACCTACCTGTGGGTCTTGGAGGGTCTCCTGGGAAAGCAGGGGTTGGCTGTGGCTCACTGTGGGGGTAGGGACACTGGAGGCAGAGGTCCCAGGGAAAAATCATTGGCATGGGCTATACTGGTAGCCTGCATTTTGGAAAAATCTGGGCCCACTCATTAGAGCTGAGAAGCCCCAGTCCAAACAACAGAGTGGGAACACAGCCCCAGCCATCAGCAAAGTGGCTGCCTGAAGTCCTTCCAGGCACAGAGGCACCTCTAAAAAGACACAGACAAAGCCCCACCCACCAGAGGGCCGAGACTCAGCTCCACCAACAAGTGGACAGGAACCACTCCCATCAGAAAACCCTATATCAACTTCACCCACAAGGGGGCAGACCCCAGAAGCAAGAGAGGCTCAACACTATAGCCTACAAAAAGGAGACCACACAGAAAGCTAGACAAAATCAAAAGGCAGAAAAATATGAGCCAGATGAAGATAAAAGACAAAACCCCAGAAGAAAAGCTAAGTGAAGTGGAGATAGGGAACCTACATGAAAAAGACTTTAGAGTAAGCACAGTATAGATGATCCAAGATCTCAGGAAAGAACTGGAGGCAAAGACCATGAATTATAAGAAATGTTTAAAAAAGAAATAGATGATTTAAGGAAAAAACAAGCAGAGGTAAACGACACAATAATTAAAATGATGACGCCCTTATAAAAGAGGCTGGAGAAAGCTCCTTTGTGCTTTCCACCTGGAAGGGGTAAAATAATAAGTCAGCAGTCTGTAGTGTAGAAAATGGCTCTCACCAGAAACCTGACCGTGCTGGCACCCTGATGCTGTCCTTCTAGACTTCAGAAGTTTCGGGAGATTGGATTAAGATGGCGGACTAGAAGGACTGGAGCTCAACTTCTCTCCCAAAAAACAACAAAACTACAACCAAATGCCAAGCAGCCTTCAACCAAATGCACTGTTAACTTCCAAAAAAGATATTCTACTCCAGAAGACAAAGAGGAGACCAAATCAAGAGGTGGCCATTTCTGGCTGGTCCCTCCTATCAGTGCTGAGAAGCCCCAGGCCAAACAATAATCCAGGTGGGATCACAGCCCCACCCAGCAGTAAACAGGCTGCCAAAAGACCCCTCAGGCACACAGCCAGCCTCTAATCTCATCCAGAGACAAAGCCCCACCCATCAGAGGGATGAGAATCAATCCCACCTACCAGTGAGTAGCCATCACTCCCTCCCATCTGGAAGCCTACAGCAAGCCCCCTCCATACCAACTTTAGCCACAGGGGAGGCAAACGCCAGAACTAGGAGAGGCTACAACTCTATTGTTGGTAAAAAGGTCACCACACCAAAAACCTACAAAATGAAAAGACAGAAAACTATAACTCAGATAAGGGAGAAAGAGAAAAGCCCAGAAAAATTGCTCAGTGATGAGGAGATTATCAGCATCCCAGAAAGAGACTTTAGATTGTTGATGCTGAAGATGATGCAAGGCATCGGAAATAAAATGGAGGCAAAGATTGATCATTTACAGGAAACACTGAGCACAGAAATACAAGATGTAAAAATTAAACAGGAAGAGATGCAAAATACAATAACTGAAATAAAAAATTCATTAGAAGCAGCCAACAA
>PVHT021183556.1:5647048-5658369 GCA_004024745.2 Catagonus wagneri
AGAATACACGAGGCAGAAGGACGAATCAGAGAGGTGGAGGACAGATTAGTGGAAATCATTAATGTGGAAGAGAAAAAGAGATAAAAGATTGAAAGGAAATGAGCAGAGTCTCAGAGAACTCTGGGATAATGTTAAACGCACCAACATCCATATTATACAGGTGCCAGAGGGAGAAGAGAGAGAAGGGGACAGAAAAACTATTTGAAGAGATAATAGCCAAAAACTTCCCTAATATGGGAAAGGAACCACTCAGTCATATCCAGCAAGCGCAACGAGTACCATATAAAATAAACCCAAGGAGGAACACCCCAAGACACATATTAATCAAAATGACCAAAATTAAAGACAAAGAGAAAATTTTGAAAGCAGCCAGGGAAAAGAAACAAACGACATACAAGGGAACCCCAATAAGGTTATCAGCAGATTTTTCAGCTGAAACTCTGCAGGCCAGAAGGGAGTGGCATGATATACTTAATGTGATGAAAGGGAAAAATTTCCAACCAAGATTGCTTTACCTTGCAAGGCTCTCATTCAGACTTGAAGGAGAGATCAAAACCTTTACAGATAAGCAAAAGCTAAGAGATTTCTGCAACACTAAACCAGCTTTACAACAAATCTTAAAGGAACTTCTCTAGTCAGAAAAGAAAAGGCCACAACCAGAAATAAAAACACCACAAATGACAAGACACACCAGGAAAGGCATACATACAGTAAAGACACTAAATCATCCATGCACAATTATGCTACCAAAATCAGAAATCGTGAGAAGAGAGCACAACTGCAGGTCACTGGAGATGCACGTGCAATTAAAAAACCAACAGCTTAAAACAATCTCATTTGTATATAGACTCCTACATCAAAACTTCAGGGTAAAAAAAAGAGCAACAAAAACCCCAAACAGTTAATACAACAGCAATAAGAACATATATATCAGTAATTACCTTAAATGTTAATGGACTGAATGCCTCAACCAAAAGACATAGACTAGCCGAACGGATACAAAAACAAGACCCATATATATGCTCTCTTCAAGAGACCCACTTTACTTCTAGAGACACATACAAATTGAAAGTGAGAGGATGGAAGAAAATATTCCATGCAAACAGGAATCAAAAGAAAGCTGGAGTAGCAATACTCCTCTCAGACAAAATACACTTTAAGATGAAGAACATTTTAAGAGACAAGAAAGGGCACTACATAATGATCAAAGGATCAATCCAAGAAGAAGATAGAACAATTTTAAATATCTATGCACCCAACATGGGATCACCACAATATATAAGGCAACTGCTAACAACCTTAAAAGGAGAAATCAACAATAACACAACCATAGTGGGGGACTTTAACACCCCACTTACAGCAATGGACAGGTCATCCAGACAGAAAATCAATAAGGAAACACAGGTCCTGAATGAAACATTAGATCAGATGGACTTAACAGATATTTATAGGACATTCCATCCAAAAGCAACAGAATACACATTCTTCTTGAGTGCGCACATTCTCTAAGGTTGATCACATCCTGGCCTATAAATCAAGCCTCAGTAACTTTAAGAAAATTGAAATCATATCAAGCATCTTTTCTGACCACAACGCTATACGACTGGAAATCAACAAGAAAAAAATGGCAAAAAATACAAACACGTGGAAACTAAACAACACGCTACTAAACAACCAATGGAGCACTGAAGAAATCAAAGAGGAAATTAAAAATACCTAGAAGCAAATGACAACAAAGATACAACACTCCAAAACCTCTGGAATGCAGCAAAAACAGTTCTAAGAGGAAAGTATATAGCAATACAAGCCTACCTCAGGACACAAGAAAAAGCTCACGTAAACAACCTAACTTTACATCTAAAGCAGCTAGAGAGGGAAGAAGCCAGGTCACGGAAACAACCTAAATACTCATCGACAGAGGAGTGGATAGGGAAGATATGGTACTTACACACAATGGAATATTACTCAGCCATTAAAAGGAACGAAATAACAACATTTATAGCAACACGGATGGACCTAGAAATTATCATGCAAAGTGAAACCAGTCAGACAATTAGACAGCAACACCCAATGCTACTGCTTACATGTGGAAACTAAAGAGACACAACGAACTTCTTTGAAGAACAGACAATGACTCACAGATTTTGGAAAACCTTGGTTTTTCAAATAAGACTATCTGGGGGATGGGGGGATGCACTGTGGGTTTGAGACAAAAAATCTATCAAATTTGACTTGTGATGATATTTGTACACGTATAATTGAAATAAAATTCATTGTTATACAGAAATAATAACTGAAGGAAAAATTCACTAGAAGGAACCAAGAGCAGATTATGGAGGCAGAAGAATGAATAAACAAAGCAGGAGACAGACTGATGGAAACCACTGATGTGGAACAGAATAAGGAAAAAAGAATGAAAAGAAATGAGGTCAGTTAAAAAGTACTCTTGGACAACATTATATGCACCAACATTCACATTATAGGGGTGCCAGAAGGAGAAGAGACAAAGGGCCTGAGGAAATATCTGATAGCAGAAAACTTCCCAAACACGAGAAAGGAATAACTTGCTCAAATCCAGAAAGCACAACGAATACCATATAGAACCCCCCCCCGATACACCCCAATCAAAGTAACCAAAATTAAAGACAAGAAGAAAAGATCAAACGAACTGAAGGAAAAGCAACAAATAACATACAAGGGAACTCCAATGAGGTTATCAGCTGTTTTTTCACCAGAAATTCTGCAGGCCAGAAGAGAGTGGCATGGTATACTTAACGTGATGAAAGGAAAAAACCTCCAGCCAGGAATACTCTACCCAGCAAGGCTCTGATTCAGATCTCACAGAGAAATCAAAACCTTTACCAACAAGCAAAAGTTAACAGAATTGAGCAACACCAAACCAGCTTTACAAAAAAATACTAAAAGAACTCCTCTAGGTGGAAAAGAAAAGGCCACAACTAGACACAAGAACATTACAAATGAAAATGCTGACCAGTAAAGGCAAATATATAGTAAAGGTAGGAAATCGTCCAAAAACAAATGACATCAAAACCAGCAATTGTGGGAGTTCCCTTCGTGGCTCAGTGGTTAACGAATCTGACTAAGAACCATGAGGTTGCGGGTTTGACCCCTGGCCTTGCTCAGTGGGTTAAGGATCCGGCGTTGCTGTGAGCTGTGGTGAAGGTTGCAGACGCGGCTCGGATCCCATGTTGCTGTGGCTGTGGCGAAGGCCAGCAGTTACAGCTCCTGTTAGACCCCTAGCCTGGGAACCTCCATATGCCATGGGTGCAGCTCCACATAAAGGCAAAAAGACAAAAAAAAAACAAAAAACAGCAATCGTGAGAAGAGCAGGGAACAAATACAGGATACTGGAATTGCATTTGGAATTAAAAGACCAGCAACTTAAAATAATCTTGTATAGGAGTTCCTGTTGTGGCTCAGTGGAAACAAACCCGACTAGTATCCATGAGGATGTAGGTTCTATCCTGGCCTCACTCAGTGGGTTAAGAATCTGGCATTGCCATAAGCTGTGATGCAGGCCACAGACATGGCTCAGATCTGGCATGGCTGTGGCTGTGACACAGGCTAGCAGCTGTAGTTCTGATTCAACCCCTAGCCCAGTAACTTCTATATGCCACACATATGGACCTAAAAAACAAAAAACAAACCAAAAAAACTGTCTTTTATATATACAGATCCCTATATCAAAACCTCATGGTAGGTGCAAACTGAAAATCTACAGTAGATACGTGCACAAATAAGAAAAAACGATCTAAACACAACACTAAAGATAATCATCAAACCATAAAAGAGAAAAAAACGGAAGGGAAAAAAAACAATGAAAACAGATCTAAAATAATTAACAAAATGGCAAATAAGAACATACATATCAATAATTACCTCATATGTAAATGAACTAAATGCTCCAACCAAAAGATGTAAACTGACTGATGGATATAAAACCAAGACCCATATATATGCTGTCTACAAGAAACCCACTTCAATTCTAGGGACACATACAAACTGAAATGAAAGGATGAAAGAAGATACTCCATGCAAACAGAAATTGAAAAGAAAGCTGGAGTAGCAATACTTATCAGACAAAATAGACTTTAAAATAAAGAATGTTCCAAGAGTCAAAGAAGGACCTTACATAATGATTAAAAAATAAATCCAAGAAGATAAAACAATTATAAATGTATAAATACCCAGCACAGGAAAACCTCATTACATAAGGCAACTGCTAACAACCTTAAAAGGAGAAATGGACAATAACACAATAGTGGGGGACTTCAACATCCCACGTAAAGGAATGGACACATCAGACAGAAAATCAAGAAGGAAAGACAGGCTTTAAATGATGCATTAGACCATATGAACTTAACTGATATTTAAAGAACATTGCATCTGAAAGTAACAGAATACACATTCTTCCCAATGGCACATGGAACATTCTCTAGGATAGATCACATTCCAGGCCACAAAACAAACCTTGGTAAATTTAGGAAAACTGAAATCATATCAAGCATCTTTTCCAACCACAATATAATTAAGACTTGAAATTAACTACAAAAAAACTGCAAAAATCACAAATGTGGAGATTCAACAATATGCTAGTAAACAAAGCATATTGTTTGAAGAAATCAAAGAGGAAATCAAACAATATCTAGAGACAAATGAACACAAAAACACAATGATCCAAAACCTATGGGATGCAGCAAAAGCAGGTCTAAGAGTTAATTTTATAGCAATACAAGCCTACTTCAGGAAACGAGAAAAATTTCAAATAAAGAACTTAACATTATATACCTAAAGGAACTAGAGAAAGAACAACAAACAAAACCCAAAGTTAGTAGAAGGAAAAAAAATCATAAAGATCAGAGCAGAGGAGTTCCCATCGTGGTGTGGTGCAAATGAATCCAACTAGGAACCATGAGGTTGCAGGTTCTATCCCTGGCCTTGCTCAACAGGTTAAGGATCCAGCATTGCCATGAGCTGTGGTATAGGTTGCAGATGTGGCTCAGATTCTGCATTGCTGTGGCTGTGTCATAGGCCAGCAGCTGTAGCTCTGATTAGACCCCTAGCCTGAGAACCTCCATATGCTGTGGGTGTGGCCCTAAAGAAAAAAAACATGGGCAGAAATAAATGAAATAGAGACAAAGAAAGCAATAGAAAGATCAATGAATGTAAAAGCTAGTTCTTCAAAATAATCAACAAAATTGATAAACCCTTAGCTAGACTCATCAAGAAAAACAGGGAGAGGGCTCTAATCAATAAAATTAGAAATGAAAAGAGAGACGTTACAATGGACATCACAGAAATGTAAAGGATCGTTAAGAGACTACTACAAGCAACTCTATACCAATAAATGTACAACCTAGAAGAAATAGACAAATTCTTAGAAAGGTATAATCTCCCAAGACTGAACCAAGAAGTAACAGAAAGTATGAACAGACCAATTATAAGTACTGAAATTGAATCGGTGATTTAAAAATTCCAACAAAGAAAAGTCCAGGACCTGATGGCTACATGGGCAAATTCTACCAAACATTTAAAGAAGAATTAACACCTATCTTTCTGAAACTCTTCCAAAAAATTGCAGACGAAGGAGCACTCCCAAACTCATTCTACGAAGCCACCATCACCCTGATACCAAAACCAGACAAAGATACCACAAAAAAAGAAAATCACATTCCAATATCCCTGATGACATAGATGCAAAAATCCTCAAAAAAAATACTAGCAAACTGAATCCAAAAATATATTAAAAGGATCATACACCATGATTAAGTGGTGAGATTTATTCCAGGAATACAAGGATTTCTCAATATTCCTAAATCAATCAGTTATTATATCACATTATCAAACTGAATAATAAAAACCATGTGATCATTTCAATGGATGCAGAAAAAGCTTTTGACAAAATCCAGCACCCGTTTCTAATAAAAACCCTCCAGATAGTGTGCACAGGGGAAACTACCTCAACATAATAAAGGTTGCTGGTTATCAACCTCAATGGTGAAAAAGTGAAAGAAACCAAAAACAAGACAAGAACATCCACTTGCCACTTTTAATTAACTTATTAGCTTTGGAAGTCCTAGACATGACAGTCAGAGAAAAGAAATAAAAGGATTCCAATTTGGAAAAGAGGAAGTAAAACTATCATTATATGCAGATAAAATGATACTACACACAGAAAATCCTCCTGATACTATTTCTAATAGAAAACTATTAGAGGTTATAAATGAATTTGTAAAGTTTCAAGATATAAAATTAATACACAGATATCCCTTGCATTTCTATATACTAACAATGAAAGATCAGAAAGAGAAATTAGGGAAATAATCCCATTTACTATCACATCAAAAAGAATAAAATACCTAGGAATAAACCTGCCTAAAGAGACAAAAGCCCTGTACCCTGAAAACTATAAGGTGCTGATGAAAGAAATCAAGTATGACAACAGATGGAAAGCTATAACATGCTCTTGGACTGGTAGAATCAATATTGTTAAAATGAGTACACTACCCAAGCCAGTCTGCAGATTCAATGCAATCCCTATCAAGCTACTAATGACATTCTTTACAAAACAAGAAGAAAATATTCTAAAATTCATATGGAAACACAACAGACCCCAAATAGTCAAAGTAATATTGAAAAAGAAAAACGAAACTAGAGAAATTCCTGACTTCAGACTGTACTATAAAGCTACAGTCATCAAAACAGTATATTACTGGTACAAAAACAGAAATATAGATTAATGGAACAGGATAGAAATCCCAGAAATAAATCCAGACACCTAATCTAATCTTTGTCAACTAATCTATGACAAAGGAGGCAAGAACATAGAGTGGAAGAAAGACAGTCTCTTCAATAAGTGGTGCTGGAAAACTGGACAACTACATGTAACAGAATGAATTAGAACATTCTCTAATACCACACACAAAAATAAACTCAAAATGGATTATAAAGCCCTAAAGGTAATGCCACATACTACAAATCTCCTAGAGGAAATCACAGGCAGAATACTCTTCCACGTAAATTGCGACAGTATCTACTTTGATCCACCTCCTAGAATAATGACAAGAAAAAAAATATACCTATGGGGCCTAATAAAACATAAAAGTTTTTGCACATCAAAGGAAACCACACACACACAAAAAAACGACAACCCACATAATGGGAGAAAATCTTTGCAAAGGAAGCAATCCACAAGGGATTAATCCCCTCAATATGGAAACGTCTCTTTGAGCTTTATATCAAAAAACAAAAAACCCAATCAAAAAATGAGCAGAAGATTTAAACAGACATTTCTCCAAAGAAGACATATAGATAACGGAAAACACATGCAAAGATGCTTAACATTACTAATTATTAGAGAAGTGCATGTCAAAACTACAATGAGGAATCACATCACACCTGTCAGAATGACCATCATCAAAAAATCTACAAACAATAAATGCTGGAGAGTGTATGGAGAAAATGGAACCCTTCTACACTGTTGGTGGGAATATAAGTTGGTGCAACCGCTATGGAAAACAGTATGGAAGTTCCTTAAAAAACTAAATATAGAACTACCATATGATCCAGTAACCCCACTACTGGGCATATGTCCAGAGAAAATTTTAGTTCAAAAACATACATGCACCCCAGTGTTCACTGAAGCACTATTTACAACAGCCATGACACGGAAGCAACCTGAATGTACATAGACAGAGGAATGGATAAAGAACACGTCATACATATAAACAACAGAATATTATTCAGACATAAAAACAAGTGAAGTAATGCCATTTGCAGCAACATGGACAGACCTAGAGATTATCATACTAAGTGAAGTAAGACAGAGAAAGACAAATATCATATGATATCACTTATATGTGGAATCTAATAAAAATGATACAAAAGAACTTATTTTAAAGAACAGAAACAAAACACAGATTTCAAAACCAATCTTATGGTTACCATAGGTGAAACTGTTGTGGGGAGGGAAGAATTGGAAGGATGGGAATAACATATACACACTACTGTATAAAACAGATGATTAACCGGAACTTAGTGTATATCATGGAAAAATCTACTCAATATTTTGTATTAACCTTGTATGATATGGGAAAAAAGAATGGATATATTTATATGCTTTACTGATTCACTCTGTATTCCAAAAATGAATACAACATTGTAAATCAATTATACTCCAATGAAATTAAAGTTTTTAAAAAGTATAAATACCTAGGAATAAACCTGCCTAAAGATGCAAAAGAGCTGTACTCTGAAAACTATAATACACTGATGAAAGAAACCAAAGATGACACAAACAGATGGAAAGATATAACATGCTCTTGGACTGGCAGAATCAACACTGTCAAAATGACTATTCTATCAAAGGCAATCTACAGATTCAATGCAATCCATATCAAATTACCTATGACATTTTCCACAGAACTAGAACAAAATATTCTGAAATTTATACGGAAACACAAAAGATCCCAATCAGCCAAAGCAACCCTGAGAAAGAAAAATGAAGCTGGAAGAATCAGGCTCCCTGGCCTCAGACTATACTACAAAGCAACAGTCATCAAAAATAGTATGGTACTGGTGCAAAAACAGAAATACAGATCAATGGAACTGGACAGAAACCCAGAAATAAACCCATGCACCTATGGTCAACTAATCTATGACAAAGGAGGTAAGAATATACAATGGAGAAAAGACAGTCTCTTCAGTAAGTGGAAGACTGCACAGCAACATGTAGAAGAATGACATTAGAACACTATCTAACACCATACACAAAAATAAACTCGAAATGCATTAAAGACCTAAATATAAGACTGGATACTATAAAACTCTTAGAGGAAAACATAGGCAGAACATTGTCTGACATAAACTGCAGCAATTATCTTTTCAGATCCACATCCTAGAGTAATGAAAATAAAAACAAACAGGACCTAATTAAACTTAAAACTTTTTGTCCAGAAAAGGAAACCATTAAAAAAAATGAAAAAAACCCACAGAATGAGAGAAAATATTTGCAAATAAACTGATTAACAAGGGATTAATCTCTAAAATAGAAAAACAACTCATGCAGCTATCAAAAAAACAAAATAAAATAAAATAAAATAAATGGGCAGAAGAGGAGTTCCTGTTGTGGCACAGTGAAAATGAATCCGACCAGGAACCATGAGGTTGAAGGTTTGATCCCTGGCCTCGCTAAGTGGGTTAAGGATCTGGCATTATTGTGAGCTGTGATGTAGGTCGCACACACAGCTTGGATCCTATGCAACTATGGCTATGGCGTAGGTCGGCAGCTGTAGCTCCGATTGGACCCTAGCCTGGGAATCTCCATATGCTGCATGTGCCGCCCTAAAAAATAAATAAAAATTAAAATTAAAAAACCAGATAGAAGGTCTAAATAGACATTTCTGCAAAGAAGACATCCAGACGGTCAAAAACCACATGAAAAAATGCTCAACACTGCTAATTATTAAAGAAATGCAAATCAAAACTGCCATGAAATACCACCTAGAGCAGCCAGAATGGCCATAATCAAGAAGGCCAAAAACAATAAATGCTGGAGAAGGTGTGGAGAAAAGGGAACACTCCTACACTGTTGGTGGAATGTAAATTGGTACAATCACTATGGAAAACAGTATGAGGGTTCCTCAAATATCTAAATGTAGAACCACCAGCTTTCCCACTCCTAGGCATCTATCTGGAGAAAGTCCCAATTCAAAACGATACATGCACCCCTATGATCATCGCAGAACTATTTACAACAGCAAAGACATGGAAGCAACCTAAATGTCCGTCAACAGAGAATTAGATAAAGAAGATGAGGTACACATATACAATGGAATTATTGCTTAGCCATAAAAAGAATGAAATAGGAGTTCCTATTATGGCTCAGCAGGCTAAGGACCCGATGTGGTCTCTGTGAGGATACAGGTATGATCCCTGGCCTCACTTAGTGGGTTAAGGATCTGGTGTTGCTACAAGCTGCAGCATAGGTTGTGGATGCGGCTGAGATGTGGTATTGCTGTGGCTGTGACGTAGGCCTTAGTTGCAGCTCTGATTCAGCCCCTTGCCTGGGAACTTCCATATGCTGCAGGTGTGGCTGTAAAAAGAAAAATAAAGGAATGAAATAATGCCATTTGCAGCAACATGGATGTACCTATATATTATCATACTAAGTAAAGTAAGTCAAAGACAAGTATCATATGAGCTCACTAATACGTGAAATCTCACAAAAAAACAATTCAAAAAACTTAAAAAACAGAAACAGACTCAAAGATTTTGAAACCAAATTGGAGTTCCCATCATGGTTCAGCAGAAACAAATCTTGACTAGCTTCAATCCCTGGCCTCGCTCAGTGAGTTAAGGATCTGGAGATGCCATGAGCTGTGGAGGAGGTTCCAGATGTGGCTCAGATCCTGCATTGATGTGGCTGTGGTGTAGGTCAGTAGCTGCAGCTGATCTGACACCTAGCCTGGGAATCTCCATATGCCAAAGGTGCAGCCCTAAAAAGACCAAAAAAAAAAAAAAAGATTTTGAAACCAAATTTATGGTTACCAAAGGGGAAATGGGGGGGGGTAAACTAGGGGGCTGGGATTGACATATACACACTACTGTATATAAAATAGACAGGAAACAAGAACCTACTGTATAGCACAGGGTAATCTACTCAATATTTTGTAATAACCTATATGGGAAAAGAATCTGAAAAAGAATGGAGATATACATATATATACATATACACACACACATACATATATGATGTATGTGTGTATATAGGTGTGTGTGTGTATATATATATATATATATATATACACACACACACACACACACACACACACACACACAGACTAGAAACAATTAATGCTGGAAAGGGTGTAGAGAAAAGGGAACACTCCTACACTGTTAGTGGGAACATAAGCTGGTACAGCCACTATGGAGAACAGAATATAAGTTCTTCAGATATCTAAGAACAGAGCTACCATATGATCCTGCAATCCTACTCTTGGGCATATATCCTGAGACAAACCGTAATTTAAAAAGACATATGGAGTTCCCGTCGTGGCGCAGTGGTTAACGAATCCGACTAGGAACCATGAGGTTGCGGGTTTGATCCCTGGCCTTGCTCAGTGGGTTAACGATCCGGCGTTGCCGTGAGCTGTGGTGTAGGTTGCAGACGCGGCTCGGATCCTGCGTTGCTGTGGCTCTGGCGTAGGCCGGCGGCTACAGCTCCGATTAGACCCCTAGCCTGGGAACCTCCACATGCCGCATGTGCGGCCCTAAAAAATGACAAAAGGCAAAAAAAAAAA
>PVHT021183556.1:5659369-5812403 GCA_004024745.2 Catagonus wagneri
TGATCCCTGGCCTTGCTCAGTGGGTTAACGATCCGGCGTTGCCGTGAGCTGTGGTGTAGGTTGCAGACGCGGCTCGGATCCTGCGTTGCTGTGGCTCTGGCGTAGGCCGGCGGCTACAGCTCCGATTAGACCCCTAGCCTGGGAACCTCCACATGCCGCATGTGCGGCCCTAAAAAATGACAAAAGGCAAAAAAAAAAATAAAAAAAAAAAATAAAAAGACATATGCACCCCAATGTTCATTGGAGCACTATTTACAATAGCCAAGACATGGAAGCAACCTAAATGTCCATCAACAGATGAATGTATAAAGAAGATGTGGTACATATATACAATGGAATACTACTCAGCCATAATAAAGAATAAAATAATGCCATTTGTAGCAACATGGATAGACCTAGAGATTATCACACTAAGTTAGAAGACAAATATCAGATGAAATCACTTATATGTGGAATCCAGAATTCTACATACCACTATACATAAAATAGATAAATAAGGATTTACTCTATAGCACAGGGAACTATATTCAATATCTTATAATAACCTATAATGGAGAATCTGAAGCTGTACACCTGAAACTAACACAATACTGTAAATCAACAAATTAAAGTAACTATGTATGTGATGGATGTTAACTATGTGGTGATCATTTTCCAATGTATACAAATATTGAATCATTATATTGTAGACCTGAAACAATGTTATATGTAAATTACACTGCGATTTTTAAAAAGAAAAAAGATTTAGATTTTTTTACAGTTGCCATTTTTTTGAAATCAAACCACTGTATAAATCCAGAAATTTATGGACAAGGATGCAGACGCAGTGAGTAAATACCTTGGTTTGAAAGTAGCCAGGCCTCTGACTTCCAAGTTCTTAACCACTTGGGGAAGCAGGTCATTTGAACATTAGAGAGTTAGGAAAATAAAATTTGAAAAGGTACATAAAGTTTAAATGAAGAGGAACAAGAGTCAGAAATTTTTTACATTTTCAGAACATTTAGCTCCTCCACAGGATATGTGAATTTTTGTGATAATTTACTGGTTATTGTCTACAATTACACTGTTTTAAGGGATGACACTTAATGATCCTTTAATTGAAAGGCCCTGGCATTACCTGTGGTGATGAGATGTCAACAGACTTGACAAATCACAGCTGTCTATAGATCACTAGATCACTTGTCTATGGTTAAGCTACAGCTACAGATGAGTCACTAGGCTAGCATTATGTCTCAGGAAAGAGGTTGTGTGATCATAATTTACAAAAAGAAATACAGGAGTTCCCATCATGGCTCAGCAGAAACGAATCTCACTAGCATCCATTAGGACGCAGGTTCAATCCCTGGCCACGCTCGGTGGGCTAAGGATCTGGCGTTGCTGTGAGCTGTGGTGTAGGTCACAGATGTGGCTCTAATTCCGCACTGTTATGGCTGTGGCATGGGGCTGTGACGTAGGCCAGTGGCCACAGCTCCGATTCGACCCCTAGCCTGGGAACCTCCATACGAAGAGGATGCAGCCCTAAAAAGACAACAACAACAAAAAAGAAATATATATCTAGTCTTGCCCCACTGTTCCTGGCACACAGCCTCTAAACCCTTATCATTTCTTATATAAGAGCCATAAGGGCATCTTTTCTTATCATTTTAGGTTTCCATCATCAGTTCCTAAAATAGCTCCAGAGCCATAAAGGCTTGTGTCCATAACAAGGCCCTTTCGACCCCACCAGAGTTTTTGTTAATGAGGTGATTTGGAAACCACTCAGAATAGGGGTTGGTTGCCAGGGGACCAGCCTCATGATTAGAGGATTGGAACTCTCAGGGGATGGAAGAGGGCCAAATCAATCACCAGTGGTTTCATCAAATGTGCCTGTGTAGTAAGGCCTCCATTAAAAACCCAAGAAAGAGGATGCTGGGAGTGCCACTGAGATGAAGGACACAAGGAGGTTCTGGGAGAGGGGTTCCCTCTGAGAGGGATGGAAGCCCCTGACCCTTTCCCCAGGCCTCAGCATATTCATCCCCTCCATCTGGTTGTTCCTGAGTTCTCCATTTATGACAAACTGGTGATCTAGTGAGGAAGCTGCCTCTGTAGCTGAGCTGAGTTCTGTGATCTGCTAAAGCAAATTAACTGAACTCAAGGAGGAGGTCGAGAGCATCTCCGATTTATTTCCTGATTTATGGTCAGAAGCAGAGGTGACAACCTGGACTTGTGACTGGCATCAGAAGCAGGGTTGGGGGGCTGTCTTGCAGGCCTGAGCCCTGAACCTGTGGGATCAGAAGCTCTCTACAGCTAGACAGTGTCAAAACTGAGTTAAATCACAGGAACCCAGCTGGTGTTGCAGAACTGGTCAATATGTGGAAAATCTGCCAGTCTGGTGTCAAGTGAGATAACACAACAGTGTGCAAGTGAAAGAGAGACACAGGGAGGTACATTCATTGCATTAATATAGTTCATACGTGTTTTTGAAGGATGTTGTAGACAAGTCAGGACCTTTTTTGGAAACTCTAAATAGACAAGAAAATAAAGATCACAAAGTAGTTACTCTAGAGAAGAAAGTAATAAACAAGATGAGAAATCCTTGTGTGGTGAGTCAGTATTTTGAAATAGTAATCTTGCCCTCTTTCCTCCTGCTTCCCCCATCCCTTCCTTTCGATTAAATTAGGTCATTCTCCATGGAAACCACCTAAACGTCCGTCGACAGATGAATGGATTAAGAAGATGTGGTATATACACATAATGGAATACTACTCATACATAAAAAAGAACAAAAAATGATGCCATTTGCAGCAACATGTGTGGAACTACACACTCATACTAAGTGAGGTCAGAAAGAGAAAGACAAATACCAAGTGACATCACCTATATGTGGAATCTAAAATACCACACAAACGAACCTATCTACAGAAGAGTAACAAACTCACAGACATGGAAAACGAGACTTGTGGTTGCGGACGGGGAGCGAGTGGGGTGGTCTGGGAGTCTGGGATTAGTGGAAGCAAACTATCGCATTTGCAATGAGATCATGCTGTGTAACACAGGGAACCATATCTAATTACTTGTGATGGAACATGATGAAGGATAATGTGAAAAAATAAATATATGTATAACTGGGCCACTTTGCTGTACAGCAGAAATTGACAGAACATTATAAACAACTATAATAAAAAACTGTTTGAAGTAGGTCATTCTCCACTTATTAAATCAAGGAAGGGATGTGACAGCACAACAGAAAAAAAGAGCCTCTTCTGGGATTTTGAGTTTCCAGAGACAAAGCCTTCAGGCCTCAGACCAGGAGTTCCAACTGTGCAGCTTCTTCTCACCCTTTAGGGTATATGTGGAAGGTGCTGTGTACCAGTGTAGACTGGGGGGAGATGTTGGTTACAACTGAGGATATTACTTCATTTCTGCAAAGAGAAGGTGAGGCCAGGGGATGCTAAATGTTCTGCCAGGAGTGGGAAAGTCCTGGAGAACAAGAAAAGGCTGACCCCAAGCGACAACAGCACCTCTGTTAGAACTCACTGGCAGACAAGGATATGGACATATTGGAACCCTTATGCATTTAGCCACACTAGAAAACAATATAGCAACTGCTTAAAAATTAAACTTAGAATTACCATATGATCCAGCAATTCTACCTCTGGGCATATATCCCCCAAAAACTGAAAGCAAGGACCCAAGCAGACACTTGTACAACAGTGTTCACAGAAGAATTACTTATGACAGCCAAAAGGTAGAAATAATCAAAATGTCCCTCGTCAGGGAGTTCCCGTCATGGCTCAGTGGTTAAAGAATCCGACTAGGACCCATGAGGTTGCAGGTTCAATCCCTGGCCTCCCTCAGTGGGTTAGGGATCCTGCGTTGCCATTAGCTGTGTTGTATGTAGGTTGCAGACACAGCTCACATTCTGCATTGCTGTGGCTCCGGCATAGGCCAGAAGCTGTAGCTCCAATTAGACCCCTAGCCTGGGAACCTCCACATGCCATGGGTGCAGCCCTAAAGAAAAAACAAAAAACAACAACAAAAAAAAGTCCCTCATTGGAGGATGGATCAACAGAATGTGGTCCATCCACACAGGGAATATTATTGAGCCTTAGAAATGAAGGACATTCCAACACCTGCTACAACACAGACGAACCTTGAAGACATTATGTTAAATGAAATAAGCCAACCACAAAAGGACAAATATTATACAATTCCACTTGCGTGAGGTAGAGTAGTCCGATTCATAGATAAAATGATGATTCCCAGGGGCTGGGGGAGGGGGAAGAGGGAGTCGGTGTTCAACAGGGACAAAGTTTCCGTTTGGGAAGACAAAAACATTCTGAAAACGCGTAGTACTAATGATTGCACACTCAGAATGTATTTAATGCTACCTAAAATTGGTTAAAATTATAAGTTTTGTTATGTGTATTTTACTACAATTAAAACAAAACAAAACTCACTCAATGGCAGAAGAGACGTTGAAAGTCCTTTCTGCCCTTATGACCAAAAAAAAAAAAAAAGATTCCTCAGCCTGGAATGGAAACAGCAAGGGAGGCAGGCAGGAGAGGCAGGGTTCCTGAGAAAGGCCCTGCTCCCTGTCCTCAGGAAATGGGCAAAGCCTTCACAGACCTAAGATGGGGGAACTTGGACCTTACTTCCTGGTACAGCCCTGAGAATGGCAAGAATTTAGAAGAGGGATAAATATGGCTATTAGCTGTGTCTTGGTCACCCCAAGTCTTAGACTCACAAAATCCCCAGGCCCCAGTGGGCATAAGAGTAGCAGAATAACTGCTGAGTGCCAAGAGTGGCAGGAAGCAACAGAAAGAGGCACAGGAGCTGAGGGCTGGCAGCTGGAGCTAAAGGGGACCCCTCAGGACTGAGTTTATTATGAACAGGGACAGCCCAAGCCGATGGGCAACTCAGTGTCTCCTGAGTACAAAGACACCACAGGGAACGAGATGGTGCCTTGGCTCTGTGTAAACCTTCCCAGAACTCGCATGTGACAGGAGGCACAGAGAAAGATCTGGAATGGACTGAATGAGGGCTTGAAATAGAACAAAGTTACAGGAATTGAAGTCTGAACCTCCAGCCTGATAGGAAAAGCCATCCTTACACTCCCTCCAGTTCTCCAACGGTTATGGAGCCATGAGGGCCTTCATCAGAACATTCTGTACTGATTTTTCACTTGTATGAGAATCTCCAACATTGGTGACATTAATTGCTATCACTGCTTTTCTTCTGTTGTTCACAAAGTGTTTCTGCACTATGTTGAGTGGGGGCACTTCAGTGGAGCCCCACCAACCTATGGAGAGCTGGGACTCTCCCCTCTTCTCCGGTAGCACAGCTCACATGGAAGCAGTTCACCACTGCAGGTGACTATTTTTTGAAGATAGAGGAAGGAAGCGACTTGAATGAATGTGATTAAGCTCTTGGCCTGAGATGTCCTCCACGTGGTCTTGTGTTTGTATTACTTTGGGGAATGATGCTAAACCCTAGTGGCTCCTGCAAACACCTGTATTTCACTATCTGATAATTTAAGCTAATTAACAAAACATAATTCCTACTAAATATAGCTTTCATCTGCTCATATCAATTCAATATGATTATTCCCAGTCTTAATTTCAAGTTCTAAATATAGTCTCCTGTAACAGGCAACTCACACAAAATCCCATCTCTTCATTTCACTAACTCTACTGCAGATAAGTGTTCCCTTGGCTATTCAGGCAAATCCTTGTAATCCTGGGAATGTGGTCCTTAAGTAACCTCTTGCTGGAAAAAAAAATGCCAGTCCTGGTCTTCATCACATTTCCATACTCTACTGGGCCCAGGTTTGAGCAATTTCCACCTTTCTTGTGTCTAGAGACTTGAACTGCCTCTCAGACTTCTGAATTCTCTTGTCTTCCTGGCATGTCTGTTGTGGAGCGTCTCACAGTTTTAGCTTCCCTTCTCACTTGTGCTAGCTCTCTCTCTCTCTCATTCCCCCTCTCACCCTGGGAATTAAAGATATGTGCTCTGCAGTCTCAGTAACGCTAGCTTTTAAGTGAGACCACAGTACAAAATAATAAATGAGATTTTAAACAATGTTTGAAGTGGGTGTGAGCCATGCCGTACGTTTCAAGAAGGATATTCTTGCAGAAGCCATTGTGGAAGATGACGAAAGGCAAATGAATCACAGATGAGGGCGAAACAAAAACAAATGAAGTAAAGAAAATGAAAAGACACAGATTCTAGAAATGATTTTCTATTCCTAATTAGGCTTGATACCACCACATTTGGTTACTGGTGTGTTTTCATTCACCTTTTCTCTCCCTCTTAAAAAAAGAAACAAAGAAGTCACTTCAAGGGATCCCTGTTTCAGTTCTAGTGTGTGGTTCAATTTGTTTATGGTCAGGATCTGGCAGCCACCACATGCTTACAGTAAGGCCCAGGTTCTCAGTCACTGGGTGCTGCCTAGATCTCATTTGACATTCATGTCCACAGCATTCTATATTGCTCTGTCTGAACACAGGCCTGGAATAACCATAAAATAAAATGAAGAGAAAAGGGACCTAGAGCACACAGCTCTGGGAATGCACTGATGGGCCATCTACTAGCGCCAGTATACACAACCACTGTAAGCCAGAATGGTACCCAAAAATGACAAACACAGGAGCAAGAGAATGAATAATTACCTAATGGCTTAATATAGACATTGATTTATTTTCATAATTTCAGGCTGAATATACCAGCATGATGAAAACTTTTAAAAACAGTATATTTATTAAAATAAAAAGCAAAGTGAATTATGCTTAAGACTAACTAGATAATAAAATTATTGCATTTTTTTAAAAAGGACTAATTTTTGGGCACTGGATATTTTCATAGTGCCAGATTATCACTCCATCGATGACTTGCTAACTGACCAAGGGCAAATGCATCTTACCAGTGAAGAGCACTGGGGCTGCCACCCCCGGCACTCAGGAACAAACCTGATATCACTAATAGTGGGGCAACCATGCTTAAGGCCCTTCTGGTATCACACACTAGGAAGAAGACAGTCTCACTAATGGAACAGTCTTCAACATGTATAACCTGAATCTCATCAAGACTCTTGATCTACAGGACACACAGAAGATGAAGGAATAAGTTAAACCACCATGAAAAAAGGATCAAAAAAGTCCAGAATTAGGGCAATCTATAAGACAACTGGCATGGCCTCTTCAAAAAGCCAGTAGCATGAGAAAACGGTGTGTGTGTACACATACGTGCACACACGCTATTTTGGTTCAAAGAGACTGAAGACATAATAGCTGTAACATATGCTCCTCAACTGGATTCTAAATTGGAAAAAAAAAAAAAGAAGCTGACTTCAGTGGCTCAGGTGGCTGCAGAGGTGCAGGTTCAATCCTATGCATGGTGCAGTAGGTTAAAGGATCCAGCACTGCCGCAGCTGTAGCATAGGTCGCAGCTACAGCTTGGATTCAATCCCTGGCCTGGAACTTCCATACACTATGGGTGCAGCCATTAAAAAAAAAAATTGGAAAAAATCTGTAAAAGCCAGGTTGTAATTTGAATACGGACTGGGTGTTACATGATACTAAAGAATTAATTTGTTAAGTGGGTTACACAGGAGGATATTCTCATTTTTAGGGATGCTTGCGGCGGGGTGTGACTGACTTTAAAATGGTCCAACAACAAAACATAGATGAAGCAAAGATGGCAAAATGATAACAATTATGAATTAAAGGTATTCATGATTACAGGTATTCACTGCTTTTTTCCCCTATTTCTCTTCGCATTTGAACATCTTTATGATAAGTTTTTTAAAAATCTTACCTTTATTCGTCACTAACTTCTGAAAAGTGGATGCTTCAAAACTAGTTTCTCTCCATCCATTCGGAACAGATCAAACTGCCGTTTATCAAGAAATAAAATAAGTAAAATACTAATAATTAACAAAAAATTAAGTAGAACCTATAGCCTTCACATAAAAAGCCATCTACTGGCAACAACAACAAAAAGGCAGTAATTTAAACTAAATTACATCAACTTCCCTTTAATTGCCTCTGTCTTATGAGAAAAAAACAAAATCTTGAACTGGTGGGAGTTCCCGTAGTGGCTCAGTGGTTAACGAATCCGACTAAGAACCATGAGGTTGCAGGTCCGATCCCTGGCCTTGCTCAGTGGATTAAGGATCCGGCGTTGCCGTGAGCTGTGGTGTAGGTTGCAGACGCGGCTCGGATCCCGCGTTGCTGTGGCTGTGGCGAAGGCCGGCAGCTACAACTCCTGTTAGACCCCTAGCCTGGGAACCTCCATGTGCTGTGGGTGAGGCTCTACATAAAGGTAAAAAGACAAAAAAAAAAATCTTGAACTGGTAACAGGACCTAGTTTTCATGTAAGTTAAAATCAGTATAACTGATAATGTGCTATTGTTATGAATGTATTTTAACTAGATGGTTTAAAAGTGAGAAAGATCTTGCTAATCTCAAATTATCCAGCACAATCAATTTTTCAAAATGAGTTAGTTGAAAGAGTACTTAGCAGTTTAAAAAAAAAGAAAAAAAGGAGTTCCCACTGTGCTCAGCAGAAATGAATCTGACTAGCATCCATGAGCATGCAGGTTCAATCCCTGGCTTTGCTCAGTGGGCTAAGGATCCGGTGTTGCTGTGAGCTGTGGTGTAGGTCGCAGACATGGCTCGAATCCCGCACTGCTGTGGCTGTGGTATAGTCCAGCAGCTGCCGCTCCAATTCGATCCCTAGCCTGGGAACTTCCATATGCCACAGGTGCAGCCCTAAAAAGACAAAAAGAAAAAAAAAAGAGCAAGACATAGAGAACTGCCCATAATTTGTAAATAGTTGTGCCAGTGTGCGAACTAATAATTCTCACATTTTAACCAGTCTACTTTCTTATCTGGATATATATAGAATATACTAATATTTATATTTTACTGTATATATGAGTTAAATTGTCCAGATTTGGTAGTCAAATGTTGACTTCTGAAATTGCTAAAATCCATCTCTGGTAATAACGAGGTGATTATCAACTGGACAAAATGAAAACAGCCCAGGAACTTTTGACTTTTTGCTTTTTTTTTTTTTTTTTCTAGAGCCGCACCTGCGGGATATGGAGGTTCCCAGGCTAGGGGTCTAACAGGAGCTGCAGCTGCCGGCCTTCGCCACAGCCACAGAACACAGGATCCAAGCCGCGCCTGCAACCTACACCGCAGCTCATGGCAACGCCAGATCCTCAACCCACTGAGCAAGGCCAGGGATTGAACCCGCAACCTCATGGTTCTTAGTCGGATTCGTTAACCACTGAGCCACAAAGGGAACTCCAATAGTAGCTCTTTTAAGCCACTAAGTTTTGGGGTGATTCATTATCCTATATTACCCACTCCAAGAATGTATTTAGTTTTTAGTGAATTCGCAAGGGTTCTGAACTTCTGAATTTGAATTTGATTATTTAAAAGATTATAATTCCCTGTCTCTGCTCTCTGTTAACTATATGATAGGTATGATTTAACGTGGCACGTCTTGCATTCAAACTGCACTTTAAATTTATTTATTTAGGGAGTTCCCATCATGGTCCAGCTGAAATGAATCTGACTAGTATCCATGAGGACACAGGTTCGATCCCTGACCTCACTCAGTGGGTTAAGGATCCAGCATTGCCATGAACTGTGATATAGGTCACAGACGCGGCTTGGATCTAGCGTTGCTCTCACTATGGTGTAGGCCAGCGGTTACAGCTCAGATTTGAACCCTAGCCTGGGAGCCTCCACATGCTGTGGGTGAGGCCCTAAAAAAGACCAAAAATAAATTATTTATTTTTTATTTTTAGGGCTGCACTCCCAGCATAAGGAGGTTCCCAGGCTAGTGGTCAAATCGGAGCTACAGCTACTGCCCTACACCACAGCCACAGCGATGCAGGATCCCTAACCCACTGAGGTAGACAAGGGATCAAACCCGCACCCTCATGGATGCTAATCAGATTCGTTTCCACTGTGCCACAATGGGAACTCTATCAAACTGCATTTTAAATTCTAGAATTTTTGAACTGAAGAATCAGCAGGTCTTTGTGTCTACAGTTCAAATACGTGTTCTACTTTCCCCTTGGGGGTTAAAAAAAAAAAAATGAAACAGTCCTCAAGCACATCTTACATTCTTCCTATTTTTAAACATTAAAAAGCGACTTCATCTGAAAATTCTAATATTCTGGTTTGTTATTTCTAGATCAGTGTTTGAACTTAAGACAGCATTTGTTCCTAAGTGATCTTATTCTTCAATCCTTATCAAACTCTGTTCCATCCTTTCTAAAGTATAAAACAGAGTCTGACGGTGTGGCCACTTTGTATCTTTACTGCTGACATAACATCAATGAAGGTCATCCTAGTCCTGATGGAGTCTATACTTGGCTTTTGTTTCAAACAGCCATCTTCATCAAGAATGTTAGCCTTGGGGGGTTCCCTTCGTGCCTCAGTGGTTAACGAATCCGACTAGGAACCATGAAGTTGCGGGTTCAATCCCTGACCTTGCTCAGTGGGTTAAGGATCCGGCGTTGCCGTGAGTTGTGGTGTAGGTCGCAGACGCGGCTCGGATCATGCGTTGCTATGGCTGTGGTGCAGGTCTGAGGCTACAGCTCTGATTGGACCCCTAGCCTGGGAACTCCACATGCTGCGGGTGCGGCCCCAAAATGAAAAAAGACAAAAAAAAAAAAGAATGTTAGCCTCCTTCTGGATATAGTCTTTCTCTTTCCTCACACGTTCTTGGCAGATTTTTCTG
Source organism: Catagonus wagneri (assembly GCA_004024745.2). Taxonomy (NCBI): domain Eukaryota; kingdom Metazoa; phylum Chordata; class Mammalia; order Artiodactyla; family Tayassuidae; genus Catagonus; species Catagonus wagneri. Next base: position 5,670,110 of record PVHT021183556.1, read on the forward strand.
TATCCATGCTTGTTTTTCTAGATCATTTCACATTTTATATATACCACTTAAAAATATATCTGATCTCAAGAGACAGCTTCCTGCACAGATACTAAATCTTTTTGGCTCCTTCCTTTCCCTTTTCTTCTTGTTGCAGCACCCCGCCACCTCCGGCTTTAATTTATAATTGTAGCACCAGAATTTCATTCTGAGGACTCTTCACTGCTTCTTTTTGGAATCTCAGACCAGAAGGTCAAAGTGAGGCTTATATAATTTCCTGAGATATTTTAAACTCAAACTAACCAAGTGCGTGTCTGGCAGTGACCACATCCCTCTGGAATTTTCTGATGGCCAGGTGGCCCTCTTCCAGGATTCCAGTCACTTCTGATTTTCCATGCAGGGCCTCTGAGTTGGCCAGAATTAGAAACAGGGTGTTAATCCTCTTCATCACTTCCTCTCCCTCTGAAAGATAAAATTATCATGTGGTTAGTGATCCTCAACCTGGCTGCATATTTGAATCACTTGGGGTTAGGGGCACTTAAAAAATAAAATAAAATAAAGCGATGTCTGGGGCATACTCTGGGAGATTCTGTTTTAATTAGAATGGGTGGAACCTACCTATCCATTTTCTTTTTGGCTTAGCCCACAGCGTGCGGGGGTTCCTGGGCCAAGGATCAAACCTGTGCCACAGCAGCAACCTAAGCCACAGCAGTGACAACACCAGATCCTTAATCTGAAGAGCCACCAGGGAACTCCTCCAATTTTTTTTTAAAGTCTGAGACAATTCTAATGTGCAGCCAGGGATGAGAACACCAACTGAGGAAAATCATGAATTTATCAGATGTTCTGAGTTTAGAAAATGAGGTATCTGGCAGATGCCTAGACGGTTGAAGCTCCCATCATTAAGAGTTTGAATGCTTCTCTTCTCTAATCCATTAAGTTTTACACAGGCAATCTAGTTCTAGCACGTCTAAACAGGATAATGACAACCAGAACCGCGATATTACTTTCTGATTACTTTCTGACTATTGATAATAATCTCAACAGAGCTCTAACATCTCTAAACAAAACGAAGCTAGACACCAAAAGTCCTTTGAAAAGTTCAGAAGACAGTTGGGGACAGACAGTAGCGTTTCTGACATTCCAAATAAAGACAAACAATATTGCGCTTGATGGTTTTCCTTATTAAGAGAGTAATTTGACAAACGAAGTGTATTGAAAATGAAAAAATAAAACAAAATTTTTTTCTCCTTCTTTGGTCAATTTTTAGGATGTTAATTGTGTGTCAGTCAAAAGGCAATTGAGATGTCAAAGACATTATATTTTTGAAAAATTCTCTCTTACCATACACACATATTTGGGCTTTAAAAATGCTTTTAAATTTCAGCTGTTAATTACTATCACCAAGTATTCAAATGCAATTTTATAAGGCAATTATTCTCCTTTCGCAATGGAAATGGCCTTGTTTCCATTTAGCAGTAGAAGTGAGTTTGATGTCATTCTCAGAAGTAGGTTAAATATCAGCTAGGCTGGGACACTGAGGCGGGAACGGCAAATCAATTCTGAATGATCATCTGTTCAAAGGATCTACTGAGGACATGGCTGCATCTTGGTGACCACAGCACATGCTGGGCATGCACATGCATGATTATGCCATTTGGTAGGTGGTGTCAGACACTACAGGCATGCAGGGGAATTCAGCCTCCTACAAACTGGAGATGACCATGGGAGAGCATGGGGATGCAATTTCCTGAATGCTTACTCAAGGAATAAAAGGTGTAGTATTCTAAAACTCTAGTTCTCATCCATTCCAAGTTGGCTGTGTAGAAATTGCTACCTGCAGACAGCAGAAGTCCAGAGGAATGCTCTAAAAACAGAAAGACACAGAAACGATGAGCAACATTCTCATGGTGAAATACTGCAACTGCTTTCAATCAATCAGGCCCTTTTGGAATCACATGCATTTTGTCAGTAATTCAGTTTTGCAAACATTTTGCAATATGGTATCATCTGACAAAATCTCAATAATGCATTTTTCCACTTTCTAAAGAAAGCACATGTAGAAAATGGTGTCAAATAACATGAAAGGATGTGTTTTGAAACCGTGAACACTAAGGAAACCAGTGTTGTTTCTCTCGCCAGCTCTAACTCATGCCATCTTGAGCTAGGATTACAGGAGTTGAAAACAATGCGTGAGAAGATGGTGGGATGGAAATCATAGCTTGACAGAACAAGACAGAGCTAACAGCAGAGTGAAGACATTGCTACAGACAGGGTTTCCTCAAATTGGTGGACGTAATTCAGATCATCAGTAATTTTAACATCTTTCATTTTACTTAGACATATCTAAATACACACAAATACTTAATCTACTGCCAAATATCAACACTGAAAATGACGTATGCTTTTGTTCTATATCAGGGCAAAACTGGAAATACATGCATAACGTGTAATTGTCCTGTTTTATATTGAGAAAGAAAACTTTTTTGACCACAAGACCATTCAGGGAAACTTTATACAAAAATGCACATATTGTTATGAGAGGTTGAGATGCAGATGAAGTGAATGCAGTTTCCTTTCTTGCAAGCAGTGCATGGTTACACCCTCGGCGGGGGGGGCACTGTGCTGTGCCTTAGCTTCACCTGGTGCAGGTGGGGGGCAGGCCAGGCTATGGGGCAGTGTCACCAGCTGCCACCGCTGCCCCAGCGGCTCTGTGTTCTCAGAGGGGCTTGTCCGTGTCCGATGTCATGTTGCAGGTGGAAGAAAAGTTCACCCACCTTGAATCGGGATACTCTTAGCCACTATTCTCTGCCTCCTGCTGGGCATCAGGGCACAGACGGGGCAGGGGTGCGACAGAGGGATACCCACGGTGCCTCAAGAAAGCCAGCCCCTCACCAGCAGAGGCTGAATACTCACAGTAATCTTTGAAGAAGACTCTACTGTTGACCCAGTTTAAAAATCTAAAATTTCAATGCTTTATTGTATACGATTTTTTCCCATATATGCTGTGGCTACAAGTGGTTGAGAATTAGGGTCTTAAAACTTCTCTGCCATCTTCATTTGTCCGAATTAATGCTAAAAACTGGTAAGTGATAGGCAGATACTTGTTACTAAATGGAAATGACAAATTCAGGAATGGTACTTAAATATAAATATTAAATACTTAAAAGACAGTTTACACTTTGAAAGTTGGCGTAAAATGTTAAATGCTGTAAAGTCAAAAAGAGTAACATGATTTACTTTCCTAATGGGTGAAATAAAATATCCCTAATACTCAAAAAAAAAAAAAAACCCTACACCACAGCTCACAGCAACGCTGGATCCTTAACCCACTGAGCGAGGCCGGGGATCGAACCTGCAACTTCATGGTTCCTAGTCGGATTCGTTAACCACTGAGCCACTGCATAAGTGTTTATACCAGTTTTAAAATAAAATCAGTCCTGCTGTATAGCACCGGGAATTATATCTCCACTTACGATAGAGCGTGATAATGTGAGAAAAAGAATGGGTCACCTTGCTGTACAGTAGAAAACTGGCAGAACACTGTAAACCAGCTATGATGGAAAAAACACAAATCATTAAAAAAAAATCAAGTTACATTTCTGCTCCTACTGAAACTGTGCAATCTTTCTGAACAATTCTGCTGACTTCCCTGGAGAAAAGAGCAGACTCCCACTGCATCAAATTAAGGCCCATGATATCAGCAAAGGAATTATTGTTTATGACCAGTTGAGGACAGATTGGGTGTTCCTTCAATGAGAAGTAAGTATATTTATTTTATAGTTTGCCATTGGAAACTAAGCACTTCAGAGCTCAGGTGTGGATTAATAATTGCTTTTTCCACCTCTTTTCTTAGTTGGACAGGAAAAAACATACTTAGTATCTTAATGTTTTGGTTTTGCAAGCAATACAATCAATCTCCTGATTTCATTCTGAACCAGGAGTCATTCCTACTTTGGTGCAATTCAACCAGGATTGCACAAACGACTAGGATCAAAACAAGACATTCTACCTCTTCACTGGAACTGAGTCAGTGTGAATTAATTTAAAATGTCAAACTTGATTTTGATAAAACAGGCTTGAAAAACAATACTGTTTGGTTAAGAAAGAGGTTAATGAAGAAAACGTAATCCCTGCTCAAATGCCATTGGAATGCGAAGCCACATTTATTTGCATGTGTGGTATCTGTAAAAGGTCCAAGGAATTTTTCTTTTCAGTGTTCTGAATTGCTTATAATGTATTCTCTTTTTATTCCATCACTAACAATTCCCAGAAATGATGGAAATCAAAAGACAGAAAAATATAAATGCATTTGGGTTCTAAGAAAATTACCAGTTGCAACATCTGCTCTAGCCACAGTTCATAAAGCAGGTGATTACGGAGACAATAAAGAAAAATGTTATTAAGTCAGTAAAAATCCCTTGAACCTTGCCAGTTCTGTGATAGCGCCTAGAAGTCTGACACTCCAAAACAGCCCATGCAAAATTGTGTAACAAAATTTTCACTAATAACGATGCTCGTTTGCGAGCAAAGTTCAGCTATTTCAGGCTGCAGGACATGAAACACAGTGGGTAATTTCTTTGACCTTGTTATGTTTTATTGAATCATTTACCAAAGTGTCAAAAAAAAAACAAATCTATTATTTAAAAATCAGCCCTGGAAAGGTCACTGATTTTTCAATAGACCAGTTTTTCATCACACTTATAGGTATTTTTCCGCACATTTCAGAGCCAGGAACTGCTTCATAAAGAGTACCGGGTTTCAAAACAATCCCATTTCCCAGAGGCTCAGCAGCCAGAACAGAGCACTGTGCTGGGAGCCACAGGCCGCCAATTAATGAGAAGCCAGGCCCTCTGAGCCAGGGATGTCTTGGCAGAAAGTCTGTCCTGTTAAAAGTTTGGGCCACAGTCCATCCACTACGGAGTTGCTGCTCTATGAGTTCGGACTACTGTCATTTAAAGTTTTATTTAATGCCTTGATCTGTCACTTGAATGGTCTCCTTAGGCTTTCATATATACAAGAATGAAAATGACACAAGAATTAACATTTCTATGGCCTTTCCTAATATTTCTATTTCTGGTGAATTCTTTCGGATACGGGGAATGATATAATTCTACAGTTACGAAATCCCTTTGGAAACTTCTAGTATTTCCCTCCCCTAAAGTATTCAGGGGACAGGACTGCCTTTGGAGTAACTCCCCACTCCCTTTTCTGACCAATCAGACCGAACCATCAGCCTTTTTGGACAGAACCCTGGCTGGAGTGAGAGGTGCAACCTTTAGGTTTCTAAAATCCCAACCACTTCATGGAAGTAAATTAATATAGAATTCACATTTAAAATATTTTAGCACCATGTCCCTCCTGAATTCCTATAGCTGGGCTCTGCATCCTGTTACTTTGGGGCCCAGACTGGAGAGCTGCCTTTATCTGCATCATTGCTGACGTGTAGTGAGAGGGACTAAAGACCAAGTACAAACCAAGGGCAGTCATTTCAACTCCCACTTCACTGGCCAGAACCAGATCACACGGTCACATCTGAATGCTGCAGAGTAGGGATGTCTCCTCCTGCAGGGAGGGGTACCGTGCCTGAAAGCAATGAGGCGGTTCCCAGAGCAACCAAGTCCTTCTGGACAAAAATTAGTAAGTGACACAGTCAGCCTTGTCTCTCCTCAATAACTGCTGATACTCAGAATCAGCTCTGGGATAATATCTGCAGGTTCAGGGCAGTAAGATGGGGTTTAGGCAGCAAGGTGGACAGAGGAAATGGCCCCAGTGTACCAGCTGTGCCTGGGATATGCAGTGTCTGTCTGTGCACACTGAGCCAGGCCAACCTGCTCAAGTCCTTTAGCCTTGGGCTGGAAACTGAAAACTATCTTCCCTTAACTGGGGTATAAACTTCACTGGAGTGTTAATGTCCAGAAATTAGAACAGGACAGGACAACATTCAATCGAGAATCAAAATAGGCAAAACAACCAGGCATGGAGCCCTACAGAAAAAGTGTGCCTGAACGCTCCCCCAAATTGCTGACTTTACCCTGCTTTGCTGCAGAAACCAAAAAGGGAAGCCAGTGGAAGTGAGGATTCACGGTGAGAGAGATAGAACAAGCTGAGGGCATCCCTCAACCTGAGTATTTCTTAGACAGCAGGCAAGTTCTCCTGGACCCAGCTCATCACCCCCAAATGTCCCCAGCCAAGGACAACCATCTCACGGGCTGAAGGGTCTATGAGGATCCGCGCCCACACTACCCAACCTCAGGCATCACTCAACAGCCTCTCCTGGAGTTCCCTTTGTGGCTCAGCAGCTAACGAACCCAACTAGGATCAATGAGGGTGCAGATTTGATCCCTAGCCTCACAGAGTGGGTTAAGGATCCAGTGTTGCCGTGGGCTGTGGTGTAGGTCACAGACGTGGCTTGGAGCCTGCGTTGCTGTGGCTTAGGCTGGCAGCTACAGCCCCAATTTGACCCCTAGCCTGTAAACTTCCATATGCCGCAGGTGTGGCTCTTTAAAAAACAAACAAATAAATAAATAAATATATAGCCTCTCCCTATGTCTGTCAGGGTTCAATACAGGAAAGAGAAACACTCGAGATCTTTCAAGCTCAGCAGGATTTAAGACAAGCCGTCAAGTACAAGGGCTTGAGGAACAGCAGCCATGAGAGCCCCATACCCTCACGGCTGGGGACTAGGCAGCGTGGAACGTGGCTGCTGCCACACTTACACCTTCCAGAGCCCTCTTGTGCATCTATACAGCTGAGGTGCACACCTCTTTTCTGCCTTTCAAATCCTACAGGACTACACACTGCATTTCATTATCAGAATCCGGCTGGGAATTCTAGTTCTTGTACCTCTAGGCCTCACAGGACAAGGAGTGCTGGCATGGCTCTCCTCTAGGGATGGTCAGCCATAGCCCTTAGTGGCCTGCCAAGAGTAAGGTGCCCCAGAACCCTCCTTTCCTGAGTCCTCTCAAGATGGAGAGTCCCAATACTAACTACTCAGAGCTGGTGTTAGAGACTGAGTCACCCTCCTCTAGATCCAATCCCCTGGCAGCCTTGAGTGTTAGGGGTCTGAATTGGGGGGAGGGGCAGGATTCATGGAATTAAGGTGGTATTAAGGGCGAGATCTCAGGAGGGCTTTCACCTTGCCCTGGCATCAGTTGGGAACGTGTTAGAAATGTACCCCAGCCTCAGTTCCTCAAAGGGAGTAGAGCTTAACAACCCCTCAAGCTGTTTCTGCAGCACCCCAAAATTTGAGAACTCCTGCTGTCAGGAATTAGACATTTCTTAAACAACAGAAAGTAGAAACAAGGGCCACTTGATTACTAGGGCTGAACATGGCATATATCTCAGCAGAGCTCCAGACAAGCTAAGATGGAGCCTGGGCTAGTCCATCACCCTGAAGTCCAAATCTGTATCTCCTTTCCTTCTGGTTGACCATATGGGATAGGGTCAAAGCCATGACCAGCATGTTTTCAGGGAAAGAGAGAAGGAAGACCACAACAATCTGGGTCTGGTTCAGGTAACCAATCCAAGTATCTGGTGTGGAAGACAAAGGGGGCCTGGTTGACATTCCTGAGGCCAGGCTCTTTTACCAGGAAACAGGAACATGGTAACAAAAAAGACTTACTCTCCAATAAATAGAGTTTAATTAAGGTCCTGTAGTATCTGCTCCCCTTAGACACTAGGGAGGAGGGACAAAAGCATTCCTCATTCCTAGTGACAATCCTTGAGCTCCGAAATTACTTTAAGACAATTCTACCTGCCCCTGCTAAGATAAGCTAAGACAACAATTCCTCTCTCCAAAACTTGACACCAGCAGCCCCTCCCCTTCCCGTACCCAGGATGAATAACAGGTGTCTGCTTTGGGCTTTGCTGAAGAAGTTCCGTTTCCATTTTCCCATTGTCACCTTCTTCTCTGAGGCCCAGGTCTTCATGTCATTCTTCTGTGCCAATCTTTTCCCTGGGGACTAAGGCCTGACCCAATCTCTTATCAACATTAACTTTCATAACCAGAAAAGAACCCACTGTGTTGAGATTTTAAAAACCGAATGCCTACTTGCAAATCTCATTCTCGCTGAGGGTCACGCCTAGTGTCAGGTCTGCAAGGGGACCTGACATACAAGGGAGCACACAGCACTGAGCTCAGAGCAGAGCAACAAGGCAGTAGCAGAAGCCTCAACCCTGTACCCTAAACCCCAAGAACATAAAACTGATGGGAACCTTGTTGGAAAAACATGAGTTTTTCTACAACCACAGCTTTCAAACTTCCTTTAAGTGTAATCCATACTGTGAAATACAGTTTGCACTGTGACTCAGTACACCTATATACGTATGTGGAGAAAAAAGTTTTGTGAAAGAATATCCTTATCCTCTTTTTTCATTCTACTTTAAAACGCTAGTCAAGGAGTTCCTCCTTATGGCTCATTGGTGATGAACCTGACTAGGATCCATGAGTACACAGGTTCGATCCCTGGCCCCACTCAGTGGTTAAGGATCCAGCACTGCCGTGAGCTATGGTATAGGTTGCAGACATGGCTCGGATCTGGCATTGCTATAGCTGTGGCGTAGGCCGGCACCTACAGCTCCAATTCAACCCCTAGACTGGGACTTCCATATGCCAAGAGTATGGCCTTAAAAAAGCAAAAACACAAAAAAACATAAAAATGCTAGTCAAGGAGTTTGCATCGTGGCTCAATGACACTGTGAGGATAAGGGTTTGACCCCTGGCCTCGCTCAGTGGGTTAAGGACCTGGTACTGCTGTGGCTGTGGCGTAGGCCCACAGCAGCAACTCCAATTAGACCCAGGAACTTCTATATGCCACAGGTGTGGCTTAAAAAGAAAGAAAAAATTATAGTCAAATCCCACATTATTGATTTCATGATTTACTAAAGCTTGGCAAATTGCCGTACAAAAATCTCTAAAGTCTACAACAAACACACCACTGGCACAGAAAAAGCAGCATGAATAACACACTGTCATCATGACCAGCATTGCTGAGAGCTCTATGTGTTTTTATGTGTGTTACTGTCATTTCAATTAAAATCCTAAAATTGCTACAGGGCCATCATACCAATTCTGTGCTCCTAGTACTCCAATGGATACAAAAAAATTTATTTTTATCTTACTGGATTCATCTTAACTTCAAATTTGGTGATGATCTGAAACAGCAGCACATGTGGATAGCTAAATTTTCATTACCAGATAAGTACTTATTTTCTAAGTTTCAACAAACATTTTTATTCAAGACGTTCGGTTTGGTTTAAATCAAGTAAATCAATATAATCACATAATGGAGTTTCTCTCTTTCCCATGTTAAATAACAGTAGTTCAAAGACTGGAAATATTTCACGGATAAAAAAAAATGGGGCTTGAAAGCTGAAATGTGTGCTTTCTCTAATAGATTCAGACCCTCAGCTGTCATGAGAGAGAAGCTCAAAGCCATCCTTTCACAGCTGGATGGCTTTCTGCCTCTTTAGGACCTGCACCTACTCTGTCACTCAGGCACAGGCAGGCCCCACACACAACAGGAAGGACCTGCTCCTATCCCCAGAGCTGCACACACACAGAAGGCCGGCAAGTCATCTGCAGGGCAGACAGACAGATAACGATGCTGCAAGACTGGAACCCGCCTGCCTGGCTCCTTGCTCTCCTTCCCCAAATCAAAACCCACCATAAACACCGCGAAGAGCCAGGAAGCCTCATAGCTGTAATTATTTCCATTCTCCAAGCTCCATGTGGCACACAGGACACCTCGTTTCCCTTTAGGCCAGCCGTCACCCCACAAGGGGTGCGCAGGGAGAGAAGAACCTCCACCTCCAGCAGGGAAGGGCACAGAGCGTAGGGAGGGGGCGCCAGTCCAGCCGCGCCCTGCCACCCAGCTCTGCACCGGATGACGACTGTATGACCTGGGGCGCAAGGCTTGGCTGGGCAGGGCTTAAGGGGTGGCACTACCTGACTTTTAAAGCAGAATGAGGAGTGGGAAGTCGAAGAGGGGGGAAAGAGGCCTCGCCCTCCTTCCCCCCCCTTCCCACAGGCACCACACAGGGAAGGAAGCCCCCAGCGCCTCCCACTTCAAAGCCCTGGGGCAGCTGGGCAGCTGGCAACCCTGCTCTGCGGAAGGAGAAGCAATTACCCTCCCAGGAATCGAAAAACCAGGAATTTCACCCACTACTGATGTTAGAAGCTCAGATTTGGATTCCATGTTTAGGTCAGGCCCCAAGTGCAGACATGACTGTGACAACTCAAAAGCATTATAAATAAGCGCCTGTCAGTTTCTGCCTCGATCTAGCTGGTTTTACCCATCACCTATCCTATTCAAACTTCCAACACCAACTTGTAGGAAAATAAAGACAGGAGCAAGGGATCTCCACTGCAGCAGTGGAAAGAGGGCAGGTGGTTAAACGAATCTCCTATGCCTCAGTTTGCTCGCAAGTAAAATGGGGAAAGCCGTACCTTCAGTAACTTCTCCAAGTGACCAACGTGAAAATAAAATGAAAGCCTGGCAGGGAAGTGCTTTCAACCTTACCCCTTTAGTACAAAAGTACAATTACAGTCGTAGTAAAGACGGTTATGGACTCTAATACCCATTCAGTGCTCCATAAATTCGCACTAAGTCTGTATTTGTGTGTATGGATGTAATGAATTCACAGAGGAGTGCTACCTGGAGGACACTGCTACTAAGCTGCTTTATCTAGAACCAGGGCTAGTTAGTGAAAGTAATTATCTAATCCATCTATTTCAGCATGCCTGTTAAAAGGGGAGGATCTAAAGAGGTATGGCTACAAACTGATCTTTCATGTAACCATGCAGGTGCACCAACAGACACATGGATGTATGTCATATGCACACATTACATGCATGTACGGAAATGTGTATGTACACGCATGGGAAATGTGGGTTCGCATTTATGATAGTAAAGATTCATGTTCAGTACTATACAGTTTACAGGAGACTTTTACATTCATTTTTCATTTAGTCCTCATAACATCAGGGGACATCAATAGTCCCTATTTTACAGGTGAAAAAAACTGCAGCTGAAAAAATACTTTTCCCCAAAACTTTATGATAAGAAGCTATAAAACCAAAGGCATTCATTCTAATTCTGAGCCATTCTTATATTCAAAAAACAAGTAACAGACACCCACTGCATGCCAGGCACTAAAACACTGTGGCCACAAAAATTGAAGACATATTCTACTGCCCTTGGGAACTTATACCTAATGTAAAACAGAGAAATTACAATCCTGTAGATATAAAGTCCATAATCAGCTGGGGGCCTAGCGAGTGCTTCAAAAAAGAGAAGACCCCAGGCTGAATCTTGAAGGACAAGTAGAATGACCTTTACTTTATTGAGGGGGGAGGTGTGCACCAGGCAGAGAGACAACACACGTAGAGAGACATGAAGGCAGAAGAAACCCAGGTGTTCAACACAGTTCAGCAGAGCCAGGGCTCCACGTGTGTAATGGTAAGAAAGTTGTTATGTAAGGAGCATTATATGTTCAGAGTCTGGGTTTTGTTGCTGTCTACAGGGAGTAAACAAAAACTTCAGAAGAGGGTAATGACACGATCAAACTGCATTGTATAAAGATGGCTCCAGCTCTGTGAGGACAGACACTGAGAGCACACCTGCAGTAGGAGAAATGCTGGCAATGCAGGCGAACTCAGTACCTGTCACTATGAAGGCAGGAGAAGAGAGGGTGGATTAGAAAGATATTTAGGAGGACCTGGTGACTATTGCCAAGTTACTGACCTAGCTTCTGCCTGACGATGATGTCATTCAGAGAGTAGGAGAACAGAGTATGTGACAGGGACTGGAAATACATTCTATTTTGAGCATGATGAGTTTTAAAAATCTATGAGTATCTACTGAGGACACAGCAATGCCTCCAGTAAGGAGCTGGATATTCAGGTCTAGTGCTCCTAGAGGAGGTCTGAACTGCAGAGAAATATGTCATCAACATCATCTGAAACTGTACAATGGTTACTAATAATTTTTTTTTTTCTTTCTTTCCTTTTTTTTTTTTTTTTTAGGACAACACCTGTGTCATAGAGAAGTTCCCAGGCTAGGCGCCCCAGAAACAAATCCGACTAGTATCCATAAGGATGTGGTTTCCATCCCTGGCCTCGCTCAGTGAGTTAAGGATCCAGCATTGCCATGAGCTGTAGTATAGGTCACAGACACAGCTCGGATCCTGCATTGCTGTGGCTATGGTATAGGTCAGTAGCTGTGGCTCTGATTCGACCCCTGGCCTGGGAACTTCCATACTCTGCAGGTATGGCCCTAGAAAAAGTATAAGAAGTTGCCAGGCTAGGGGTCAAACTGGAGCTACAGTTGCTAGCCTGCAGTTGCTAGATCCTTATTCCACTGAGCAAGGCCAGGGATTGAACCCACATCCTTATGGATACCCAGTCAGATTCTTAACTCAATGAGCCACAAAGGATATTTCCAGTAATAATAATAGCTAACATGTAACTGATACTTACTATGTATCTGGCACTATGACAATCACTTTTGCAGATTTTCTCATTTAATCCTAACAACAAACTCAGAAAGTAAGTATTTACATGGACTATTGCCCAGAGAGAGATTTTCATATAAGAAGAGGAAAGATCTGAAACAGGACTCTAAGATTAGGTTTAAAAGTAATGGCTGGAATGCTCTTTGTACTCAGTTGCACAGCTAGAGCTGCAGCGAAGCCCTTACATAATCACCCAGACTCAGGTGCAGAAGGATGCTTAGGTGAGCATCCTTGCTCCAGTCCGGCCTATGGCAACATCCTAGAGTCACTGCCTGGGCTGGGCAGCCCATTCCCACAGGCCTAAGGTCCCTGCTGAGGGAGACCCCCTCAAGACCTGGTGCTATGTGGGGTTCTTTTAGTCCCCAAGTTGTCAAGGTGCCCTGGCCTGCAGGAGATAAAGAGACTGATTTAGTGCAGAGAAACTGCCTGTTGCACTATACGCTCATGGGATATAATTTACAACTGTTCCTCTGAAACATTCTGGATTCCAGCCAGGCAGCATCAATCAGATTTATTGAGGTCAACCAAAGCAAAAAGGAGAAAGTGACCAGACTTAACTTTCAACATGGCAGACAGTTGAAATCATCCCATATCAAGATGCTCCCCAAAAGCAGGCAAGAGCAGTTTAACCATCTTACTATAAATATGCGTAATTCCTTTGGTATCTCTTCCACCTGCCCCCAATGTTAATTTGGGAGTTTACTGAGTGAGGAGAAAGGACCAGTTGAATATTATCCTGAACCCTGGTTTTACTTTTTAAATTTATTAATTACTATCCTGCCTCTTTATTAAGATTGATCATGGATTTTTTTTCTCTCTTACATTGAATTTAAGATTCTAAAAACAACTGAGACCTGCCACTGTATCCTTACTGGAGGAAGCGTAACCTTGCCCCAAAGGACCTTCGGAACTCAGAAGTCCACACAATAGAGCTGCTATGTTTATTTTATTTATTTATTTATTTTTTGTCTTTTTACCTTTGTGTAGAGCCGCACCCACGGTATATGGAGGTTCCCAAGCTAGGGGTCTAACATGAGCTGTAGCCACCGGCCTTCGCCACAGCCACAGCAACGCGGGATCTGAGCCGCGTCTGCAACCTATAACACAGCTCATGGCAACACCGGATCCTTAATCCACTGAGCAAGGCCAGGGATCGAACCCACAACCTCATGGTTCTTAGTCAGATTCGTTAACCACTGAGCCACGAACGGAACTCCGAGCTGCTATGTTTAAACAGGCACACACAAGTGACATGGTACTGACTCTGAGTTTTGCTTTAAATTTGTACTCCTGAACCCAAGACTATTATATTCTGGTCCAGTTATCCCTGTTGTGAATGAAAGGAGAGAAGAGTGCCAATGGTAGGGTGGGAGAAAGATTTGTCTCATGCTCACCTAAACCTGGAGTCCATCTTTGCAATAAATTTCACGTAGGAGGATGGCACTGAGCAAGAAGCCGTCCTGGGCTCTCCAGCTGTGCGACCTGGGGAAATCAGTTCTCTGGGCTCATGTGCTCATCTGTAAATAGAAAGGATGGAAACAGCTCTAAAGTACTTTGCAAGTTTAACATTCATTGAATATTCAATGCACTAAGCAGGCTGCTAGTGTTGCCTCTGTTGCTTCTCCATCTGGTATGGGTACATAAAATAGCATCAGAGAATATAAGAACAGAAATTGGATTTATGAACCAACAGATCACCAAAATTAAAAATTAATAATATATGTATATGTGTATATATATATACAGAAATACTAAATAAGTAGAAATGAAATTAAAAAATAAATACGTGGAGAGAAATAGATCCAGAGAAAATGAGTGGTTAAGATAATGCAGCCTGTTGACGGCAAAGTCAGATGTAAAATTCACATTTTCAAACTGCTTGTCAGGTAATTTGCCCACTGGTCTGAGTGTATAAGTCATATAAGTCAACAGACAACTGGAAGATTTGATAAGATTCATATTTAATCTGCTCTATGTGTGGTGTTTCTTTCCCCCACCATCATCAATAGTGCATTAGAAAAAGCTGTGTATTCTGGAGACAGCATGGATCTTCTCTTAAATGGGAGAATTTCTCCCTGCCTTTAATACTCACTCTACATGTGAATTTGCTGAAGGAGAATATCCTGAGATCATTTATCAGAGGCAATGACAGCACTCTACTTAATGGAAGCAGCTAAAAGAGGAAATTATCCAGCTTCTCCTTCCACTGAGGGCGGTGTGGGACAGTGAGCTCTGCAGAGCCAGGCCTGAGAAAGAGGGCACTTCCCCAGCTCCAACCCAGTGTGTGTATGGAAGCAGGTAACTACTTTTTTGGGTCTCAACTCACCTTCAGGGAAATTCAGAAATTGAAAGATCATTTTAATGACCCCTCACATTCTGAAATTTCGTCTTGAGAAATTCCTGAAGCAAACTGCCTGAACTTTGAGCCAACTGCCCCTTACCTCTTTCTGCTAGGTAATTTTAAAAAACTGCAATATGGAGTTCCCTTCATGGCTCAGTGGTTAATGAATCCGACTAAGAAGCATGAGTTTGCGGGTTCGATCCCTGGCCTTGCTCAGTGGGTTAAGGATCCGGCATTGCTGTGAGCTGTGGTGTAGGTTGCAGATGCGGCTAGGCTCCGGCGTTGCTGTGGCGAAGGCAGGCAGCTACAGCTCCTGTTAGACCCCTAGCCTGGGAACCTCCACATGCTGCGGGTGCGGCCCCAGATAAGGCAAAAAGACAAAAAAAGGGAAAAAAACCTGCAATAGTGATCCGGGTAATAATAGTATAAATGATAATTTTAAACAGCTGTTAATGAGGGAGAGGAGTTTGGCATCTATATTTTGTTTAGAATGAAGTAAAAAGTAAAGTGAAACCAGGCTTGTAGGCTATTGCTATTGCCTTCCTTTCTTCCTGAGTATTTAAGTGGCCCCTATCTACAGAAAACTGCGCCTGGGGACTCAGGTGTAACTTGACATTAAGGAAGGCTTACCTGCAGGAAAAGTTAGCCGCTTTTGCAGGTAAATTGCCAAAAGCGACCTGGAGCCTCTGCGCTGGGTCCTGGGCGAGTCACGGATCTGCCATCCCCACAGTCCCTTCCCGAAGAGTCACGTCCAGAAAGGCCTTGTGGATCGATAGCCTCGCAGCCGCCAGCC
This sequence comes from Catagonus wagneri, assembly GCA_004024745.2. Taxonomy (NCBI): domain Eukaryota; kingdom Metazoa; phylum Chordata; class Mammalia; order Artiodactyla; family Tayassuidae; genus Catagonus; species Catagonus wagneri. Next base: position 5,685,739 of record PVHT021183556.1, read on the forward strand.
GCCTCGCGGATGCAGGACGCCCGGGTAACCCGAGCCCGCAGCTCCCTTCCATCTGGGGAGTAAAAAAGAAAAAAAAGACGTGGGTGGGGCGGGGCTGGAGAAAAAGGGAAAGAGGAAAATCCTGAGAAACGTGTTTTGGCAGGCCCGGCCTTCGGAGATGGCCATATGTGCTCCACATTGCGCAGCCCTGGTCTTTGATGTTTTTCCTGAAAGTAAAGACGGTATTCTTTCTCCAACTGCGCCTGAGCCCCACAGACAGGAAAACAGCGCGGCCAAGGCGCTCCCCCCCCACCCCCACCCCGGCGAGCCACGTGGACCTAGGTCCTGCCGCGACGCCCGCGGCCCCTGGCTTTCCCAACGCGTACGCCAGCCCGGCTGGACCCGAGGCATCGGGCCCACGGCGGCCAGAGGCGTGCAGACTTACAAGTCAACCGAGTCCCTCGTCTCCGTGGAGTTTCCTGAGTGGGCCCTCACGCGCCTACTATCAAGTCTCCTTTGCCTCCCTCTACCCGTGTCCAGACGGCACCGCGGGCTTCCGGAGGCCCTACATCCGCTCTTCCGGGACACCGGTAGGACACCCTCCCAAGACCCCACGAGGGAAAATTCCCTCAGCCTGGCGGGAGGTGTGCAAGGTTTGCGCGGATGTGGACCCAACTCTCGCGCGAAGAGAGGCTTCGCCAATTGGGACACCACCCAAATGGGCGGGACCAGAGGGCTGGCCCAGGAGAGCCGCGTTGCTTCCGGTTCTCCTGAAGCGCTTCGGGGGCTCGCGCCACGTGGATGGTGTCAGCACCTGTGCCTAAATACAATTGGTTAAGGGGAAACTTAGCTCCAAAGAAGGGCAGCAGCGACCTAGACCTATGGTAACGTCCGGGTGGGTGACTCCAGGGCCCCTGCAGTTAGTCAGAATCAAGCCTCAGGGCTCAAGCACGTCAGCCTCTGCCCTCAGACACCTAGAAGAAGGGGATCCGGGAAGCGAAAGACCTGAGAGCCTCAGCCTCTCTACTGCATCAGTGGTTGCAAGTACTTTGTCATCACCAGGGCTCCCTGTTGCCCATATAAATTCACTGGACGCACGAAGAAGATCCCTGCTCCTGGTTGTCTGGAGTGAATCTGGCCTGAATGTGGCTCAGGCTCACCCTGACACTCGTGGGGTCCGCTTGCTTCTGACCCTGTTGTCAGAAGTCGCAGTGATGCCCTGTCTGTGTTCAATGGGTCAGCTAGAACGGGATCCCTTGTGTTTCGGTGCTATGTTGAAAGCGGGAGCAGGAGTTCCTCTCGTGGCTCAGCAGTTAACGAATCTGACCATCATCCATGGTTTGATCCCTGGCCTTGCGCAGTAGGTTAAGGATCCGACGTTGCCGTGAGCTCTGGTGTAGCTCTCAGACGCAGCTTGGATCCTGCGTTGCTGTGGCTGTGCTGTAGGGCTGGTGGCTACAGCTCCAATTAGAAGACTCCAAGCCTGGAAACGTCCATATGCCTCGGATGTGGCCCTAAAAAGTGGGGGGTGGGGGTGGGGGAGCGGTCCTTCTGAGTTGTTCTCATTTGTGAGCCTGTAGTTAACTGAACAGGCACAAGATACGCACATGGGCGCCTTCCCTCAACAATTTCTCTCAAATAATTGCCCCCTTTCCTTCAGAGCATCCGTCTGTCAACCAGGTTCTACTATCTCAGTGCCTCCTGTGTGCTCAGATCTTCCCAGGCCCTTCCAGGGACACAGGGCCACAGAAGACCAGGTTCCTGCCATTAAATCTGGCTCAGTGCCTTAGTGGAAGAAAGGGAGGGCACTCCTTAAAATTACTTCTTGTACTTCATCCTTTTTCCTGGAATGAATCAAAGGCACCCAGAGAAGAATTTAATATTGCATGCCTGGACTTTGACTTGGCTTCCTTTTTCTGACCCTTCCTCAACCTAGCTTTCCCCCTTCAGGAGATTTGAAATTCCCCCTAGGAGTGTGGGTGGGGAAAGAGCCAGCCCAGGTAAGTATGGGAGCCACATGGTCTTGGGAATGAATAAAAGGAAATCATCTCCAAATGCAACCAGGCAGGTGGGGGGTAAATGGATGCCGAAAGAGAATAGGAAATCTGAATAACCCCCAGGCAGCTGACTCCATACCCAGTGGTGAGGTGTGAGAAACAGTCAACATTTGGAGCTCTGGAGTCTGAAGATTTTTGGCAGCTGTTGGATAACTTCCTGATCTGCAGTAAAGTTCACATGACCGAGAGGATGTTTCCGCAGTTCCGTTGCCTAGCTACTTTCCTCTCTCTTCGAGTTTGCAAGTTCTAAAAGATTTTACTGGGCCCCAGTTGAATGGTGTTGGTGGCTGAATGTGCGCCCTGCAAGGACTCCTGGTGGCCAGGGACTGCCCCAGTGGGACAAAGTTAATCCCAATTTCACTGATCCAGGTGGGCCCGATTTCCAGCCACCAACCTGTCAGTTCTGGACACTCCACAAACGGTCAAAACTAAACTTTTTTTTTTTCTATTTATGTATAGTTTCAAGTGGTTTCCACAGCCCTGGTGCCCTCCTGCCTCATCAGCTGAGTAACTGAAATGTGATTTTTCCATAATTTGGGCCTGACCAGTATGGAAATATATGCAAGATATTTGTCAGTGACAAAAATTAAAAGGGAGCCTGGCAATGCAGGATTACCTGGGAAGCGGTGCACAGTTAGAGGGGCCCACCACTGGCCAATCCTGAACCCTTCTCTGCCTGGTTCAAGGAAGGCAGAAGGGCTACCCAAGCAGCTCTCTATGGCCCAAATCCCTGCATTTGGTCATGGCTAGTGCAGTTGCCACCTCTCAGTCCCTGTGGCCAGCTGGCCATTGCATTGTTCCCACTCCCGGGCTCCCTACTCATACATGTGTGGCCTGGCCTGCTGGGCAAGTGGTAGGAAACCTTGCTCCACTCGTATCAAGAATTCAGCCAGTTCCAGCCCACTTTGAGGGACCAGCCCTTGGGATGGTCAAATGTGGGCTTGTCAGACATGCAGTAATAGAACTGGCCATAAAGCAGTCACTAGAACACAACGATTAGATCTCACACACTGGTCTGGGACTGTAAATTACTGGACAAGGCATTGTGAGACCCAAGGGAAGGACTTGGAGATCCAGAGTCTTGGGTCACTGTCAGGGAAGGGAGGTAGTCAGGAAGTCACACCTTGAGGTGGGAAGGGGGATGGCATTGCCTTCTGTCACATTTCCTGCATTTATAGGAAAATAGGGATTTTTTTCCCAAAGATGAGTAAATACGCAATGATGAGGATCACCAGAGCTAGGAGCAGCACTGTCAAACTCTTATTGGGCACATATCCTCATTTTTCAAAGGTGAAGACAGACTAAGTGAGGCCAAGATGCTGGCTCAAGATCACAAAGCCAGTAAGTCCAGAAGCCAGGATCCAGGCAGATACACCTGGCCCCAAAATGCATTAGGCACCTGCTGCTCAGCTGGCAAAGAGCTCAGGTAGGATCATTGCCACATTCCTAATTCTGCAAGAATCGCCTTTCTGTCCTAACTCTTGAAGGCTTTTGGGAGAGAGGGGGCTGTCATCCCTAACAAAGAGAGACTTACCTGAAACCTGCGGCTGGGAGGAAGTGTGGGGTATAAGTACACCAGGAGAATCTTCTATTTCTGCCAACCGTAAGCACAGTATAGTCTAACTGCTTCACATAACTGCATGGCAAACCCGCATAACTGCAAGCTCTGGAGCTCAGAGCCCTCAGGTGCCATGTCGCCCGGCCAAAGTGGATGCCGGAGTAGCAGCTGTGGATGTCGTAACTAGCGCCATCCCTGCTCACAGCCATCTCACAGAACCCAGGCTGCATCGGTGTGCTCATTTGGAGGATGTGGGCCCCTGCCCCCTAATTCTTCTTGCCCAGGCTCAGCATCAGGAGAGTAAAGAAAAGGGGAACATAAATAGAGGATGGAAAAGATCTGGGCTGAGACTTTGTAGGAGAGGAAACAGAAAAAAAGCTTCCTTAAGCAACTCCCAAACCACAGTAGCCTCCCTCCACAGGCCTACACACTCACCTTCCTTGCCTTCTGGCTTTTTCTGTCCTCTCACACCCTCTCATCTTCCCACTGCAAATGCCTCAAATCCAAAATCTAAGGCATTTTCTCTAGAGCCTAAGCAAGCCGTCACCACACAGTCTCTCTGTAGATGAAAGGAAATGGTGGGGGGAGTCCAGGATACCCCGAAACAACTATTGACCAAGTGCTGGGAGGTGGCTGTGTGCAAATAACAATGTTTGGGGGGAAAACGGAGTTCTGCTCTGGCACAGTGGGTTGAGGATCTGGTGTTGTCACTGCAGTGGCTTGGGTCACTGCTGTGGCCCGGGTCCAATCCCTGTCCCTAGGAACCTCCACATGACTTGGGCGAGGGTAAAAGCAAAAACCAACCAAAGAAAATAAAAAACCCCAATGTTTGGGAGGTGGAGCTCCTGGGGTTTCACTGCCAAAAGTTGACAGATGGGTTTCCAAAGCCCCACTCAGTGCCCCCCACCCCCCACTTGGTGGGGGTTGTCCCTTTTGCTCACTGGACAGACTCTAAAACTGGCCTTGACAAGTAGAGAAAGCGCTGAGGTGACCCTTGGAAGTTAGGAACCACATTTATCCCTTCCTAGGCCTCCCCAGGCCGAAGGGCCACCCTCTGGGTCCAGTTTAGATGTTGTTGGTAGAAGAGGAACAAGTCCAGTGAATTTGACCTTAAATCTTCTCAACCCTGGTGTGGTGGGGCAACCCTGGTGGACTGAGGGACATGTGTGTGATGGACTCTGGACTCCCCTGGTTGACTAAGAGTCTGGTAACTGACTCTCGTGGATATTTTAGAGGAATAGGTATAAAGGCACTATAGCTCGTGTAGTGCCCAAAAGTTCTGCCCTGGGATTTCCCATCACTTCCATCACCCTCTAGGATTGCATGTTGGAGGCTCACAGAAGGCAGCTCAACCCCCTCCCAAGGCCACCAGGAGACCTGGCCCAGGCTGCGGGACCCCTCAGCGTGTCATCAACTCCCAGGACACTGCTAGAAGCACAAAATGGTACTGAGAGGCCTGGAGTTTGTTTGCAGGCACAGATCCACGGCTCTGGCCAGGTCCCTCTCCTCTGCACCTCAGTTTCCTTGCAGGCACACAGGGTCTGGAAATACTCCTCTTACAGTTTGTGAAGATTAAACAACATGCAACCTGTAAAATGTTCCACACATAATAGGCTCCCATTAAAAGTTCAGGAGTTCCTGTCATGGCTCAGCAGTAACAAACCCAACTAGTATCCATGAGGATGAGGGTTTGATCCCTGGCCTCACTCAGTAGGTTAAGGATCTGGGGTTGCCATGAGCTGCAGTGTAGGTCGCAGATGCGGTTCGGATCTGGTGTTGCTCTGACTGTGGTATAGGCCAGCAGCTGAAGCTCTGATTTGGCCCCTAGCCTGGGAACTCCAAATATCCTCTGCTCTGAAGCTCTCCTGCTTGACTCTAACTGTCCCCCTACCCTCATCACCCCCACCCCAGGTCTCTGGAGCAGCTGCTGTTCTCATTGCAGCTTCCTGGCAGCCAGAAGAGGGAGGGGGCATTGGTTTCAGCAGATGCTCTCTCTGGGTCCCCTACTGCCCAGATGCTACTCCTTAGGCCTGGGGCTCCTGAAGGGAAGGCAGAAGGTGGTGCTTACCACGCAGGCCAGGTCCTACTCCTCGTCCTGAAGGAGGCCTGGAGCAAGGCTTTGTTCATTGAAAAATCACCCATCTAGCCACACATAATTACCAAAAGCCAGAGCAGTCCCCATGCCCTTCCCTCCCCCACGACCTTCCCTCCCCCACGACCACCTCCTCCACCTGCTTAAAGGTCAAGGCTAAGACCTCCTCCATACTTGTGCACCCCCACCAGCCTTGCTGGGGTCGGGAGATAGATCCCAGGAGAGGAGAGAAGAAGGAAGCCAACAGGACCCATGCTGAGTAGCTGTCCTTGTTCCCATCACCAGGAGAAGGCTGATGAAGGCCTCTGTTGAGGGAGGGCTGGCTTGGCGCATGGAAGTATTTAGCAGGTTCAGTGCTATTACTGCCTAACAGGGTGTGAAAAGTAATATGAATGTGAAATACTGTGGGAAAATGGAGAGTTTCCAAAGCAGGCAGCAAGGCCCCTCCCAGGCCTGGCCTCCAAGGCTCAGAGTCTGTGCTGCCCCATGCGTGGTGTCAGAAGGCACTGCTGTGGCCAGAAGCAGCACAGCGGTACTTGGGAGGAGGGATGAGCGACCAGAGAGGGAGTGGGGTGCACCTCAAGATGACACAATGGACACAGTGGTGCTGGGGGGTGCGGGGTAGGGGTGGTCGCAAGCTGGCAGCACACTCCAGAAACTTCAGTAATGCTCCCTGCTCCTGACTCCCAAGGTTGATACCAGGTGGCTTCACCACTTCCCCCCCCCCCGGAAAGACTTGGGAGTATTCAAATAGATAACTGTAATATGGAAGGTTAGGTTGAAAACAAGATTTTACGAGAGGCTGTGGATCCACTGGGTAGATTACAAGAGGTATGCAGGCACTTTCTGCAGGAGGTGGGATGGAGGAGAAAAGGTGTGGTCCTGGTTGATGCAAATTTCTCTGGCGAGATTCCAGAGCAACAAATCCAGGGGTATCCCCACACCTGTGCGCTGCGGACAAGGGCGGGTTCTCACGGTCTGACTCTAAACACCCACTTCCTCCTACACAGAAGCATTCAGGCTATTCGAGCTCCCGGGCATACCCAATCCCTAATTGTCTGACGCCCCAACCACAGGCGGGCTTCATGGGGAGCCAGGCCGCAGGCCGCATCCCGGCGCTGCTCTGGTGCCCAGGCTCCTTCTCAGGCGAGGGCAGGGTCCTCCAGCAAGGCCTGGAGCCGGGGAGAACCAGCCCCCGCCCGGAGCCGTCTCCGACGCCAACGCGCTCTGCCGCCACGGAATGAGACTCGGCTCGCAGGCCGGTCCGCCTGGAGCAGCACAGCGACCCGGGAGGCCGAAGGTGCCAAGGCCTCCCTTTGGAGAAGTGGTGCTCTGCTCGGTCAGGCGCCTCTCGTCAGTTTGGAAACGCTCCTACCGTCCGCTCCTGTTTTCTGCTTTCGGGGCCTCGTGCGGGGCGAGGCAGCCGTCCTCCAAGTTCGCCAGATCCGACTGCAGCCGAACTGCGGGGCCACTGCGCTCTCGGTGGCAGACGGTACGGGTCTGGAGACAGAGCCGCAGAGCATTATTCTGAAGCACGAGTACTGGGCGCAATCACGAGTGGGCGACCGCAGTCACCAGGGTCACCTTGGTGAGCACCCTGGGATCGTAAACCCGAGCTCCACAACCTGGCGTCTCCAGGGGCGCGTAAGCGAGCGGAGATGAGGCGGGCGTGCGCCCCGGCGCGCTCGCGCGGCGGGAGGGCGGGGCCGCGGGGACCTGACCTGCCGGGGGAACCCGGCGCTCGCTGGGTCCAGCCTCCAGGTTCTGCCCTGGAGGCCTGAGCCTCGTGAATTAAGCCCGGCACGCCTCCTCCCGCGGACGCGAAGAACAGAGCGCGCGCCTGTGCCTCCTCCACGGGCGCCAGAGGTACCGGACTCCGCAAGTCTCCCGGCGTCGCAGGCCTGCCTCCCAGTGAGCTCACTTCCTTCCCGGGGCCCCCAGAACGGTTCCCGGCCGGCGCGCGGGGCCTGCCCGGCGCCCTTGGGCTGCGCTCCGGGCGACGTCCTCGAGCTGCAAGGAATTCTGCCGGGAGGAAAAGCGAAACCGCAACCCCTGGAAAGAGTGGAAATAGCTCCCTTCGTGGCCCAACTCCGAGCGCCGGCCGGGAGCCCGAGGCGGCCGCGGAGATGAAGCCGAAGTTCGGGACTCGGTCCAGAGGCCTGCGTCTCCCGCCGATCTTCTTAGATTCTCTCATTTATTCTTTCCCTCTTCTCCCCCCCCCATCCCTGGTCCTCTAGTTTCTCCTTTAGTTTTCACCTGTGTTTACAAAATTAATATGTGAGCAAGTTTAAGAAGCAGTTTCGTATTTTAAAGTTGGCAGCAGCGGAGGGTGAATTACAAATAGGATTGGATTTAATTAGCTGGTAATTCTCCTCTCCTGCCCCCTTAATTAAACAGAGATTCTAGCGGTGCTTCAGGGCCCACAAGTGATTATGATAAGCATACTTTACATTTACATTAAAATGTTGTCCCCGGGGTGTAATCCAAGACCGGGCTCCATTTATTCGGATTTCGAACCTGAACCTGAGCGCTAAAGCCTGAAAACTGCTCCCCGGTCCTGAAAGTCTGGTTTGCGGGAGGCTCTTTAGTTTTCTTGCTAATTTTTTTTTTTCCATTTTGTCGGCTTCTGTTTCTGAGGCTTAAGGAAAGACCACCGGCGACTGCCTAGGCCCCGCTGTATCCGACCGGACGGTCTTCAGCCTCAGATTCCGCGGAACCTCATGCCAAAAGAATGACAAAGTACTTTTTTAAAACTGAATTTGTGCAAAACCGAGAGTTACTTTTTGGGTTGGGGGTGGTTCCCTACCCTAAAGAGAGACTTCCAAGCAGAATCTTCTGTACGGACAGGGAACCACATCTGTCTGCCCCGCGGGCGGACGGCTTCCCTGTAGAGACCCAGCAGCTTGGTTCGGTGATTAAGCAATCTCTCTCTTCCTGCACTCTCTTCTTCCCCATCTTGTCTTTCTGTGGCGGTGAGATCGCGGCTAGTCCCCTGGCCAGGCCGCAGCCTCTCTCGCCCCAGGGGACCAGCCGCCTGAAACCTAGTACCCAGTGCACCAGCATGGGACACTGCAGTTCTAGTTGTCCCCTACTCCGCCTTCCCGCTGCCTGACAAATTCCAGGCTCTAGGCTAAGCGCGGGTCCCTATTGTCACCACATCCGCCAGTGCTTTTGATGAGAGCTGCTTCACTTTTGGAAACACTATTCCCTTTTCTCGAGAGAGAAAAATCTGTCCTCCTGGACTGGCTTAAACACAAACTCGACAAAGTATCTGTGGTGTGAAAACATCAATTTCTAATAGCTATCTTGGAGTCCAGTAAATAAAAGCTTTCAGGAAATGTGAAGATAGGCCACCAGTAACCAACCCCCGGGTTATCATTTCTCAAGCTACTTTTCTTCCCATTGGCCCTCTACATCATTTTTTTTTTCTTTAAAACGTTTCCTACTGCCGTCTCCTCCTTATTTATACCTTCATCTCTCATAAAGGAGAGGTCTTGGGAAATAACTAACCAAGGAGAAGAGAGGAACTCCCCACCCCGGCTGCACTCATTAGTTGCACCTGCTGGCCAGGTACCAGGAGCATTTTTGAACTTGAGTCTTCACACCTGTAAAGTTAGAAGTCTAAAGACCCATTTTCACTCAAACTCTATACTGTTAAGGCAAAACTTTTCTTCTGCATTTCTGAATGTTTGAAGACATACACACACCCACACTCCAGTAATGTTCTGTGCCAAGAGGCAAATGAGGAGGATTCTAAACTTCTGCCTGTGTCCTCTTTGGCTGGTTCCTCCCAGACCAGCCTTCCTTTCTGGGCATGAAAAAAAGAGCCTCAGGGTGGAGAACACCGGGGGTGGTTCTCCTGATCACAGCCACCATACAAGACCACTTATGGTCACATGATTCATTAGGAACCTTAATCCTCATCTGACCCTGCTGATTCAAGCACCGCCAGTGAAACCCCATAAAACCGGCCAAGAGGCTGGCCAACATATGCACACATTAATTAGAGTTATGTGAGCCTTTGGCTTCCAGTCTGATGAACAGCTTCAGGGCTGCAGGGGGCAGAGGTTTGAGGTTCTTTTCACCTACCAATGCCCTTTGGTCCTACCAGGGCATCAGCTGAACTCAGTGGGTGATCTGGAAGGTGGCTTAACTACAGTAACTAAGGCTAAAACCTGGCAGTGGATCCCTAAAAGAGACAGGCAAGAATCTGTTCAGAAGAGGAAAAGAGATTCAGCACTGAGCTTTTATTGTTATTATTGCATCTGATATTAGTATGAGAGAGGGGCACAAAAATCCCAAAGTGAAAGAGGAGAAATTTTTGGCTTTAGTAGAAGGCATGAGACTTAGCAACCCTGTCCCTGGAAACATACACATGCACAGAGTAATAGCTGTATTACAGTTCATCAAGAAGCTAAAGATGCTTTCAACCCCACTTACAAGGATCAGGAAGTCACAGTGAGGAGAAACATGAAAGCTTGAGTCAATTTAGCACCTGCAATTCTGAACAGGTACCAGGAAGTCGCCCAACAGCCCAGATAGTGGAATTGGTCCCATTCCTGGCAGGGGGACCTGTACATGGCTGGCGTTTTCCTACAAAGCAGATCTTCTCCATCTGCATCTGATTCCTAGATGGAGGATGCTCAGTGTCACTCACTGTTGGGCAGCAAGACCTCCGAAAGTCTCGGAAGGCTGCACCTATATAACTGGAAGGTGTCATCTGCTCTGTATAGGGAGCAATGAGCTCTGGCTTTATTTTTGTTTCCTTGAATTGTAAAGGACAGAACTCAGGATGTCTATCAAGTCTACATATACTAACTTGTTATGCTGCAGAATTTATCTCAGTTTTTTAAAATGCATGTGCATTTCCGAATCCCCCCCTCACTTCATTTATAACCCATGCAAAATATCTACAGGCCAGACTGTGGCAAAACCTTTCTGATCTTAGGAGAAAATTTATTTGTGACTTATTTGATGGATAACAATTTAGTTCTTTTAAACTTGTGGGGCACACCCAAAAAAATGAGCCACATTCTTTTTTTTTTTTTGTCTTTTGTCATTTTAGGGCCGCACCCTCAGCATATGGAGGTTCCCAGGCTAGGGGTCTAATCAGAACTGTAGCCGCTGGCCTACGCCACAGCAACGTGGGATCCGAAGTGCATCTGCAACCTACACCACAGTTCATGGCAACGCTGGATCCTTAACAGTGGAGTGAAGCCAGGGATCAAACCCGCAAACTTGTGGTTCCACTGAGCCATGACGGGAACTCCGAGCCACATTCTCACAGTTCCAGATTTGATATCCTCAGTCTTTCTGCTTGCGTTTCTTCCTTTCTTCCTTCCCTGTTTCCTTACTCTTTGAATTCAGCTACAGAGAAAAGCCTATTCAGTTTGGCGCCTTAGGGCTCATTTGTTCAGCATGTGCCCTGTCTTTTCCTTCCCAGATATTTCAAAATTACAATCAGGAGGCATCTCACACCCTGACCAGATTATATTTGGCATGAGCCTCTTTAAGTTCTTCAAAGCTTCCAGAGATCTGCTCCCCCCCATCCCCCAAGCCCTTCTGATCAGCAGAAGTGATACAAATGGAGTAACTTGCATCCTTCTGGATCCCAAGAGATTCTCTTCCTATTTGCTTTTTTATTCTTCTGGAGGAATATGCAAGAAATGAATAACAACTGGAAGAAAGGCTATTCACACGTGCACTTTGTATATTTTTGAACCTTGAGAATGTACTGCCTAATCATTAAAAATGAACCTGCTCAGGTTATATATGAGAGATACTAGATGCTGAATATATTTAAACATAATGTCACATATTGAAGAGGGGATCTAGAGGCCATCTACTGAGAATACGGGATTAAAAAGCATACAATAAGCTTTCTGTTTTGTTCAATGGGTCATAAACTGGAAATCTGACTAGAAAATAACTTTTATGCAGAAGTATAAAACTTTAGGTGAGGCGAAGTGTACACTGCTCTTGCTCCCAACTGGGAATATTTGCCAGTTGAAAGCCATTTGCTCCTCCAGGTAAGCCAGGTCACTAGAAACATGGATTCACAGGACTGGCAATACGCTCAGGCCTAAGTGGAAAGGCTAAGCTAAGACACAACCGAAAAAGGATCGACATCCCCTCATAGATGCTTGAAAATGGACCATTTCTTGTACAAGGAGAACAAGACCCTTTCCTAGGAATGGCTGCTGGCCAGCGTCCTCCCCTCTCCTCCTCCTCTCAGGGTGGGCTGAACACTTTGCCCTAGGATACCTGTCCCTTTCCCTTTAACCAACTGCAAAATCCTTGTTAGGCAAATTCTATTCAGGAAGACTGAATCAAAAGAGGAAGAGTCAAAATTCCATTAGTGATGCTAACTCAGAAACTAATGGATCAGCTAAGCAGAGAGTTGAATAATCTACTCACTCCACCCCCAGATCATTAAATGGCCCCTGGATGCCTATGAGCCTTTAAATTAGAACTGCCCAGCTCTTAAAAAAAAAAAATGCAAATAAACAACTCTACCCCAACGGGGGTGCATCTCATCAGCTCACACTAGAGTTTACACCACCAGCAGTTTTTCCTGTAGCTAATAAACAACTTAAACCACTCCCATGGTAAAGGTCAACTGCAAAATGAAAGGGACTCCTAAAAACTTATATTTAAAGGTATGGTATATAGAAAACCACAAGGAGAATCATCTCTGCTCTACCCACTCCTGTTAATAAACAACCCTCCAGATGCAAAATCAGACCCTCTTCGCCCACGAAAACAGGTGGTGGGGTCAACCAAGAGATTTCTAAGGAAGTGCTCAGTTAAATGTGAGGCTTCAGAAGAGGGACCAAGGAAAAGAAAAGGGCAATGTTTGAGAGACACCCAAAAGTGGCATTTGGGGGAACCAGTGGGGCAGGATGGAAGGGGAGGGAGTTGAAAGAGCCCTTAGTTTCCCCAGTTGTTTGCAGCAGTTGGAACATGTGGTGCCAGTGTTTTGCAAATATTACAAGGGATAGAAAGTGCAACGCCCCCCCCCATGCCTTCCCTCAAATAAAGATATATGTTCACGCTGGAGACTTTCCCTCTTTCCACAGGGAATGAGCAGAGGTCACTTAGAACCAATTCTCATCTTATAGTAAAAACAAGTCATTATGGAAACAACAGAAGGAGTCAAGGTGTTTGTGCTAAAAAAAAAAAAAAAAATCAAGATCAGCCTGGCCTGGAGTGGGAATATCCAAACAGGTTCTTTATATTTCACCTTTTATAAACAGTCTTTTCCCTAAAGGATATGCTTTCATTAGGTCATAAAAGCACCAACAGATGAGAGAGAGGCAAAGAGTGTGTTTGTGTCTGCGTGTGCGAGTGGGAGAGCGGGACGCGGGGTAGGTAAGCGGGTCCGGGTAGGAGATAGGATCCGGGTGCCGCCCACTCCAGCGGGCAGAGGCCAGGGTGGAGGAGCCTCTGGGGGGCTTCCTCTCTTCTGCCTCGATTTCTTAGTTCTTAAATTTCAGTGGGTTCTACCGAAGCTCCTAAATGCCCAAGGTTCAAGACTTTACTTGCCTACAGACCACGTGCTTTTTCTAGAAAGTCTGTTAAAAATTTAATTCGGTGAAGCTTATTTGTTGGGACCTCAGTGTCAGAGCCTAAGAGAGAGAGAAATGGGTTTTCTGGCCACTTTCACTTCCCGTTGGACCTGGATTGGAGACATTTACCTCCCCCAGCTCCAGAGGGCTTCTCCAGACTGAGAGGACTCTGCAGACAGGAATCGCCAGTCCCCGCCAGCAACACTGTGTTCTTTCAGCCCATTTCTCAAAGTGAGTCCGAATTACACAACCAGCGTCAATTCGCCGGTTTTTCTCGGAAAACGTTTGAATCCGCGGCACTGATTTTACACTCAGAAGTCGGTAGGAATTTTTAAATTATTGTAAAACACCACCTGGATGATTTATTGTCTGTCTAGGCCAGATTAGCAAACCCCGCGCGCATACTCAATGTTTAAATCACACCCCAGAACGCGGAGAAAATGTTTCAATAGGGATCGACACGTAAAAGAGGAAAGCTGGAGCAATAATTACTTCCCTCTTCTTTGATTTCCTGTTTCTAAAGAAAGCATTGGTATCAAGGACGAGTTAGGTAATGTGAACTACAAGGCTAGCAGGTCGCTGTCATTTAAGCCCAATCACAGTTCGTAGTTCAAGGAAAACTGCCTTTAATTGACACCGTGTATATATTCTTCTGCTCCTCTCGGCTGCCCAGGCAGGGACGCCCCCAAGAGTATTTATTTCTAGGGCTGGAAACAAAACAACTAACCCGGTCTGCTGCGTAAGAAAGCGTTCCAAGATGGACTGCCGGAGAAAGGCTTTTTGACCCCAGTGGAAATTAGTCATATTGACAGACTCCCGGGGAAGGTAAATTACCCCGCGCGCTGACGTTACGCAGAAGCGCGCCCGGTTGCGACTCCGCCGCGGCGCCGGAGGGGCCAAGAGGCTCTCAGTTGGTTTCTCCAAGATTTGGACAAAGTTCTACTCTGCTTTTCTAAGCCTGGGATTTCAACGTGAAGGAGATGAGGAGAGTGGTAAAAAGAAGCTGGAGAGAAAAGGGACAAGAAATAAAACGAAACGTGGAAGGGAAGAGAAGTGCTGTGCGTCCAAGGCGCGGGCAAGCTGGAGATCCGGAGAGAAGGAGAGGAGTCCGCAGGGGAGGGAGGGAGGGAGGGGAGAGGCAGGGAGGGAGAGGGCCACGCCGCTCCGGACTCCCAGGTCCGCCACTTGGGAGGTCCTGGCCCCAGCGCAGGCTTGGCCAAATGTCCCCCCGGGAGGCTCGCGGCTCGGGCGGGGTCGCAATTACACCTCGGCTCCAGGCGAGGACTTAAAAACCTAGTGGCGGGAGCTGTAGTCTGGAAGCAAGGCCCTGCGGTCATCAGAGGGGGGCCAGGCCCGTGCACGGGAACCTTTTACAAGGCATGTGGGTACAAGAAAAAAAGAAAAAAAATCAAAATAAACCACTTTCATCCGGCGTGGGCCGTGAAAATAAAAGCTGCCTTCTGGAGGGGGCTGAGCGGGAGTTTTGAAATTCAGTGTGTTTTGCTGTTTTATAGAGTTTTGTGATTTTACTTGATAACCAGGGGAATAATGGGGGAATAACACCCAGATTTTTTTTTTTCAAGAGAGGGCTATAATAGAGGTTAACAGGTTTCTCCCAAATCGTCTAGAGTCCCCGCACTGCAAGCAACTGCATACACCCAGATAGATTATTATACAGAGTGGGCGATGGGGAACAGCCTGGCCTGATTATTATTGACATAAAATAGGATCTAGTGGTCCAAGGGGCAGAAGAGGAAAGCGTCAGAAGCATGGCGACTGAATTTATCAGAGACTGGACCGGTAGGCTTGGCTACAAAAGGCCCGGTTCAGCGCGCAAACAGACGGTTCAGCGGCTGCCGGGCGAGCCCCCAGCTAAGCCCGGGCCCAGCACTCGAGGTGAAGAAGGCAGCCCCTCTAGGACAGGCCGGGCGGGGAGACGCCACTAGTTCTGCCTCCGACCGCAGCACCCTGGGCCTCCCGTCTGCGGTATTTTTAGCTCCTCTTTCCGTTCCCTAGGGGTTCTTTTTGTAAGCTGAACTGAGGCTCTCCAAGCTGCCCTCGCTCGGAGTGTCGTGGGAGTAGGTGCGGGCGGCTGCACCGGTATTTATAGAGAAAAAGGTCTTATCTTTAAATTAAAACAAAACAAAACTCGCTCTCTCCAGGTTTCTGCCCTTCCTTTCTTTTCTCTCTTCCGCCCTCGGCCCAGGCACTTGGGAACACGCCAAATGCCCCAGTTAAGAGGACCCTGGGGTACGGATCCGTGGAGTCTGGAGGTCCGATCAAGATCGGAGTGCGGCGCGCCTTTCACCCCTCTCCCAGCCTAGGCACCCTGGGGATCGGACGGGAGCGGGGGAGGAATCTCCACCGCATCTGAGGAGGTAGCAACGGGGCTGTTTATTTTTTAAATAAAGGTTTAAGAATAAGTCCAAATGTTTCTGCAATGGAGTTTCCAAGCCGATCTGGAAGAGGAAACCTGGGGCCCAGCTCTCAAGTGGGAGGATGTTGGTTCCCTGGAAAGCGGGGCCCCTCTGTGCCCCCTCTCACCTGGGAGTATCCACCGCCCCCTTCTTCCCACCCGGGATCACACTGGACCCCCGAGGCTCCGGAGGCCGTCCGCACCGCCTTCCTGGTCCGGACACATCGCTCCCGCCCCTTCCCCGGCTCGGCGAGGCTCCTGAAATTGCCTGGGCTGGCGTGAAGGCGCCCTGTTGGGGGAGACGAGGATGGGAAGCCGGGCCCAGGTCGGACTGGGCGCTCTCCGCTTCCTCCTGAAGTACCATCCTCCCGCCCCCAGCTCTCCCCTGGCCGGCCGTCCACCCAGCTGCCTGGATGCCCTGAGTTACCCCGCGCCGCGCCCCTACCCACCGGATTGCCTTCGGGGGCGGGGGCCCTCCGGTGCTGAGTCGACGGCGAGGCTCTGCGGGCGGGGCGGGCAGGAACCACCGGGCCCGCCCGGTCTGCGCTCTTAGCAGCCGGGTAGCCTTGTGTATCGAAGATGCTCAGAGGAGGAAGGAGTGCAGAGAAAAAAGAGGGGGGGGGCACCTAACATACACACACGCACGCAAAACCAACTTTGGGGTTGGACTTTTTCAGTTTCACACGAAGCGACCTGGAGTATCTGGAGAAGGTTTTTGAAGACGTTTAGGAGGGAGGGAGTTTCTCTGCTGAGAAACTCAATCTGCCATACAGTAGCGGCCCCATCTGGGATCTGTCACAGCTGACAGCACCACAGGGCACAGCCATGATCTTCTGCACAGCCTGCACTCCCCGAAATACCCTCCTTAATCAAAGGATGTCTGCGCGCCGGGGCTCAGCTGACCGGGAGCAGAAGGGCCTGCGAATCCCCCCCCACCCCGCCCACCCCCTCCCCACGGACACAGCCCCGGCCCCTCTCTCCTCTTCCCAGCACATTAATTAAAAGCGGAAAAGAGACTGAAGCTGATGTCATTGCTCTCAGAAGATCATAAACGTAAAAGAGTCATCCTGTGAGAATCCCTGAAAAAGACTTTAATGAATAATTTCAGAGACAGTTATGGCTTTGGGTGATTACTGAGAGAGAATATGAAAACCAGATTTGGAAAGCGAAGAGGATGGTCAGGCGGCTTGGCGGCCACTTTCTCCCAGTAAAACCGCACCAGTTTTCCTTCGTGGCCAAGTTCTAGTTACAGACTTAGCTTGTGTTTTTCCTCTTTTCAAATAAAAGCAACAAACACAGTTTTTGTTTCCTGCACTTCTGCTTTATCCTAAAGACAAAATGTCAGCTCAAGGCAACATCCCACTTTAAATAGTAGGTAATCATGCACTGGCCTAGTGGCTACTGGCTTCCATCTTTCCAGAAGGTATTTACTGCCATCTTAATTTAGAATGATGCCTTTTTTGGCCTCTTCTCTAGGCAATGTACTTAATGAAGGTTGAAAACTCCCTCTGCCCAAGCAAGTGCACTGTTTGTTCTAAGTCATTTCAGCAAGGGGAGCAGCAAACAAGAAAGCAGCAAATGACCCCCACCTCCCACAGAAAAATCTGTAGGTCTCCCCCCTCTTTATTCCTTGCTCCCCAATGAACTGAAAGATGATTTGGTGTTACAACAAGGAATGACATATTTGAAGCCCTCCATCTGGTCCCAGGGAAACATCAGGTTGAGTCTAGTTGTTTCATTAAACATACTATTTGAGAAAACCGGGTTGCAAGTTGGGGTGGGGACTGGTGAGTACCCTGTGATCTTTAAATAAACAGTTTAGCTGCCTGCAAACCTGTCTCCTTTGCTTAGCATTATGAACTGGGATTCTCTGGGCCTGTGGGTCACATAGATTCAGTCTATTTAATTCAAGTAAAACTTTATTTACACTAAGTCCTAGACCGTATCATGGGGAAAAAGCATCGTGGGATTTTGTTGCTGTTGTTTTTTGTTTTGTTTTGTTTGTGAGTGGTCTGAATGACTCAGAAAACTGCCTCTTTGCCAGAGGAGATGCATGGTTAAGGCAGAACCTGGGGGAGTCGCTTATCAGCACTAAGGGAAACCACTTTGTGCAGCCATTACCAGCCCCTCCTCCCAGCACAGATAGGCCCCTCCTCCTCCAGCTATTAAGGATTCTGCCTCTAAAAGCCTCATTCTCTCTCTCTGTATCCCTCACTCTGCAGGGGATGGGGATGGGTGGGAGGGTAGCCAAGCTCTCTGTGTGATGCTTTCACCATATTAGAAGGTAACTATTCTCTTCCCTTCTAGATTACAAGCAGAAACTTAGGAGTTTGCTGCATCGAGTTGTCTCAAAGAATTGAGTAGTGGTGAACATTTGGGAAAATTTCTAGACTGGATCCCCTGTTTATTTTAGATACCCTCCCACCATTCCCAAATCATGGGCTGTGACTTCTCTTCCCTCTAGCTAAATTATCTGTAGTCTCTGAGCAAACATGCTGCTTGGCCTTCGTTGCTTGTGCCGAAATAAGTAGCGTCCTCTGGCTTTACTTTGAGTCTTCACTGTTGCCCAGATAAATCAAGGTGTGGGACTGATCCATGAGGTGGCCAGTTCTCTCCCTGTGGAGACTTTACATAACTTGGGCCTTGCCCTCTCCCTCCCCCTTGAGAAAGCCACCCCCATGCAGAACATTCAGTGTTTCACATGGCCCCTTGAGAGAATGCCAAATGCAAGGGATTTGCTGCAGTGAGTGGGTATGTGTCCCCTCAGGCGGTGGTTTCTGAGTCCCTGGGGGAGTTTTGAAAACCATAGACTTTAAGTTTCACTCCTGACTTGCTGAATCAGAATTTCTGGTGAAGGTGGGGGGCTGTTTATCAGGTTCCTTGGGAATTTTAGATCACTAGGTAAAATGTGGGAAGCTCCAACTTAAATAGTTCTGGAGTTGGATTCATCTCAAAGATCAGGCCAGTGCCCAGGGAGCCAGGGTCGAAGGTCAGGAGTGTGGTCCTCCCATCCAGGCATTATACAAATATACCCAGCCTTTGTCCTGGGCATTAAGACAAAGATGCCCCTGGGCATTCTTGCCCTCTCCAAATGTCAGGGCAAGTGCTTGTGTTAAGGACAACTCCTGTGGAGGAGGGAGAGGGGGAGGCAGGAGAGGGTCCAGAGCCATTGCTTCTTAGATCTTTTAAGCTGTAATAACAGGTGTAAAGACGGAGGTTTGGAAGGGCGTCCTGTTTCATAACCAGCCTCTGCCCTGCAGCCCTCTAGGCAGGAACTCCCACTATTTTGGCTCGAGGGCTATAGGGGCCAGGCGGGTTGTACTGTACTAGGAGGGCAGTCCTAAGAGCCCCCTGAACCCCTAAAAGCTCCCCCTCCCTACAGCCCGGCCTGCATGGGCAAAGATACAGGGACCCCACGTGTTGGTGTAGGAGAGTAGCACCCCTGCGCCGTGATTGCTAAGGAGCGCCCGTCAGTCAGGGCCGGAAGCCGAGCCGTTTCCAGGCGGGATCCACCGGACTCGGCGAGTTGGAACTTTTAAAGTGGGGAGGGGCCCCTTAGAAACGTTCGCCGGCCCCACCTCACCTCAAAGGAGGAAAACAAAAACAACTAAAAATACGTAAGGAGAAAAGTCCCGGTGCGCAGGCGGGCGGCGCGTTCCAGCTGCCGGCCTGGCCCGGGAGGACTTGGCTGCGCGGCCGCGGATTACACCCAGCTTGGTCGGGATGGCTCCGAGCCGTCTGCCCTGACGTCAGCCAGGCTCCGGCCCCGCCGCGGCGAGATAGGCAGCGCGGCCGGGCGCGGGCGCGGCGCTAATCACTCCCAGATGGCCCTAATAGCGGAGATAAAGACGCACGGAGCGGCCGGGAATAAATTTGTAATCAGGGCTCTACCATCTGATCATCAAAGCGGCCCAAATGCCGGGAGAATTGGAAGGGAATGCGTTGTGTAGGGGGGTGGCTTCAGGGGAGAGGCGGGGGGCGCGCTCCTGGAGGGGGCTGACTTGGGCAGGGTGGAGGGGAACGGGAGAGGCGGCGCGCTGGTGCACATGTGAGTCAGTCCCCCGTGCCCTTGGGCCGCCACCAGCCTACTGGCTGCAGCCACGGAGCTGAGCCTGGCCAGGCCCCGGCGGGCCGCGCTGCGTGCAGGACGCGCTCCCAGCCGTCCGACAGAAACGCGGGATCGCTTCCTCTCCCGAAGTTGCCCCCTCCCCTCCTCTCTTGCCAGACAGTCAAACGACAGCTGGTTCCTCTTCCCCCCAGACTTAAACTCGACCGCACGGTTGAGCTTCCTGGGGAGAGGGCTGCTGAGGCCTCGGAGGCCGCTCCAGGGTCTTTCTCTCCGAGGGGTGCGCGGGCTCGCACAAGCCGGGGCACCCACTGGAGACCCCTCCTCGGGCGGGGATCAGGACCCAAGCAGTTGGGCCGGGTGGAGCGAATGGGTTCCCTCAAGTCAACACGCCCGGAAAAGACAGGCGGCGCCAGGGGTCCCGATGCCGCCCTCCACAGAACACATGCCTCAAGCCTCCCTTCCTGATCTCCGCTTGGCACCTACCAGACGCGTGGGTGGAACTCACGCGGCAGCGGTGGAGGAGGAAACTGAGCCGCACGAGCAGCGGCACACGCGGCGTTTCCTTAGAACTACTGGACAAGCTGAGCGGTTTCCCGCGCTTTGCAGAGCCGCGGTGCAAACGCACTGCTGGCTAATGTGGCATCCTGTGTTCAGTTTACTGCCCCCTGTGCACACACCTCAGGCCCTTGCAACTGGCTTGGGCTCCTTCTGCAAAACTAGTCTCAGAAGCAGCTCTCAGGCCTCCTACATCCGCGCGGATTTGCAACGAGCTCACTTACTCTCGGCTCCCCTTCCTGCGAAATCCGCGGGCACACAACTCACTCCTCTTCATTCTCGCCATCTTAACGATGGGATGGGGGATACCAGCCCCGACCGCGGCCAGCAGAGGCCCAGGTGAGGGGGCGGGAATCCAGCCCCCCTCCACCCCGACTCGGGCATACTTACTTTCCCTGGGCCCGGAGGCTGTCCTCCCTGGCGCCACCGCTGCACTCACCTCGGGGACAACCGGGACAGCCTGGTCCTGCCACCCCAGGGGAGGGCAGCCTAGGTGGGAGGCCCACCTTTCTTAGGACCTATTGGCTAACCAACTCCGAGACTGGAGCTTCCCACTGACCCCCTCCCTCCCAGCGTGTGGCCCCTGGGTTTAGAAGGCATGAACTCCAAGCGATCTTGTCATCTTCTTTGCATCTTGTCCTGGAAAAAAAAAAAAAAAAACAACCTGAAAGCCCTGAGGTCAGTGTCCTCTCTGGGGGCGAAAAGCCCAGGAAAATTGCAACTGGGAGTAGGGAGTGTGGTCAGGTCCATTGCTTTCCATATTACTTCCCAAGAAGTTGAGAATGAACGCACAGAGGCACATATGCACACGCACACACACGCGGCAGCCGGTGCTCTAGGGTTATCAGGCGCTGGGCCTGCGCAGCGGTCTGGGGCCTGGCCCTGACAACCAGATCTACCATCAATTTACCTTCGGCCGCCCCAGCTTCCCATTTAGCTTTTAACGTCAAATCCTGCATTTTTGTCGGCTCCGGTCTGTCTAGAGAGCTTGTGATTTCGCTGCAGGAGTGATTGCTTTTAACAAAATGGCAGCAACCACATTATCCGAGCAATTAAAACAGAGGCCTTTTAGCCAGTCCCACAAGGCAGAATCTTGGAGACTTTTTTTTTTTTAAAGCAAAAAAAGGGAGTTGAGAGAAAGAAATGTGCAGAAGAGAAGAACCTGGAAACGTAGAATAAACGCCTGCCTAGCCCACCACTCAGTGCCCTGGGACTTGACAACGACAATGCCAGGCGCCACGTTGCATGGCTGAAAGCTTGGATGTGCCAGAATGTGGGGACAGCAGGAGTAACTGACAAACGGAGATGTCTTTTTGGGTGAAGCGTCCGGCCAATTAGCACTCGGGGTCTCAGTCCCCTGGGGTGCCGGGTCTGCTGGATGTCTGGCCCATTGGGGTGGCTGGTAGGTTGGAACATCAGGTGGTGGAGGTGAAGGGGCCTGATGCAGCGGAGCCCGGAGCCCGAGGAAGCGGCCCCACGGCTGGCGGGCAGTGCCGGACCCAGGCCAGACAAAGAGGGAGCGTTTCTGGAGCGCGGATTGAAAAGCATGTGTAGCAGCCAGCGGCCTTGTAGTGATGGTGCTGCCAGGGTCTTCTGGTCCCCTTCTGCTGGTGTTTAACAAACCAGAAAAAGTGTTAAACCAGCAGAAAGGCGTTAAGGCCCAGAGGGCAAGGAAGACCAGCCACCCAAGGCCAGCACAGGAGCAAATACACGTGAAGATAAGTCTTCTGCAGGTTCCTGTTTTGAAAACCTCAATGCCTCCACCACCACTCCCTTCACTACTTCGGTAAACTCTTCCCCTCCACCCCTAGGGTCTGGCATCTTTCTCCTGAACAGATTAAAGTAAAGACGCCAAAGGTGGGTAGAGACAGGAGAGGGAGGGAGCTGCTGGGTCAACCAGACTGGGATCCCGAGAGTAATAGAAAATCAGGGCGCCTCCCTCCGCCCCCCAGCACTATAAACAAAGGCAAGTGTCTGTAAACACAGCCCCGCGCCCACCACATCGGCCCAGCGCCGGCTGACCCGAGGGGAGAAAGTTCAGATCGCTTTGGCCGAGTTGTTCTAACCCCGCGCCCTCACGTTGTCGGCCGCCCGCAGAAGAACCCCGCAGCGACCCTCTGTTGCCTCCGGCCTGGCACTAGCGAATTCGCTGGCTGCGGGCTCAGAGCGGGCTCCTGCAAGAGAGAGTGGCACCCCTGGGATGGCGGGGGGCGGGGGTGGGGTGGCCGCTGCGGGGGGGGGGGTGTGTCTTCACCGGAGACCGAGGTTCGAGCATCACCCCGCCGACAGGATGGTTCCAAGGTGGAAACCCTCTGGCGTCTCCCTAAACCCAGATTTATACTAGCGGCATTTTGTGAAAATGCTTTTTAACTGTTTCGCCGCCTTCCTTCCCTCCCCGCCTCCGCACCCCCAATCCCTCCCTCTGCTCCCCCTCCCTGGCTTGCCGAGTCCTTTAGGGCACTTGAGTTTCGAGATTCCGCTCTGGCCAAGCCCACGGACCTAGGGGGCCTCGGGGACTTCCTTCCGGGATATGCGGGAACTCCAGGAGCACGAACCTCCGACGGGGGGGGAGTCCCGGAGGCTGGCAGCCGTGGAGGGAGCCCCGGGCTAGACTGGCCTGGGGCCGAGGAGACTTCATACCCCGCACACTTAATACTGAGTTCCCTCTAGCTCCCTGTAAATCTAGCCTCTCCTTCACCCCCCTTTAAATCTTGGGTCGAGTTCGCGATTTCTTACTTGAGGTAGAATTCCTTGTTACCTAATCACCGACTTTTTTCGAAGGCCCTCCCCTCCCGGCTCAGCTGAGCCCCCCACTACCCCCCTTCCAGACAACAGGCAAAAACCTTTTTTTTCTTTATCCTTGCCTTTTGTCCTCTTGGAGGAAAGTCCTATATTTTTAATTAAAAGCTCTAGCCTAGTTCCTGCAGCTGCAGCAACGTCTAGGTTCCTCTCCAAAACTCCTCCACTGGAAACAAAAACAAAAAACAAAATTCTCCTTGAACAAAAACCAAAGTTCCCACCGACGGCATCTGATTGATTTCTGGAAAACGAGGGCACCTTTCCACCTTCTGAGAGGACTGCCCAGGCCTTGCTCCCACCCAACCCCCCCCCTCTACAGCCCACACAGGGCTCTCCTGGGGCCCAGGGCAGAGGAAAGGAGGCCGGGCTCTGTAAAGCCCAGGACCTCAGCAGAGTTTTCATCAAGGACACATCTCCTTAAGGAGTCTTCTTGCCCTGCGAAGCCAGGCGCTCACGTGATGAACCACTGACTATCAAATAAAGTTAGAGGCAATCATGATAATTTAGTTTACTTATGAATATTTTAAATATAATGAAAACAAGTATAACAGTTTTGTTTTCAGAACTCTTTTGAGGTATCAACCATTAAAAGATGGGGGTTTTGTAAAAAAAAAAAACACACAGTGGTTTATTGATTACTTACAACGTTTACACCTTCAATATTAATTAAATTCCACTTAGTTTTAGAGGACGGAAGTGCACAAAACAAGGAGCTGTTGGAAACATCTTCAAATAGGGAACCGCCACGGATGAAACGGCAACACTAGATACCGACCCCAACGGAAATGTTAGCGGCCCTGTTTTCTGCTTTGAAATAAAACTTTATAATCCCCAGGAATATTTATATCCAAAGGCCAAGTATTAAAGATACACTTCACAAATACACTATGGTCAGCTGTCTTTATCTGGAAGGGGCTGGGTAGGTGGGGAGGGGGCAACGCTGGTGTCTACACAGCCAGGAGGAAACATTCACAAACAGAGAATCTACAAGACGACGACGGGATCCCTTACCACGCGGGAGTGTCCTCTTCATATTAAAATATGGAATGCTTTTCTTCAAATATCCACTTTTTTGGAGGGGGCGGTGGGGAGCGGATGCCTCAAAGGGGGGCAAAGAGAGGGAGGCACATTGCACATAAATAAACCGGATGATCCAAATGCAGGAAGTCCTCAGCAGAGTGCGCAGAGCTCGCCCGGAGTCCTGGGTCTGCATCCGGCTCCAGGGCCTGGCTCACGCTCTCCTCCTCCTCCTCTTCTCCTTCCTCCTCCTCCTCCTCCTTCTCCTCCTCACTGCTTGAGCTCCAGGGCCCAGACGTGCTGCGGCCAGCCCGTCCGGCCTTTGGTTTTCTTGTCGTTGCTGCTCACTGTGCTTTTCAAGATTTCGTTCTGGGCAGAAGGGAGGTGAGGGGGAGAAAAGTAGAAAGAGAAAATCAGAGGGGAGAACCTGGTTTCACGTCACCCCCGCGTTTTCCTGACCAGAAGAGACTGTGAGAGAGCGAGCAAGGGACAGTGGGTGGGATGGTTTCTAGTCCCAGCCCCCGCAGAAGAGCTACGGAGGCTGCCTCTGCCCTAGCTACCGCCCAGGCCTCCGCACGCCTGCAGCGCTCAACTCCCGGGTCAGCAAGTTTATAAACAACTACCCGTTTTCAGGTCGTTTATGGAGGAACTGGGGGCCTTCTCTTTGACTCCAGATGTAAGGGCGCGAGCGGGGGTTGACGCTAAATCGCAGTCCCAGATCCGCGCTCTAGGGAAGATGGGGCCAAGTGCCTCCGCCTGGGCCTGTCCGCCGACGGCTCAGCCTCCGGCTCGGCTCTCCTCCAAGGCCTCTGAAATCCCTGGTTACCCCGGATCACTCGACTATGCAGAGACTAAAACACCACAGGCCCCAGGAAGAAAAACTTGACAAATGGGATTATTTTGCAGGCCCTTCATGGGAATAGCCCTGCTCTAAACATCACTACCCTACCCGCACCTGGCAGGAACTCGAGAAAAATAATTTTCAGTTACAATTTCGCATTTTTGTTAATAAAATGACAATGGTAATATTTACCCTTTGTCTTAAAATGTACAGGCTTATGCAAACAAAACAAGAAATACCCATTTAAGTACACTCATGTGGGAAGTTACATACTACCCTCACTGCCAGAGAGAAACGAGCTGCATTTTGAAGTTAAAAGTACATATTTTATGTTAACCTTCCAGGCACAGTAATCAGAACAACCACAAAACTCCCTTAGAATCGGTGGCAGCCTCGATCTCAAAAGGGGACAATGAGATCAACAGTGAAGTCATTGGAATCTAGCTCTTCTCAATAACTTTTTTTTTCAGTAAACTTATTTTAGAACTATCTGAAAGCAAAATCGGATTGGAGGCCAAACGAAGGCTCTAAAGGACAGAAAATGAGGGGTCAGGGCCAGTGCGATCGGAAGATCAATCCGGAACCTGAGTCCTGCCCTAAGTTCCCCGGGGGAGCAGCAACGACCCGGAGGGAAGATCACCAATGCGAAGCATCGCTCTTAACCTCCTCCGCGAGCTGACACCCTCCCCACGTCCTCTGCGGGAAACCGTCTCGACCACAACCTGATGCAAACAACCACGTCTCAGGAGGCAGCCAAAGAGCGCGTTGTGCCGTTGCTCAGCCCACAGGGAAAGAGACCAGGATTCTTGGTCCCCCACATCCCCACCGCCCGCCGTCCCCTGGTACTGACCAGCTCCTTCTTCCTCTTCTCTTCTTTCACATCTGTCTTCTTGATTTCCGCCTTAAAGGCCTCCGCCTCGCCGTTCTGGTCGTCCTTGGCCAGCAGGTCCATGAGGTAGGCGATGTAGCTGGTGGCCAGGCGTAGCGTCTTGATCTTGGAGAGTTTGGTGTCGGCGGGCACGTTGGGGATACACTCGCGCAGCTCGGCGAAGGCGCTGTTGATGCTCTGAGTCCTGCGCCGCTCCTTGCGGTTGGCTGTGCCCCGGCGCTTCACCGGGCGCGGCCCCCCCAGGCCCGGGGGCCCGGCGCCGGGCGGCACCCCCCCGTAATGGGAGTGGTCCAGGCCCGCGGCACCGCTGGCGTACTCCGGGCTGTAGGACAGGGCCATGCTGTAGTCGGGGGGCGACATCTCAGGGTGGCCGATGAGCCAGCCGTGGAAGTAGGGGTTCTCCTCGTGGCTGCAGCGGCTGGCGGCCGCGGCGGCCGCGGCGGCGGCGGCCGCGGCGAACGGATAGCCCTCATGGTGCACCACCGGGTGGTGGGGGAAGCCCCCAACTAGACTCATCTCGCCCTCCGCGCCCCTCCACGCGCCCCAGCGTGCACGCAGCCCCGCCGCGCCCTCGGCCCGGGCCCCCGCTTCGGCGCTCGGCGTCCTCCCCCACCCCCCACCCCCCAGCCCCCCGGTGCCCGGGCCGGCCCGGCAGCCGCAGAGGGGGCTGCTGCAGCCCGGGCCCCGGCCCCCCTCCTGGCCCGCAGGGCCCGCCTCAGCAGCGCCGCGGCCGCCGGCTCCCCATAGGGCGCGGCGAGCTGGTCCCGGCACCGTGCGCCCCTGGCCGCCGCCGCCGCCGCCGGCTCCCGCCTTGCTTCACGGCCCGCGTGCAGACTCCTGCTTCCCGGGCTGCTGCGGGCAGGCACAGTCCTCTCGTGCTCATGCAAAGGTGCCCGGGCTCCCGCGGGGCTGCTCGGCCGAGTCGCCGGGCTCCGCGCCCCGGCCGCGCTCCCGGGGCCGCGGCTCCTTGGAGTCCCGAGGAGAGTCCGAGCCGCGCTTGGAGGAGCCGGCCCGGCTCTGCGGGGAGGCGGCGGGGTCGACCGCTCACTGTGAAGCTACCTCCATGCGACCCTCCCCTTCCCGCCCCTTCCCCTCCCCCCACCAGCCTGATCTGGGTTCTTGGGCGCTTATTGTTTTAATGAAATTTTTGGTTGTTGTTGTTTTGGTCCTGGAATGTGACTTTAGCAGCAAGTAACGTGTTCCGCTCTCCTCTCGTGCTCCCTCGGAGGGTTTTCAGAGAGGTCTCAGTGCATCCATTTTCTCAGAGCCTCTCCTCTCGGGGGAAGGATCTGGGCCCTGCAGGCGCCCTGGAGCGCGAAGGCGGTGGCTGGGACTTGGAGGGCTGTGCGCAGCGGCCGTGGGGGCTCCCGGGTGACGGCGGCGGCGGCGGCGGCGGCGGCTGTTCTCCGGGACTGGACGCCGTGAGGGGAAGCAAGCGGATTTTCCCAGCAAGATCTCCATGTACAGCTACATCTTTAGGGCCGCTCGGGTTAATATATGTCGTCAGAGGCTCCTCACGCCAATCCGGGGGCGGCGGGGGCGGCGCCTCGCGCTCTCCGCAATAAAACTTTTTGATGTTCTCGTTGCTAATTGCCGAGGTCCTCTTCCAGGATTGGCTGCCCCTTCATAACCATAAGATAATTAAAACGAGGGGGGGCAGGGTTAAAAAAAAACTTTTTTTTATCAGCCAGAGGTTAATGCAAGTGTTTAACAGATGCTTCACTATTAAAATATTTTTCCCCAAGTCTCAAATATTGAAGAATCTCAAATCAGGTACAGTATCACTCCGCTTTCTTTACTGGTTTGGGGGTGGGGGGGAGGAGAAGGCAGATATTGCTTTTCGAAGAGTTCTGTAGGTAACCGAGGCAAGAAAACCAGGAGGCAGCGGGCGCAGTGGGAGCAGAGGCGGCGGGCCGCTGGGCCCCCACAAAGGCGCTTCTCCGACGGAGGCTGGCGGCGGGGCGCCGCGGGCAAGGCTGAGGCTTTGACCTGGGCGCAGGCTGGTAACGCCCGCCTCGTCGTCACTGGACATACTCACCACGTTACTCAGGACGGGGCCATCTGGGCAGGTGGTGATATTGGGGCAGCTTTTGGAGATTATGGCTGAGATCCCGGAACTAACGGTCAAGCCGATTGTAAATGCTCTTATTTCCATGTTCTTCAGGGACACCAGCCTCAGCGAAGACTTTGGGCGATTTCAAAGCGCAGGCACCTCGAGTCCCCGAATCTATGTTGTGTGGCCAGTATCGGTGTTCCTCTGGTTTAACTAGCCTGTTTGGTAAGTAACTGAATATTTTTTACAGCGTGTTCAGAGCTTATTTTCCAGTTTTTATGAACAAACATATAAATATATCTCTGCATTCCTGCCTCTCCCATAAAAGCGGGCATCTGTGGAAAGCAGGTTTAGTTATCGGAGGGGAACCATTAAACACCAGTTTAAGAGGCAGGCCGGGAGGACGGCTCGTGGATGTTTAGACTGCTGGCCTTGGTGATCTTGAACGCATTATAACAGAAAATGGATCTCTACTTGTAAGTCACCCGGCCGCAGGGCACCCCGGCTGCGGCGCCCGAATGGCTGTGGCCTGAACTTCTAGAGAAGCCTTGCAAGAGGTCGGGGTGGAGGGTGGAGGTGGCCGGTGTCAGGAGCTGAAACGATCCCCAAGGCTTGGCTGGAAGCGGTGAGGGGGGAGGCCTGTGTGGAGCTGAGGATTCTGCCGGATGGGTCGGTGTGGAAAAGGGTGTCAACAGGCTCCCGCGGGCCATAAATTAAAGGGAGCCCACGCGGAGCGCGCCAAAGACCGCGAGGGTCCGGGAAGGCAGGGGACTCCTCTCTGGGCCTGGCCGGGGATGCCCAGGGGAGACCAACTCCTCTACCTCGGACGTCTACCCTGGAAGGCAGGCGGAGTCAGGCCCCAGGCCTCGGAGGGAGTCCCATCCCAAGGCTTCGATGAGGGAGGGTCCTTTCCTTGCCTGCTGTGTCTGCCCCCTGCCCCCGGGGGCATAAATAGAGAGTGGGGTTGGGGAGAACTCAACTTCTGTGCTGTCAGGGACTCCTGTGGCCGCCAGCCACTAACCCAGGAGCACCCCAGGGCAGCAGCAGTGAGAATGTGGTTTAGGTTTTAGGTGGCTGGGCTGCAAGGAAAGGAATGGGAACTCAGGCAGAGTGGCGGAAACCCAGACTGGGAGCTCCCTAGGGCCCATTCTGTCTCTGCAGCAAAGAGCAGGGGTGGGCAGTAAGCTGAAACCAGATTGGTTGGTAAGTGCCTTTTGGGCTCAGAACAAAGTAGCCACCTAGAACTTCGAACACCCACCTTGGGTAGGTCTGCAGTTTTGAGCACAAGGACAGTCTTTTAAAGACCTTGTTCTTCAAGGAAAGAATATAGGTAGTGTGGTCAGGGTTCTGTTTACATTTTCTCTGGGGAGGCAGGCATGTGTAAATACTGGTAGTTCAATCCTCTGACATTTGATACATTAAAAAAAATGTGTTTATGAAAACACATCTAGGCCTTGGGAGCAGGTAGACAAAGTAAGATGGTTGCACCCTGGCTGGGAACAGATAAAAATGCAGGAACAGTAGTTGTAGGCTGCTTTCAGAACAGAGGCGGTTTGGGGAATCGAAAGGAGGAGGAAGAGGCCAGGCAGAGGGCTGAGTGGAGGACCCGGATGCTGTGTCCACTAGAGGCTAGTGGCCTCAGAGTCCCCAGAATGCGCCACTTTCTGCCTTTCTTATGCTATTTTAATTGAAACAAACAAGCAAAATGGATGAATGCCTTCATGGTCCCCAAGAACCTGGAAGTGATAAAATATATGGACAACGTGGGACCGAAAAATGTTGTGCAAGATACTAATCTGAACATAGGTCCTCACTGACAGTGTCATTGCCAGTTAATTAATGTGACCCAAGGGTCCAGGGCTTCCTGAATCTCAGAAAGCCAAAATGCAGGGGGCAGGGGACAAATGGGAGAACTCCAGGGTCCTCAGCTACCAGAGTTCCACTCTGAATGCACAACCAACCAGTCCGCTCTTTTCTCTCAGTGCCCTCTCTGGGACCCTTTTGCTCCAGGTCTAGTGGGAGGCTGGATTAGTCTGCTGCTTTGGAAAGCTGTGAGGCAAATATGCCACCTCAGGTTTGCCCCCAGCCGAGGTGGCCTGAGCTAGTGGTGGAGGTGATGGTGGTGGAGGTGATGGTACTGGTGGTGATGGAGGGGGAGGTGGGAAAAGAAAGGGAGGAAGGTGAAGCTCCTGGCTTAGCTGTCAGCCTGGGGACCCCATCCTGGGCTGTACTAGTGTGGCCTCTGGTGTGCCACTCCCCAAAGGACGCCACTCCCCAAAGGATACAGGGTACTCCAGGGGCCCGAGCAGCTGCGAAGCTGCTGGCTGGGGTGCCCTCAGGAGGAATCCTGCAAGGGCAAGGGTGTGCTAACTGCTTCCCCTTTTCTGAGGCCCAGCTGCAAGCAGTCTTCCCTGGGTGGGGAGACCACGTTCTAGGACAAGGGGGCGGCCCGAGTTGGGGGAACTGTCTGCCATCCTTGAAACTAGTGATGTCCCCCCACCCACGCTGCCCATTACATCTGCGTTCAGCTAAGCAGGCAGAACAGGGTCAAACATTTGTTTTGGGCTCATGTCTCTTGCCTCTTTTCCTTCCTTCCCACCCCTTCCCCTGGAAAAGACTCCGAGAGCCCCAAGAGGCTGCACACTCCTTTGCAGACATTCTGGTTTTGTGCGATATTACTTTTAAAATCATTTTGTTTCAAGCTAAATATTTTCTTAAAAACTTCAGTCTGTTTTTAGGGAAAATACAGATCTTTTCAAGGTATTTATTATTTCAAAGGCGAGGGCAGTTTGTATCTTGTGTTTTGCTCATGAGAACTCAAAATAAACTGGACCTGAAAAGAACCAGGCCAGAGGGCCATAAACACACATTTTATGTTTACAGGAATTATGGCTCAATTCCCTTCAGCATTTTTCAAATCTCATTTTACCTCATTTCCCTAACCAACACAGCAGAAGTGACTCTGAGCATTCCTTTGATTACCTATGATGCTCTTATATGAGGTGGCCCCCAGAACCTGCTAAGAACCCCAGAAAGAACATCAAGCCTGGAAGGTAACAGAAAAAGCAGTGTGTTCTTGCAGATGTCACTCCAGCCCCACCTGCTGCAAGAATGGTGCTTCTTGTGACACCCTGATCACTTTGCCTTTCTGTCTGTCCCAGGGTAGGGTTGCATTGAGTCATTGTATGCGCTAGCCATTTAGCCCCAGAAAGTTTATGTCATGTAGAACAGTGGCGGCAAGGGTCTCCATCTAACTGGGGTTCTGTGGTCCCTTTATGATTTAAACTTTGGGAAAATAGTTGTCTTCAGACAGTGGCTCCAGCAATACGATGGTGCTCCAAGTACACATCTATAAAGCAGAATCAAGTGTGATTGGACTCATCAAGTCTGTCTGAGAAATGAAGGGCAGGAAGAGCTGCCCTTGGCGCTTAGGAGGTTTCGTTTCTTCTGAGCATTTTCTTTTTTGATTTTGGGATGGGGGTGGGGTATTTTGTAAGGGAGCCGGCTGGCCTCCTCTTTCCCATCTGAACAGACCTGTGGACACAGGGTGGGGAGGGGCTGATCCAGTTGCGACGGTGACTATGGAGGGCCTGATTGTTCCATGCTGATTAGGAAACATTTAAGTCAGTGGAGAAAATTGGAACTTTGCTGGGTGCTTGTAAATCCATCCCCCTCTCCATTAGCCATTTTCTGCCCCCCACTCTCTACCCTGCTCCCCCCCCACTCTCTACCCCCCTTCCCTCCCTACCTCCTGCACTTCTCTCCTACCCTCCCTTCAATTTGCCTTCCAGCAAAACCTGCATTTACAAGGTTTTTGGTGTCATAGAACCTGAAAGTGCTGAAGAATAGATATTGGTTCAGCCTTAAGTAAAGCTCTTTAAGAAAAATATTTTAAAAATGAAATATAATTGACATACTACACTCTGTACCACAATTAAGGTGTACAATGTGTAGGACAAATCTTAATGTCACCATTATAGGAAGTGGGAATTTGCATTTTCTCCAAAGAATCAATGACTAGATCTTCACATTAACTGGCAAATATATGTGCTGCTCCTCTGGAGGTTCTTTATTGATTGGGGAGAACTGGATTTGTTGCCAGGTATCCACGTTTGTGTGTAAAGCTAAAATACTTACCCACACTGAAGGGAACAAAAGATAATGCACGCGAAGGCAGCATGATGCATACATGGGACGAATATTCATGTAATTATGCTGGGCCTCAGAGGGACAGTAAATCCAATATTTGCTACTTTGCAGTAAAATATAGATGGAATTTAGGGCAAAAGGTGCGTAAGAAAATACACTCCATAGGGTTTATGTTAACTACTCATTCACATTCTTGTTTCAATCTAATTACCTACGCACACTTGCAATATTTTCTTTCAAGCCGGGAGGAAAGCGTTCAACATTCAGATGAGGAAGAAATTGTAATTTTGCCAACACACCAAGGAACTGGTAAGTAATAGACACCAACTGGTCTGCAATACAGTCTGAGGTTCAGAATAAAATATGAAAGAAAATGGCAGCTTAAAATGTGGGGCTGTGGGCAAACCACTTGTGTGACTGAAGGGTCTGTTTGTGGATTGAGGCCCCAGTGCATTTCCAGTTCTAACTGCAGTGTGGCTTGCATTCCGGGAAGTCGTGTGTTCTAAAGCCTCCTTTGCAAATTCAGAGATAGATTTCTCTAGTCCTGGCAGTTTCTTCCAAACTCTTTCTCTTTTCTCCCAGGGCCTTTGCTTCTAGACAAGAGCTCACCACGATGGTTAGGTTTCAGGTTAACAAAAAGAAACCATTTTATTGTTGATATTAACGGCAAACCTCGATTTTTACAAGGCTTGGGTTTAGCAGATCAAAAGCAGCTTAGCTTGATTTCTCAATGTTCTCTGGAGCTTAGACAATTAACTGCAATTTTGCTTCTAATGAAACAACAGAAAAGTTAGTTATAGAAATACTGAAGTTAGTCTTTCAGCAGAGATTTTTTTTTTTTTTACTTGTGTACAGCATGTCTGAGTCTAATACATTTGTCCGCTTAACCTGAGATGAGTTTTGAAGGAACTCCTTAAGAAAAAGTGTGGGCAGTGTCTTCATTTGCAACACCACGAGCTTCAACAGCCCTGCATTCCACACTTGCCTTTCTAGATCCGGCAGACTGAGGTCTCCCTGGTAATTTGGGTACACCGAGTCTCCAGTTAATGACAGATAATCAGCCTTTGGGTCATTCGGTCATTCTCTTATTACAAACCCCTCCTGCTCTCTCTGATCTCCTTTCAAACTAAATTTCACACAAACAAATAAAGCAAGACAGGGACAAGTTCTTAAAAAAAAAAAAAAAGAGGGGGGTAGAAATATTAGAAACTCCTGATGCAGAATGCTACACAAGGAAAGGCAAGCTATAAGAGGATAGGAAAGAACATCTTATCCAAATGAACATGTTGTGTACAAAACATTGAAGGAAAAGGCTCTGGTTTCTGTTAAAGTGACAGAAAATTAAAATAAAAATAATTGCAGGCAGAAAACTTGTAACATAAACAGAGAAGGCAGGATGCTGACTGGGAACGCGCAGCAGCAGGAGGCGAATTTGTTGTTACAGATTCTATATCTGCAGCGACTGGAGAGGCACGACTTTGTTCCAACTTCCAGAAGAGAACGCATTTTCTATTTAATATTTGTGTGAGTGCCCACCAAAGTTAACACAGGCCAAACGCTCGAGGAACAAAAAAAAAAAAAAAAAAAAAGGAACTGCATTCTTCTTGCAAAGCATCCAAATCCAACTTTAAACTGAGGAATTGGTTGCATACAGAAAAAGCAGAATTCCATTCAGAACACACTGACAGGCTCCACTAGACCCACGGGGCTAATGCTTTTTTGTTTTGCCGACAGAAGGCGCAGGTCCTTCTTGGGCAAGTCTCACCAAAACCAGGTCTCCCTGCCCTCCCAGGGGCTTCAGTTTTCCCCATCTGCCTCTGCTTGTGACTCCAGAAAGGCAAACTTCCGATTGGCCCAGGTACACCTCTGAGCAGATCCTTCTGGGGAAAGCCTGGTAAGGTGTGACTCTAATAGGAGCCCTGGTGAGAGTGCACTGTACCATTTTCCTGCCCCTGCCCGCCCTTTAACAGTCCCTTTTGGCCCAGGTCCAGGGCCCCTGCAGGGTCTAAGCCTAGCCGCTGGTGTCCTCTGCAAACCCTGGGCTTCTAATCCTAAAAGACACTGGCACTTTGGCTCACAACTTTATCAACTCACATTCTCCAGGTTAGAGAGAGGGGCAGCTGGGGGATCAGCAGGTGGCCAAAGTCTGACCCCTTCATTGTCCCCTGTTGTGGGTCTGGCACCCTTCGACCTGCCAGTGGTTTGACAAACAACCTGCCTCTCTCCTCTGTTGGAGAATCCATGCTGCTTGGTTTCCACTGGGCCCAGTGCAAATGCCCTCTCCTCCAGGAAGCCTTTCCAGGTATGGCTCCCCTTCTTTCTGCTCCCCCAGATGAAGTCTCCCTTTCTCTGAACACCTTGTAGTGCCCCCTTCATCTTCTCTGTGGTAGATTCCCCGGGCACACGTCTTTCCCTCCTGTGACTGTAGGTTCCCTGAGAGCCCAATCAATGATCTGTGCCGACTGGGTAGTTAAGCAGCTTGTGTAGCAGGGACAGTAAAATCGAGTGAATTCCACGCATCCCCAGTTGCAATCGGATTGCAATTTTCTTTATTTTGAAAGCGACCAGGGCTAGAGGCGGAAGGGCCCGTCGTCTCGCGGGTAAAACAGAACTTCATTGCCGAGGCTCCAGGGAAGGCTCCCTGGCTGGACAGCGGGCGCGAGAGCTTTGTGTCGCCGGTGTGGGATGGACGGGGGAGACCTAGCCCTGCCTGACCTCCCCTGGGCCCTCGGCCTCCTGAGCCCCAGAGCTAGAGTGGCGGACTCCGGCTCCCCGCCGGCTGATCTCACTGAGCCTGGGTTTGCACATCTGATCAACCGGGCAGCGACGCCGGCCGCGGGGTGCGCGGCGGTTAGGTGAGATCAAGGCGCACACGGGGCTGGATGCCCGACACACCCGGGCTGCGCGTATAAATATGTGTGTCTTTTCCTGCCTCTCGCGTTTCTCTCGTCTTCTCTTCCAGCTGCCGGGACCTGGCCGGACAGCCGTGTGCCAGGTGACATTGGAGGGCGCCGCGGGAGTTCAGGCCGCGGCCTCGGGGATGTCACGGCGCGGGGCTGCACCGAACCGAGACCCACTCGGTTCCGGGGCTTTTAGCCCCGGGCGGGCAGGAAGGGGTTAACGGAGCCCCTCCCCCGCCCGCGTCCCCGGCGCTTTCCTCCCGAGGTCTCATTAGGAAACCCTCCCCGCTATTTTCAACGTTTCCTCAATCACGGGCCTTTAAATAGAGCTGCGCAAACAAATTGGCGGCAAAAGCGTAGATCTTGTCACGATTGAGACCAATCCAATATTTCAGCCTTGTTTGCTTTGCAATTACGGGCAGGCTTGTGGCTGCGGTGCCACCGGGGCAAATCTGCCACCGCCCGCTTTCTCTCTGGACCCGGCGGTGGAGCAAAGATCCTCGGAGCCGCCGCGGGGAGGGGGGGGGGCGTCACGGCCGGGAAGGGGGAGGAGAGACGGGGCGGGGAGGGGACCCGGGCGGCCGAGGCTTTCCAGCACCCGGTGCCAGGAGCGCGGAGCCGAGTTAAAGGGCTTCTCCCTGGACAGCGGCGGGGGCGCCCAAAGTAGTGACACACCGTGCGGTGCACACGTGGAGCCCTTGGTGTGCCCCTTCCCCAGCTTCCTTTCTCCCCTCTTCCACCCGACCATGCCCTTTCTCTCCAGTATGGGTTTGCCATTCCAGGATTCTCTCTCGCTGCTAGCACGCTTGTTCTGTTTTCCGTGGCTGCTTACTCTTGTTTGACGTTTTGTACAAAGTCACTTCAAATCCGCTGCAGGAAGAATAAAACTCCAAGCCCTTGGGCCGGGCTCCCGCGGGCGTGCGGCCGCTCCAGCCCTCCAGTAATCCGCGGGCCAGCTTCGCGAGTGGCAGCGCCCAGCGAGTTCGGTCACTGCAGGCCAGCCTGGTTGGATTCGGCAGAACAGTGGTTAACTCGAATAAGGTCCTAAGCTTTATATTTCACAGACAATTAAATCTTGGCTCCTGTTTAACAAAATCGTAATATTTACTCTGCTCCATATCGAGGAGCACTTTTAAAGTCGAAAACAAATACTGCATTTTAAAAAGAAAAATATGATAATAAATCTCTTTTTATGGATTCTCTCTGCATAAGTGGAAACAACATGATTTAACTCCTCAACACCCCCACCTCCTTTCAGGCGCAGCTGAAGTTACACAGTTACTGTCTTTTAATACACGTTCTCCGTGTCTGGGGGGAGGCACCTGCATTTGCTACGTTCCAGTTTCCAAAATTTCACACTGCACCCTGACCCTTGTAGCTGAATGCAACAAGGATTGTCATATAATTAGGTCTGGGATGTGAGGTCCATTTCCACATGGATTCAAGAAAGGTGGGCATGATGGGCAATTAATTTATGGTTTTATACTACTTTATAAATGACTACCCATTTTCTTCTCATGTCCAGGTGGGAAAGCTGAGGCAGAGAAATATTTTTATGTCTCTGGGAGTACATATTAAAACATGCTTCTTTGTTATTCAAAAATAAATAAGGTGTGGACTTAACATTTCTTTGCTGGTGGTTGTGAAAGAAATGCCTAGCTGTTCTTGCCAATTAGCAATCTCTTCTATGCTTTATTTATTTATTTATTTATTGGTTTGTAATCCCACTTTCACTCTTCTGGATTATCTTCCTGTTGTCATGTTTTGGTTCTCAGTTTTACTTAAAGAAAACCCCAGAAATGGTGGTTTCCTGAAATTGTGTGATGACAAAGCCACAGAATGGTATTTCAAGTCCATGAGTCATGCACGCCCATGTGTATGGCTTGTGCAGTTTTCTAGTTGATTACTATAGTATTTCTGTAAGAATAGAAAGCAGTAGCTAGAAAGGGTACCATTTCATAAGAATTCTCTCTTCATCCAAAGAATTAGCCTGATGTATTGTTCAATGCAGAAATTACATTACTTTCATGTGTGTTAACCTGCTTAGTATTAAAACTGCTGGAGTATTTTAACCATTAACATGTTTTACCACACCATTTTCAAATGCGTGATCTCAGATAATTACGAAGATTTTGATGTTAATCCCATGTTCAGTGAAAAACTATGAAAATACCCTGAAAGCATTATTATGCTTATATAAATGCCAGCAAACACAATTGTACAAGGAACACAGATTTCTTTTTTATTTGACATTATCCTATAGGGATATACATTCATTTCTTTCAAAATTAGAGAAGTTTTCAATTACTTTTTAACAGATTTTTTTCAACACAGCATTTTGCCATGCCTATAAACCACAGCAACTTTGTTACTGACAGATACATATTTTTCCTTCATTGTTATTCATTAGCTTCTTTGCAGACTCACTAAAATAGAATAATATACAAAAATATCAAAATAGAATAACTATTAGGGTCTAGTATTTATTTAGGTAAGCTAATGCTATTAAAATTAAAAACATGTGCCTGGCATATAAATGTTTCTTTAAGAATTCTTTTTTTGGGTGTATAGTTATTGTTATTTAAACTAACTCAGATTTTCAAGTACCGATTTTTTCCCTCTAAACAGGCATTGCATTGTTTTAAACAGTAGCTCCTGGGACCACCCTTAGTATTTTAGACTTCCAAACAACAATTGCAATTGAATAAATACTTTCAGCTGGGAGCACTTCCCTAATACCTTTGCAGGAAATAAGAGTCCCTGCTTATGCTGGGTGACAAAGAGGCAAGTGCACTTGGATTGTCAGGTTCCACCCTTTTCAGAACCTACCAAAAAATGGAGTTTTCCTTTGAGATTGCTATGGTCCGTCTAAAAAAGTTCTGCGAAGGCATGAAGTCAGAGAAAATGAGTGAGTGCTTTTTTCTCATTACAGTTGTGAAATGATTGCTTAAGGAGGGATACAAAATAGGAGCCAGGAGGCGTAAAATCTGACAAAGAAAATTTTCTTAAGTAGGCTCTGGCTCTTGGTCTATAAACAGGAGAGGGATGCACTGGATCTGCATAACCCATTTTCTTTTTTATTTTTCAGTTCAGTGACTCCTCCCACCCTTTTTTTCTTTTTCTTTTTTGCTGCACTCGTTGCCATGCAGGGAAGAAAAGTTCCTGGGCCAGGGATCGAACCCACGCTATGGCTGTAACCAGAGCCACAGCAGTGACAATGCCAGATCCTTAACCTGGTGAGCCATGAGTAATTTTTAAAAGAGATTTTTCACTGGGTGAAGAAACCCTATCAAGGATATATACGTGAATTTTGACATATGGGGAAAAACTAGGTGCCTTGACTTTTAATGTTGGATTAAAACATAAGGGCTTTTAAACCACTATATTACTGTTCTTTCTAAATGAAGGCATGGTGTCACAAATGGTGTCAAAAAGCATTGATTTTTTTCCTGCAAATTTTTGTTAAACTGGAGTAATAAAATTTATCCATGAGATGATTTCCATGAACGCCAACTTGCTGAGAAAAATGTGAAAAAAAATTTTTTTTCTGGAAGAAACCAGGCAACTTTGTTATTAGTCTGGGATAAATAAAGCAAGAAACTGCCTCATATTACAGTAATTCATTCTGCTTTTTCAGACATTGTTCCCGTTATCTTGTGCTATTCAAGTAATGCTGGTGTAAGCAATAAAATTAAAGAATTGAATCAAGGACTATTTTGGCTGTATTACAAATATAAATTATATATGGGCTACTGAAGTGCTTTGTTCATTGAGTGCTGAATTTTTTGCTTTTCAGATAGAGTGATATTTAATGAAGTGTTTATAAGGATAAGTATGATAGTTTGTCAAGGATAAAATAGCCATGTTAAGAAAGTGGCATCTGAGTCCACGTGGGGTGGGCTGTGCTTTGTAAATTACAGCACTTTTAAAAATCACAACCTGGGTACTTGTAAAGAGGACATCTGAGAAGAGAACTCAGGATTCCTCAACATTTACAGGCAAGAATTATCTGAATATGTGGAAATAACGGATGACACCCTGAGTTTTTTTCATTGCCTTGGTTCCAGGAGTTTTAACCTGACACATCTGAGCAAATAGTAAGCCAGATACATTTGACTGTATTATTGTTTATACCCCGCTTCACAGTAGAAATAATTTCAAGCAGTTTTTTCAAGAATTGGTAAGTTAAATTTTTCAAAATCTGTTTGTAGAAATAATTCCAGTAAATATAATTGTAATTTATATTGTTTATTACAAGATCAGTGAGTCACTCTGGTAAATATTTTATCCCAAGATGAAGCAACATCATATTTAGAACGAGACAAATTTTAGAAATTAATTCTGAGTACATTGTACAGAAATCTTAGTATGTAGAAATAAAGTTATTACGATGCATGTAAAGTAGCATAACATAATTAAGAGGAAGTTTTGAGTCAGAGGCACAATTTGGAATTTTGACTAGAGCAACTATCAGCATGGGATCTTCAGAAAATTACTTAACCATTCTTAGCTTCACTTACCACATCTGGGCAAGGTGGATAAGAATGGAAGAGCCTGTCACAGTGTCACGATGAACATGTGGTGAGATGAGTCACAACGAGGCACTTAGCTGAGGGTCTGGCATAAAGTAAGTGCCTAGTAAACAGTAGCTCTTCTTTTTGGCATAGTGGTACAACAATAGAGAGTGGCCTGCCAGGTATCTTCCCAAGAGCCATTGAACGTGGGGGAGTTGACAACCCATGGGCTTCATAGAAATTTGAATGCAGAGTCTACAGTGGCTTCCAGACCTCCAGCTTGACAGGGTGAAGGCAAAGTCTTTAGAGGCTCAGAAAGTATGGGTATGCGGTCTTGGTGAGAGCAACCCGTCAAACCGACAGAGAAAATCCACCTTCATGCCCTCCTGTCCGTGCGTGGTGGTCTGTTGTTGTCTAGCACAAAAGTCTAAACTGGGGAAAACGACACCTTAAAGAGCTAGGATACCTTAGGTCAACGGTCTCATTATTTTAATTGTGTACTCCAACAGTAACACATTAAAAGTATATTTATTGGCAAATTATATATCTGCACTACTTTACTGATAAACATGTGCGAAACCTAAATTTAAAAAGTGTGAGATAGGAGTTCCCATTGTGGTTCAGCAGGTTGAGGACCTGACATTGTCTTCTTGAGGATGCGGGTCCTATCCCTGGCCTTGATCGGTGGATAAAGGATCCAGTGTGACTACAAGCTGTGGCATAGATCGCAGATGCAGCTCCTATTCGACCCCTAGCCTAGGGAGTTTCATATGCTGCAGGTGTGGCCCTAAAAAGGAAAAAAAAAAAAAGGTGAGATAAAAAAATTAAACCATAGGTTTAAATATTTTAAGGTGAGCATCAGCCTTGTCAGTCGTGGATGCTAATCCACATTTTAAATAGTCTCAAGTCATTTAAGGATGCTTTGATTGACTTACTGTTGGATTCATGTGGTCTGCCTTTCTGCCTTGTTTTGTGGCTTT
Organism: Catagonus wagneri; assembly: GCA_004024745.2. Lineage (NCBI taxonomy): Eukaryota > Metazoa > Chordata > Mammalia > Artiodactyla > Tayassuidae > Catagonus > Catagonus wagneri. The sequence continues at coordinate 5,726,175 of PVHT021183556.1, forward strand.
AGGACTAAAGTGCTTAACTTAGAGGGAGAACAGTATCAGTTCTGTCGTTTTCTCACTGAAACTTGTATTCTTTGAATTATCTTCAATCTAAGGCTCTTTGTAGGAATCTTTTAAAGCCCTTTGTCCACCTGGTGAAGGTTAGTTGAGTTAAAATTAAATTATATAATCTGCTTCCACCTAACTGAGGCAGATACCTCCTAACACATCTCAGTCCTTGTGAGTTTGTGATAGTATCACCAAGTCCAAAGTCTACTGCTCGCTGCAGGACAGGCCAATAAATCGAGAGAGGAGCTGTTGGGACGAGGAATAGCCACTTTATTCAGAAAGCTAGCAGACTGAGAAGATGGTGAACCAGTGTCCCAAAGAACCATCTTACCTGAGTTAGAATTCAGGCTTCTTTTATACTAAAAGGGGAGGGAGATGTGGCTGGTTGTTGAAAACTTCTTGGTGCTAGAATCCTTTGTTCTTGCAGCTTTCCTATCTTGTAGATCTGGCCACAATGTTCCTTTAAACCTTCAATAAGAAAAATGTTACTCTCTGTTATGCAATATCTCTACTTGAATGGAAAAGCCTTATAGCTTCTTTGAAGGTCAGAGCACTGAGAATTGGCTATCCTGTATATTTCCGACTATAGGTAACTTGTAGCAAAAGCAATAGAATAAAAAGGTTAAAGTAAAAGAAACAGATGCAGTATGGGGTCAGATTTGTTCTTATCACTGTGGGGGAACTCCCAGCCCCTCTGCCCTTGAGATCTCCCTCACCCCTGGGTGCCTGGGGCAACTGTTGATGACCACCAAGTGAGGCTGTTGGTGAACTGATTTCTGACTATTTACATAAACAAATGCAAAGAGAATTTGTAGTATGGTCTTCCTGCACCACATTCTCCAGGCCATCACTGTCCTAGACTCAGAAGTCACCATGGTTCCTGCCATTTCTCTACTTTGACGTTCTATCAATGGTAGGATGAGCTAGACCTTTCAATGTCCTGGATTTTATTTTCTATAACTCCCCTTATTCTACCTGCCACATAGTTGTGTAGCTCTTTACTGTTTACAAGTTGCTTTCACATATTTCTTCCATTTGAACTCAGCAGCTCTAGAGGGCAGGTAAAACAGGTCTGATTCTGTTCATTCTAAAGATGGAAGAGTTGGACCATCAGTGACATGGACTGGAGACGTGAAATAATGGCCCACATTCACACAGTCGTAGGTGGCAGAGCTAGGTTTGTACTTGTTTTCTGAAAGCAGTTATGCCGTTTCCGTTCCATCATCTTAACCGATTTTTAGGCTATGTTCATAGTTGTCTGAACTGAGGGGAGACAGAGCTATAAAACTGAATGGAAACAGTGGTTCTCAGTGGTGCTGGGAACGGATTGGGAGGAAGTCTGTAGGTTAGAATAAATGAGGCTCTAACGGAGTGATGTGGAGGAAAGGACTCAGCATTTCATTAATCACGTATTTTATCCTATGCTCTTTACACATGCTATTCCTTTAATACAGTTCTTCACTTGGAGGGGTAGTTTTTACATATCAGGAGACTGAGCTTCAGAGATGTTAAGGAACTTATTTAAGTTGCACAGCTTTTAAGTTGTAGAGTTTAAACCAAAGAGAGCAGATATTGTTTTTATATACATATATGTATTATATATAGTTATATAACAATAAACTCTATTTAACTATATATAGAGTTTTGAGATATACATATATAGGGATATGTAGGGATGTGTGTGTGTGTGTGTATATATATATATTTGATCTCTGAGTAATGTTAAAAACAATAAAATATGTTAAATTTGGAAGTCTTGCTAGCAATTTTCGTCTTAACTGGATTTCTGGCTTTAGCTAAAAATAAACCATGACAACAGCACATGCTAATAAGAATGCAGAGAAGCTGGATCACTCGTGCAATGCTGGTGGGAAAAAAATGAGGCAACTGGTCTGGAAGACTTAAAAAGTAAACATGCCTCTACCATGTGACTCAGCTGTTGCACTCCTGAGCATTTATCCTAGATCAGTGAAGATTTAGGTTCACACAGAAACCTGTGCATGAATGCTTCTAGCAGCTTTATTTGGAATAACTCCAAACTGGAAACAACCCATATGTCCTTCAAAGGGCACACAGACTGTCAACCATTCTGTTAACAGTTAAACATGTACTGTTAATCACAGTACATCCATAATGTGGAATACTACTCAGCAATAAAAAGGAATAAATTATTGATAAGCTCAACAACCCTAATGAACCCCTCCAGAATTATGCTGGGTGGAAAAGCCAACCCCCAATTATTACATACAAGTGGTTCCATTTATATGGTATTTTTTTTTTTTTTTGCCTTTTGTCATATTTTTAGGGTCGCACCCATGGCATGTGGAGATTCCCAGGCTAGGGCTCTAATCGAAGCTGTAGCCGCTGGCCTACACTGCAGCCACAGCAACGCAGGATCTGAGCCATGTCTGTGACCTACACCACAGTTCGAGGCAACGCTGGATCATTAACCCACTGAGCAAGGTCAGAGATCGAACCTGCAACCTCATGGTTCCTAGTCGGATCCGTCAACTTCTGTGCCACGACGGGAACTCCTATATAGTATTTTTTTTTTCTTTTTAGGGCTGCATCTGCAGCATATGCAAGTTGCCAGGCTAGAGGCTGAATCTGAGCTGCAGCTGAGACCTATGCCACAGCCATGGCAACGCCAAATTTGAGCCATATCTGTGACCTATGCCATAGCCTGTGGATCCTTAACCCACTTGAGCAAGGCCAGGGATCGAACCCACATCCTCTTGGATACTAGTCAGGTTCTTAGCCTACTGAATTATAGTATTCTTAAATGGCAAAATTATAGGAATGGAGAAAAGATTAGTGGTGATTAGGGCTTAAGGGGGAGGGAGGTAGAGGGAAAGTGGGTGTGGTTATAAAAGGGCAAGAAGAGGGATCCTGGTGATGGAAGATTACTGTACCTTTTTTTTTTTTGTCTTTTTAGGGCCACACCTGTGGCATATGGAGGCTCCCAGCTTAGGGGTCAAATCGGAGCTGTAGCAACTGGCCTATGGCACAGCCACAGCAGTGCCAGATCCAAGCCGTGCCTGAGACCTACACCACAACTCAATGAAACGCCAGAGTGAGGCCAGGGATTGAACCTGCATCCTCATGGATACTAGTAAGATTCCATTTACACTGAGCCATGACGGGAACTCCAGATGAAACTAGACCACAACAGATCTGATTGTCTCAATCTGTTTTTAAGTCAATCAAAGAGTTTTTATGACCCTTCTTTTTCTTTTCTACTTATTTTTCTTCCTTTTTTCCCCTTATCTGTATGAACCCGTATCATACTATGTAATCTGAAAAACAATAGGTGCATACTAAAGATAGAATCAGTAGTGTCCTTCTTAAAATGAGAAACATTACGATATGTTGAGTCTCTGACAGTACCATACACTTGTAGTATGCTTGGATGTTCTTTTGGAGAGGAGTGGTGGAGATTATAAGTGTAACTGGAAAATAAAATCTATTGATGATTTGTTGAGAAGATAAAGTCATAGCAGTATTGCCGGGGGCTGGTCTCGCTTCCCCAGGCCACCAGCGCAGCCCCAGGGCCTCGGCTAACACCTGACAGTGCTGAAGAGTGATTTAGTCACTGCAGAGGAGCTGCCTTCATGACAAATAGGGGTTAAATTGGGAGAATTTCAGGACACATTTTGAGGAAGGATTAAATAAATCAGGGGACTTGCTGACAGCAAATAGTATCTTTGAGTGGCTGATTCGAAACACAGAATCAGGGGATGGAGATGAATCCCAGGTGGTCGTTGGAAGCTGAGAAAAGTCCCCATGAGCAGGCTGACTTAAGTCTCCACTTCGTCTCAGCATCATTAAATAGTCTTCAATTGATGCCTTATTAGTGATCACCTGAGGAAAAGATTATGCAAAATACAGCAGTGGAATTAAAATAGGTTAATCAAGGGAACATTATTTATAGTTCATTTAAATGATTTCCCTAGCCACAGGGTTACAAAGCCCTAGAACTGCCACTTTACAATTTTTCCAATTCTATCACTGTTTGCGTTATTATAACACATCTTTTCCAAGGAACTTAAACGTGCCTTTAATTTTTAACTGTCAGAAAGAAAAGGAATTTTTTATTCCAGCAATGCATTAAGTGCTTATTCTCTTACAATGGTGAATAATAAATAGTATTCAAGGACGCCACTTTTGGATGTTGAAATGAAGCCTCTGAACTCAACTAGCTTGACATGGAATGACAGAGGACAAGAAAGGTGATTGGTGCCACACAGCCTGAAAAACATGGGCATTTCCTTCTCCTTAGCAGGAGGAAGTCATGGGGGCCAGGGGTAGGGGGAGCTGTGAGACAGGTGAACATGGGGAAACAAAAATTCCTGGTTCTACAACTATTCGGGAGCATTTAGAATGGCTGGGCCACTTCACTTCATAGTTTTCCTGGACCAGATAGACAAAGAAAAAAAAAAAAACCAACCCAAACAAAACCAAAACCAAGCAAAATCCTGCAACCACCACCAACACAATGAAAACTTTAGTATGATCCAAAACAAAAATTGAGCTTTTATGAGGTTGACTTAAGGTCAGGAAAAGAATGATAAACTTTGGAGAGGAAGAAAGAAATCATCAAAGCCAGGAGAAGCTCAAAGTGGAGTTTAATAGCTGCTATCGTATTGCGCCCAGGCCTGGACCACTTCTGATGCAGCTGTTTCGTTTTAAGATGCTCCTGCTCCTGATCCATTCACACAGCCCTCCTCAGTGACCTGGGCGCACACACCCAGGCCCTCTCACCATCCTAGATAACCGGAAACCCCTCAGAGAATTACCCCAGAGGCAGCGTGCATGGAAACCATGAAACCCAAGATAGCAGTTAGCTGAATCACATCTGAGGTTAAGCCCAGGGAACAATTAGCAATATCGGGCATCTCGTTGTACCTGTCAAAATGGCACTGATGGCATTTTGGGCAAATTATGCCTGTGTGGGGAAATTATCTTTTATGTTTAATATCAGTGGATCTTGGGCAGTAACTTGGATACATTTTTTTTTTTTTTAATACTTAAGGACAAGGGTGGTTATAAGCTTCTCACTCTGGGGTATCTTTTAATTTTTTTAAATTAAAAACATTTTTTTTGACCGTGCCCACTGGTATGCGGAAGTTCCTGGGCCAGGGATCAAACTGTGCCACAGCAGCGACCAGAGCCGTAGCAGTGACAATGCCGGCTCTTAACCCACTGAGCCACCAGGGAACTCCTTTAGGATCTTTTTAACCTTTGCAAGACATTGGGCCTCTCACAGAATTCATTTTATTGAGTGGCGAGCTTTGACTTCCTTTTCACAAAAGGAGGATGTTTTATTATAGGTGTGAACGTTCCCATGGGGCAGTGAGCACCTCTAGGACAACGAGCATCTCTGGGACAGCATGAGGTCGTAGAAGCTGGGCAAGACCTGTTTCCACCTTACAGCAGGAATTAGAGGTTGGAGTAATAATGATGATGATGATGATGGTGATGATGATGATAATAATAATATGTGCCAGGTCCTATTCAAAGTGCATTTCCCATATTAACTCATTTTTCATAGTCACCAACTAAAATGCAGTTACCATCCCTATTTTACTGACGAGAAGCTATGGCACAAAATAGTTATGTGTTGTACAGTTAATGAGCTACAGGGTGGAGCAAAACCCACTGTCATCTGCTGGCATTTACTCAGGAGCCACGTATTCACGGGGCATCTTGATCATGACAGGCATTGGGGTCTCTGGAGGCAAATTTTAGCACTTTTTTTTTTTTTTTTGTCTTTCTGCCTTATCTAGAGCCGCACTCGCGGCATATGGAGGTTCCCAGGCTAGGGGTCTAACAGGAGCTGTAGCCCCCAGCCTTCGCCACAGCCACAGCAACGCGGGATCCGAGCCGCGTCTGCAACCTACACCACAGCTCATGGCAACGCTGGATCCTTAACCCACTGAGCAAGGCCAGGGATTGAACCCGCAACCTCATAGTTCCTAGTCGGATTCGTTAACCACTGAGCCACGACGGGAACTCCAAATTTTAGCACCTTGAAGTGGATGCTTCTGCCTCCTTTGAGCTTATAACCTATGGAGCATAAAGGCTAGTGACTTTCTGTGTAAAGAACTCGGTGTTGTGAGAAGGTATTAGACAGTGTTTGTCTGGCATGTTGATTTTTTTTTTCTCTTTTTCTTTTTAGGGCCACAGCTGCAGCATATGGAAGTTTCCAGGCTAAGGGTCTAATCCTTGCTATAGCTAAGGTCTATACCACAGCCACGGCAACTCTGGTGCAGCAACTCCAAGCCACATCTGCGACCTATGCCGCACCTTGTGGCAATGCTGGATGCTTAACCCATGGAGTTAGGCCAGGGATTGATCCTGCACCCTCATGGAGACAACGTTGGGTCCTTAACCTGCTGAACCACAGTAGGAACTCTTGGCATGTTGATTTTAATATAAGCGCCTTCGTAAAAGCAGGGAGCCCACTCCTTTCCCCATAGCGGTGCTCGCCTTCCTTCTGCTCCCCATCCAGGGCGGAGGGATGTGGGCTCATTAAATGTGACTCCTCCACTCCAGGCTCCTTTCCTACACCCTGATGTGTCCTCAGGTCACAGGCCAGGTGGGCAGGCTCCCCACCTGGCTGTGACTGGACCAGTAACAGTGGCAGTAGGGGTGGGAGGTGGGGGTGGAGTGATCTCAGCATGCATCTCTCTTCTCTCATTTTTACTTTATTCTGAGGTACAACCATACAACTCTGGGGCGTGCCTCTCTGGGATCACCAGCCCAGAGACAGCCTCCAGAGGAGGTTTAGAGAAATTCCAAGGGCTCTTTTTTAAACATAAATTTTACTGGAGTATCGTTGACTTACAAAGTTGTGTTAGTTTCAGGTGTACAGCAAAGTAAATTGGTTATGCATATATATACATGTATGTGTGTGTGTGTGTGTGTGTGTATATATGTATATATACACACACATATACATATATACATATATAGCCATTCCTTTTCAGATTCTTTTCCCATATAGGTTATTACGCAGTATTGAGTAGATTTCTCTGTGCTGTACAGTAGATCCTTGTTACCTACGTATAATAGTGTGCATATGTCAATCCCAACTCCCTAATTTATCCCCTCCCCTTTTCCCTCCAAGAGCTCTTTAATACAAAGGAATGTCCCAGCTACTTCTGAAGATAAAGTCACATCTATTATCTTGGACCTCTACCTAACCAATTCTGTCTGGATCTTTTGGAAACCTTAAGACTATTTCTTCCTGGGATTTAAGCTCAGAGTTAAGTGGAAACAATTACACAAGGTAGACTGAGCCTAGTTTGGGGGGCTTTTATCTTGAATTCCATCTGGAATATTCCCTAGGGCCTAGCCTTTGTGATCACAGACTGGGTTTCCAAATTCAGGTGGTTGGGATTCATTCATTTATTCTTCAGTGAATGTTTATTGAGTGCCTCTTATATGCAAGACTTAAAATAAATCAGACCTGAGGTCCTAGACGTCCTTTGTTTTCTAAAAACAGAAATGCTAGCTTTAGACTCACATGAGTATTTAGAATGCAAAGGAAATAAGTAAGTCACAAGCTGTTCAGAAAACAATGATTCATCTGCTCTGGAGGATAATATTCAATTACAAAACATACTGATATGTACAAACACATTTGGTACTGGGACAATGTAATTATTAAGGGAACATATCTAGTCACTAACACTGAGACCCAGCCTCTTCCGAATGTGTAAAAGAAGAGTTTTATTCATACTAATGCTAATGAGAGGGACATGTGTGCGTGGAGGGAATCTGTGGTTGAAGGCCCAGCTGATTAGGAGCTGTGTTCCGTGGTTTTTGCCGTTGGTGTGTGATTAAACCCTACAGAATGGAGTATGTCCCTGCGCATTTGGTTTATGAAGAAAACTAGTAATGTGATATTGAATTAATGATCCAGTTTCTCAAAAGGAGAGATTATTGGCCTAACGCCGTCCTAAGTTGTACCTGTCGACATGTTGAGTATGCTTCTAATGGGAGCGAGGCTGGAGAAAGGAAAAGTTTTGTAGGAAAGGTTATGTGATATTAATAAGAACCACATTCTGTTTGAAGTTCTCTCAAATTATATGTGCTTTATCTTTCTGAAAATTGAAACATTCAAAAACAATAAATCCTCCTTTTCTATGGTCCACAAATGATCAACATTTTGGATGATCAAAAAATTTTTATCCTAGAGATATCCCCATTTCTCGCCCAGCTTTATTTGCTAGTGCTGATTTATGGCTGAAAGCACCACTTCATATTTTTTCCAAGCATAAAAGTCATAATGTGTTTTACCAGTACTCCAAAGAGCTTAAAATCTGTGAACCTCTGTATTCCTATTTTTAAAAATTCTTCTATAAGACTGTATTCAAATTGATTAAACAGATGGCTTTCTATTGCTGAAAAAAAAAACTGCTGAAAATATTCACCTCAAGATGGGGAACTCATAGGTTAAATTTCATTCTGGAGTGCACTTTTACAGCCGAGTAATTAACCTTTGAAAATGAGGGTATTAGAAGGAAACGAGGGAAATCTTAACGTGGGGAATCTCACTAACCCTGGTGTGGTAATCATCTCAGAGATGCTCCAGAAAGTTAGTAATTAAAGACTTTTAAATATCTTGCAAGCATTGTTTGATTTTCCAAGGGTTTCTTCTCTTTGTTACCATAACATTAAGAGAGAAGTACTTCAAGGAGCGCTTTTTCATAACAATAGGGATTGGCACAAAATTCTTGGAGGATGGAGGTGCTGGTATTAGTCGGTTGGTTTTAGTCAGTCTCCTTAAAATTATTTTTTAGATGAAAGTAGAGTTGATTTACAGCGTCGCACCTGTCAGTCACTTTGGTTGGGTGCTTCGCACACACGGAAGTCACTTGTGGCAGCATCTTCCACACTCGTGCAGGGATAAGGCACATTATAACCGGGGAATCTGCTCTTTGAACCTACAGTTTAGGCAGGCTAAGAAGAAATGGATTAAAGAAAAGTTAAAAGGGAAAATAGAAAGGGACAATAGGTAAAGTGCTGAGGTAGTAAATGGCTGCTGTCTGAGATATTTTGCTGGTAACACTAAGTGAAAAGAATGAGAGGCCATTAAGGGATGGGGTGGACAGAGAGGAGTTCCTCTCCTTACAGCTTGCTCTCAACCTGGAGAGTCAGACTGATTTTAGAAAAGCAGAATTTGGGTTCATGGGGGGAGAAGAATACCCTAGAAGGGAGAAGATTCACTTTGGAGCCAGAGAAATCCGTGTTCAAATTGCTCTCGAGATGAACAGTCTTGGGAAATGACTTTCCTTTTCTGAGCGTCTTGTGGAAAATAGGTATAAGAGTGACTGCTGCTTAATTTCGTTTTAGAATTGAGTGAGATAACATATCCAAAGTGATAATGATAAACACTCCATCCATGCTAATACCCTTAGTTGGAGAGGACCCCCTGAACAAGCATGGAGTGAGGAGAGAGCTGGCGGTGTCCATGGCAATGAGAGGCTATTATGAGTGAGATGAAGTGGAAAGATAAATTAGGATCAGAGTCAATCAGTTGTCTCCTCATTCAACACTGACTGAGCTCCTTTTATGTGGGAAGCCGTCTGCTAGGCATGGGGGATACAAAGCCAAAAATAAAAAAAGACTAAGCCATGAATTTCTACCGGATGTTAAGGTAAGGAATTGCAAATTTATCCCGAGGGGAGCAGTGTCTTGAAAGAGAGGACAAGCTTAAAAGTGGTGTTTTGGATAGGTCACTGGAATACATTTCTCCAGACCCAAGATACACATTCAGTTGTTGTCTCCTGGTTGGGGATTCATGCTCCTGCCACCCTGTGGACCAGGATCCTGTTGCAGCTCATCCCTATGACGGAAAGTCCATTCAAATGGTTGAGGAGGAAGGGCTAATCAGAACTATCTTGTCCCTTGAAATATAATCTTGGCAGTGAAACAGCTCATATTGCACTGGTGGTGAAATTTCTCATCTAATCTGGGATTTTTTGCACTCACTGAGTATTGAGTTGGGGCTACAGTCATGGTGACCCTTAGAAATTGTCACCAGAATCACTGTATATTCAAAGCTGAGGACAACTTGAGAGCGCAGTCAGTGACTAGTTGTGACTTTCTCTGTGCATATGTGTCCCATGAATAGAACCTCCCTCCTTGGTGGTAGGTCTCTGTAGCCAGAGGCCCTGGATGCACAAAACACATGGACACTCAACCAAAAGTTGTAGATGGAGCACAGATGTTTCTTCATGAAGCTCTGCCTGGATAAACAGCTTCTATATCGTCTACCCACAAGTTCTTGACTCTTGTTCTTACCTCTGCTTTTATCACTACTATCCTTATCTCTACTGCCCATTTTAAAGCCCAAGGCTCTGGAGAACACAGATCAATTGAGATGTAGAATCTATTACTTTTCTAATCCCCTAATATATCCTGGTTCACTGCTATTTCAGTGGCCACTTTATTTCAGGGCTGGTACCATGTTGAATTGAACTGAAATACAAGTTTTTTTTGCTTTTTCAGGGCTGCATCTGGGGGCATATGAAAGTTCCCAGGCTAGGGAAAAGACTAAGCCAATCTGAATCTGAATCTGAGCTGCAGCTGCCAGCCTGCACCGCAGCCACAGATATGACAGATCCAAGCCGCGTCTGTGACCTGCACCACAGCTCACTGCAACACCAGATCCTTAACCCACTGAGCAAGGCCAGGGATCGAACCTGCATCCTCATGGATAGTAGTCAGTTCTTAACCACCTAAGCCACAATGGAAACTCCTATGTTATTTCATTCATTTTTTAGGTTTTTCTGGCAGCACCCTTGGCATATGGAAAGTCCCTTGCCAGGGATCAAACCCTCACCATAGCAGGGACCCAAGCCTGGATCCTTAACCTGCTGCACCACAAAAGAACTCCTATATATTATTTTATACCTGGCTCTGACACCCCTCCACACAGACATCTGTCTACCCAGCATTCAACCTACACTTTTTTTTTTTTTTTTTGGTGGCTATTTAACTCAGGTGGTTAGGGCACTGAGCTAATGAGAACAAGGTCACAGGTTCAGTCTTTGTGTGGGCCGGCAAGGTTTGCTTTGTTCACTGGCCACAGCCCCGGTCCAGCCAGCTGTCTAGCATATGTCCGCCCCGGGTCATAAGAGGACGTGGCAGGGGTGTGCGGAGGGACAAGAGCAAATCCATCACCGCCACTAGGGAAAGCCAAGTCAAGCACGTGTCCTCCTAATGGGGGTCAACAGTGTCTCCTTCAAATGAGGCTGACATTTTAATACCTCTCACTGAGTGGGCCTTTGGAACACGAAATTTAAACAGTGTTGTTTTTTTTTGATGTCCCTTCATTTCTCTACTACATATAAGGTTGTAATTGATGATTTCAGATTTCCAAACACAGAATAATGATTGAGTATTAAAAAGTTGGCTTTGTATTAAAAAAGAAATTTCAGGGTAGTTCTTCAGTTATCTCTCTTTTTCTTGAAAATTTGTTTAAACCGGTGAAATAAAAAATTTAGTCGGTTCTTGAGAGTGATTGATAATCATTACCCCCATTTAAGAATGAAAATACTTTGGAGTTCCTGTCATGGCTTGGAGGTAACCATCCCAACTAGTGTCTATGAGGATGTGTTTCCATCCTTGGAGTCACTCAGTGGGTTAAAGATCCAGCACTGCTATGAGTTGCAGTATAGGTTGCAGATGCGGCTTGAATGGGGCTGTGAGGTAGGCTGGCAGCTGCAGCTCCGATTTGACCCCTAGCCTGGGACCTCCATGTGCTGCAGATGTGGCCCTAAAAAAAAAAAGAAAAATTAAAAGACCAAAAAAAAGAATGAAAACTTTAAATTTTCTCATAATTAGCCATTAAAATGTTAGAAAGAAGGAGGCATAATTAATTCTGTATTATTTAACTTTGTGGCATTGTCCTAACCACATAGTCCATTTCTCATTTCTATGCAATATGGTCCCCAAATTACTTCATTGTTTAGCATCAGGTCTGTTAGATTTCAAACTGGATCAAAATCAGCTCCATCCCACAGTGCTTTGCTTCAGCTCTTCCCTCAGTTGGGTCTTTGTGAACGTTGAAAAGGCATTTGATAGAGAAGAGTGGAGAGCACAGGACAAAAGGGACACTTGGCAAGAGCAGGCTGGAGACTGATATATTGGGAATTCACTTAAAATCAATTTGTTAAGCAAACATTACACCAATGATAATGGAAACATTTTGAATAGGTCAGACATTCACAAGATTAGAAATGAAAAACATAAAATTGATATAATGTGAAAAGCCTGCAGCATGTGGAAGTTCCAAGCTTAGAGATGGAACCCGACCCACAGTAGCCACCTGAGCCACAGCAATGACAATGCTGGATGCTTAACTACGAGGCCACCAGGGAACTCCCGATATATAGTGAAAAGTTTTGCTCTTTCCCCTGTCCCTCATGTACACAAGTCTACCTCCCTTGTAGAGCCATTTTTATTAGCTTCTTGTGTTTTCCATGCAAATATATCTGAAACCCTCCCCTCCTTTAATGCAAAAATTAATACACCATAAACATTATTATTATTTTTTTTTTGGTCTTTTTAGGGCTGCACACAAGGCATATGGAACTTCCCAGGCTAGGGGTCAAATCGGAGCTGCACCTGCCAGCCTACACCACAGCCATAGCAATGCCAGGATCCGAGCCTCGACCTGCACTGTAGCTCATGGCGACGTTGGATCCTTTACCCACTGAACGAGGCTGGGGATCAAACCCGCGTTCTCATGGATACCAGTTGGATTTGTTACCACTGAGCCACAGGGGGAACTCCGCAACCTATTTATTTATTTATTGGCCATGCTCACCGCATGTTGAAGTTCCTGGGCCAGGGCGCCAACCTGTGCATGCAGGATCCTTGACCCACTGAGCCACCAGGGAACTCTTTATGCAACGTTTTTAAGCTGCCCCTCCTAACTCCTATTACTAAGCCATCCTCGCTGCATCTGGGACCCTTCTTCCCAGGTCTGCCACAGAATAACTACGGAAAGGAACTTGATGGATTTAGATCTAAGATGGGACATGGGAGGAAAGAGAAATCATTCTAAGAATGAAGAAACAGGACACCTGGTGGTAATAAAATATTCCATGTTTGTGCTAATCACTAGTCACAGGTAGCTACTGACCACTTGAATGGGTACTGTAAATGAGCAACCGAGTTTTTTACTGTGTTTGACCTCAGCTAATTAATTAAATTTATTAATTAATGCTCCTTTTTTGGCCATACCTGGGGCATATGGAGGTTCCCAGGCCAGGCGTTGAATCTGAGCCACAGCTGCAGCCTATGCCATGCCAGGTTCTTAACCCATGCACCATAGTGGGAACTCCAACTTTAGTTAATTTAAATTTGAATTGAAATGGCCTCATGTGAACTAGTGGCTGCTGTACTGGACAGCTCTAAGCGATGCTTGGGAATTCTGAACATGTAGAAACACAGCATTTAAGAAAAAAAGGGAGCTGGAATAGACCTTGGAATTTACCTAGTGTGGAGTTTTGATTTTGCAAATGAGGGGAGTTTTACACATGGGAAAATTGAAGCTCAGGAGGTGAAATGCCTCATCCAAGGGCACATGGGTGTTGATGAGGAGAGTTGGAAGCTGGCCTTCTGAGGCTCCGACTTCTAGTTTGGTGGACTTTGACCCCACGTGCTGCCTCCCCAGTTATGGCAGCCGTGCTGCAGCCACAATCAGTTAGAGAGGGTCGATGGTGGATTGAAAAGGTGTGGTTGAGCTTAGTCTTTCAAACCAACCAACTGAGAGATACCTGCTGGAGTTTGGTGCCAGGCACTGAGACCAGGGGGGAGGTCGTTGGGGGAGGGAGGTGCAAATGGTGTAAAGAACCCAGTTTCCTAATGTAGCTATTTCTACAGACTTGACTTATATTTAAAATCTCTGACACAGGAAGTAAAAGATGACGTTAATATCATTCAAACTTGGCAGTGGTTTATCTGAAGTAAACTTGTGCTCCATTCCTGTATTCTGTATTAATTATACATCCTCATTATATCACCACCACCTGCTACACTGTTTCTGGAGTTTTAAAATATGAAAGGAAAGTGGTGTGTTTCAGGATTATATTCCTATAGAATGGTAATAATGATAGAGAATTAATTAGTATCAAAACTGTGTTGTTAGGTCACAGAAAGTTAACCTAATCTGTATGTTTATTTATTCATTTATTTTTTACTTTTTAAAAATTATGGTTGATTTACAGTGTGTTAGTTTCAGATGTACAGCAAAGTGATTGAGTTACACACACACGCACACACACACACAGTGTATATTCTTTTCCAGATTTTTTCCCTTATAGATTATTATAAGATATTGAGTATATTCTCTGTGCTGTACAGTAGGGGTAAGGTTGTATATTTAAATCAGGAAAAAAGTATTGGCTATTATCTTTTAGGCATAGCTGGGAAATCAAATCCTCACTTGGCTTACTAAAGTCTGAACCTAGTAATGCATGGCAATATTTCCAGAGTTTATTAGGCAAAACAAATGAGACCCAAGCACTCATGGATGTTATGAAGAGTCAGCAGAAAGAAATGGAAAGTATTAGAAACACAATTGTCTTTGGAAAAGGAGACACATATGTAAGTAAAACAGGGAACAAAAAATCGTCTATTATCTAAGGTAGAAGTCCACACTGTGGATGTTTTTAAACATTTTTTGTTTCTCTGATTTTACATTTTAATGTGTGCTTAATGTATTCAGCTAGGGACACAAGATTAAAAAAAAAAAAACCTAAAAATTACTCTTGGAGTTTAGTCTAGTTGTTAGGACTCGGTGCTTTCACTGTTGCTGCCTGGGTTCAATCCCTGGTCTGGGAACTGAGATTCCACAACAAGCCACTGCAGGCCAGTGTTCGTTTCTTTTTCCCTTCTTTACAAACACCTAGTTTTAAATATTTAGTTACTTCATATTGTAGAGAATTTTGTATGATAATTTTTCACTTAATTGAGTTTTGACTGGGGAATTTTTTTGAGCTTTTTTTTTTGTCCTTTTTTTTAGGGCTGCACCTGTGGCATATGGAGGTTCCCAGGCTAGGGGTCAAATCGGAACTGTAGCCTCTGGCCTACACCACAGTCACATCAACGTGGGATCTGAGCCACATGTGCGACCGACACCACAACTCAAGGCAACACCAGACACTTAACCCACTGAGCAAGGCCAGGGATCGAACCCGCATCCTCATGGGTACTAGTTGGGTTTGAGCCACGATGAGAACTTCTGAGTGAAGAACTTTTGTTTGGGGAACCCCGGACAAGTTCGGAAACCGCACAGCATTTCCCGATTCTGCAGGTCCTTACTATGGGTGTTAATAAATTGTTTCTTGTGATCAGTTGTTAATGACTCCCAAAGTTTTCTTTGTTGGCATGCTTTGGTAAATGGGTAAAATAATCTGGCTGGGTGCCTTATTCATCAACCAGCTGCCAGTATGACCCATCCATCAGTCTTCTCCAAGTACTTCTTGTGGTCTCACTGCGGTCCCCAGAGCTGCTGGGTCAGAAAACATTGTCATCAACTGGCAGGGCCCAGAAATTCCCAGTTGTCTCCTTTGCATATAGAGATCTGATTTGGTTTAGGGGCTTCTATAGTGGACTTTGAGAGTCTTCTTTTTCCAATGGAACAAACTTATGTAATCATGTTACTTTTATCAAGCAGACTTTTTCTATGCTATGTAAATGACTTCAACATATTGTTTTCTTAAGTTCCGGGAAGGGACCCCTGGTTTGGCAACAGGGTAATTTTTTAGTGTCTGTTTTTGCTGTAAATGATCTATTAGAAAAGTTGCTAAAAATATTTGATCCAACTTGGGTAACCTAAAGTGATACTCAGTACTTGACTAACCTTGGACTTTATAAATCAGTTTCTCATCCTCAGAGGAATTTTTTAAAAAATAGATGTTGTTTCCTGCACAATTATTGCCTCCTTTGATCTCAAACTACATTTGGTCTTTCAGATAAGGAAGCCCAATAATTCCTCAGCTATAACTTCAGCAACACAGATAACTATCATGCATTGTGTGACATGCAATTCATTACTCAGTTGTGAATAAGCAAGCGTGGTCCTATATTAAATGTCTTACAGCTCATCTCTTCATGGCTCACTGAGTTAATATAACACTTAGGACTATCTTTGTGTCCAGGAGGGATAAAACAACTCTTTATAAAATGGCATATGATATTTAAATTGAAACGTTTTTAAGACATCTTAGAAGGAAATGCTATAGTGAAGTAAATCTCCATATGTAGCTTAGTTATTTTATTTTAGTCTATCTAATAAAGGGGCCTCCTTTCTTTGATGTGTCTAGTAATTCTCATTATTGCCTTCCAGATAAACTCAATGAATGTGCAGAAGCAAAATGCGGTCTTCAGAACTCTCATGATCAGCATTTACTGGTGTTTCATCGTCCTTCTTTATCCATTTTATAATGTACCGTCAAGTTATTTGCAGGGCATAAAGACCTCTTTGGAATGTAATAGGAAACAAAAGATTGGTTCAAGATCTGATCACATACTTCAGGACAATCTTCCTACAGTTTTCAGTTCACCAGATAAAGAGTTGGCAGTGTGGAGAGGGCTGGAAGAGCAGTTTCCTAATTTTGAGTGTTTGGCAAGCTGGAATTCCACCTGCTAAAACTTAACAGTGTAGAGATTGTTATCCAGTGGGTGCATTTGCAACTTTCTGTTTGGTGCTCAATAAAGCAGACTGTATTACTGTGCTGGAAAACTTTAACTTGCTGCTCATATGAGTATTAATCTATCAAAATATTTCCTGGACTTATTTTACAGACTAACAAAAGAGCTATTATACATTTACCATCAGAAAGTTCTTAGTTCATATTGATATTTTTAATTCCTTAATTGAATGGTTTTACTTCCTAGCTTAATGTAGACATTATTTTCAGATTATTAGTGAACTAAGAGAAGGTTAATTTGCACGTTGAATTGGATTTTTGTTACAATCTGAAAAGCCTTTTTGTAACCCAAGAACATTTTCCCCCTGGACTCTGACTCTCCCCACCACCACTCTCCCTGCACCCTTCTGCCCTCAAAAGAGGCTCCCTCTTTCCTTACTTTCAACTTCTCTTCAGTAAATTGACTCCCCTGTAAGATAGTATATACTCACTTTTTAGGACCAGTTGGTTCCCAAACATTTTAGGGGTGATGTAGATGTTTAAAATGATAGCAACAGAGGAAAAATGATGAGAGTGTAAAATTTTCCAGCATAGATACTAAGGTAAAAGTCTGGTTGCTTTATAACATAAATTTGAACTCTGGCTCAAAAAAGCTTTTATGGTATTTTTTTTAAAAATCATTTGAAATGATAAAATACATAGTAAGGTCTTTTCTAATTTGGCATGAAAGTCCAGAACTAAAGCTTCAAATTTTTTCCCCCAGTCATGTCTGGAATTGTATTTTCTACTTCTCTTTGTATAAAATTTTTTAGCAGAGTAGGTTCAAAGTTTATTTAAACATGGAAACTAATTTTTCAAAAAAGTGAGTTTAAAGCAAAAGTAATCTGGATTAATTCCTACCTTAAAAGCACAAAATAAGAGCTGTTTTAAATTCTGCTATTCTTCCTTGTTCTTACCCAAATCCAATTTGTCATTGTGTGTGTGTGTGTGTGTGTGTGTGCGCATGCGCGCACACACGCACACACACGGTGTAGGGTCTGTGTATATGTGTGAGCAATTAAAAATAAAACTTTAATGGCAAGTTCCTTTGTGGTACAGTGGATTGAGGATCCAGCATTGTCACCGCAGCTGCTTGGGTCACTGCTATGGCAAAGATTCCATCCTTGCCCCAGGAACTTCCACATGCTGCAGGTGTGTGCACCCCCCCAAAAAAACCCCTTTAATGGAAGAAATTACAACAGTGAATAAGAGTTCGTCTACACAAGCAAAATAGGGGGTTATTTAATAATTATCAGTGAATTTGGACTATAAAAAATGCCATGATGGTTGAGATTGGTACCAAATTCTAATTCCTTCAATTCCTTAGTATGAAGGTAAGTCTTTAGTTCATCTGTACAGATCCAACTTGAAGTGTCTAGGTACTCGGCTGTACAGTATTAGCAGCTTGAACATACTCTGGCAAGGTTTTGTAACAATAAAAATCTATATTTAATACTGACCTTTTCATAAGTTCCTTCCTTGCAATTGCCCACGTGGACTGCCTGCTATGCTGAGCTGCCAGCTAAGTGAAAAGAGCAAGAGTTTCAGGATCAAAAGACCCCATTTCCAAATCTTACAGTTTCGGGACTTTGCAAAAGTCATGTAGCTTCCCCGAGACATGACTGTTTCTTCCACAAAAGGGGTCAGCAATATCCCTATCTTACAGGGCTGTTGTGAGAATTAAATGTGTGCAAGAACCTAATGTTGTCCCTTATACATAATTGCTGCTCAGTGCATTTTATGTTTCCAGACTATGGAGGATTAGTTATTACTGAGTAAGCATTTAGCTATTTTTTAAAAATGTATCATCAGTCTTATAGTGTTTTAGGGTTAATCTCATTAACAGTCAATGGGGCCCAACAACAGCCATCCATCATATTAGTGAATATTTGTGGCATCTGATCATCTTTAAATGAGGAAAGGAGTAAGGGACACCACTTGGAAAACTTGGTGGGGAGTCGCCTGGTGCCCCGAGTGTTTTTTTCCCGGAGATCTTAATGTGCATCTAATTCCTTGCCTTGCAGTGGCTACGTGCTCAGGTATTTTTATTGTGTACCCTCTGGGGCCTCATGCAAGCTCACCACCAACAGCCACACTCCTCAGCCCAACCAGAAACTCATTTCTTTTCTAAAATTACAGTAACTCTCAAAGACCTGGAAGATGGACAGTGCTGGGGAAGAAGAATGGCTCTTCCCCTTGTTCACCTGGCCTGCGTTCCCCGCCATTCCCCTCGGAGCCTGAGGAGGCTTTCGGTATGGGCTCCACGACCTCCTCAGCCAACCCATGTCCTCTTGGTGGGAGGAAAGGCGCTAGCTGTTATTTGAAAATCATCCCTGCTGTGTGTCTGAGCTCTGAGGAGGAGAGAGCTATCAAGGACAGGCACTGCTCTCTTTTTGCTTTTTAGGGTCACACCCATGGTATTTGGAAGTTCCCAGGCTAGGGATCAAATCGGAGCTGCAGCTGCTAGCCTACACCATAGCAACCCCGGGTATTTAACCCACTGAGCGAGGCCAGGGATGGAACCCAAATCCTTATGGATACTAGTCAGGTTCGTTACCTGCTGGGGCACAATGGAAACTCGCGACTGTTTAGTCTTGAATGGCCTGCCCTTCCCACTCTGGGTGTCCAAGTGGAGCGCGAGGCCTCCCAGCTCACAGCCCCTGCAGCTGTACCACCCCTTGTCCAGAGGTGAAGTTTTGAGGTCTTTTTCCCTTTCCCCTCTTTGCAAATCACTCCACTTACATACTTGTTAAGAGGGAGGTGCCTGGAACCAGGTAAACCCAGTGTTTTGTGACCTTTAGTCTGATCTTTGTCATTCAAAGTAGGCATAACAACAGTACCTAGTAGCTACATGAGCACAAAGCGTGCACTTGGCACCTCTAAGGTGCTCCAATTCATGTGCTTTACCGCAGATAATCACAGAATAAGTTCTAATTTGTAGAAGGAGAGTTTCAGAACCACACACCCTTTCCTGGCTGTGCAAAGATGAGCTGGTGCCGGTGGAGATACTGGGTGAGCCTGTTCATCCCAGTTCTGGTGGCTCCGCCTGGGGCTCGCTGGGTCCCGCGCTTGCTCTGTGGCTTTCAGCCCTACTGGTTTGAACAAGTGCAGGCAGCCTGGCCGGGGGGAGTGGCCGGGAGTGGCCGGGTTTTTTCCTTCGGTTTCTCAAGGAGCCATAACTCTTTCAGATTCACTGCTCACATATGGCCTCAGAGCAGGCCTGGCCATTTCCATGCACAGTGCAGGCTGGGAAAGGTAGGGTCTGGAAAACTCATAAAAGCAGACTGAGTGGTAAAGGAAAATCAATCTTCTCCTGCTTTGGACCCAGTTGATGAGAATCATTCTCCCTGATTCTCCATAAATTGGAACAAGGCTTAGGACACTAATCCTACTGTAATACCATTTGAAGACGAACACTGACATTTGTGACATTTAAATAACAGTTCAGGTCTGCTATTAAACCAGGGCCTCCAACTGTTTAACCTTTGCCCTTGTGTACTATTACACTTGGTCCAGTGCATGCAAATGTATTTATTAATGCATTTCAGCTTTCCGATGACATATGCTTATTTCATTTTGCTGGCTGGCTGCATTGCTTCGTGTGAACTGCATTGCACCAAATACAAAACTTTGTTTCAAACTCTTAAATGTGACACATTCTAAGACTCTTTCTTACATGTTTTTATAGAGTTAAAGCCAAATAAAATTTGAGGAAATTATCTAGAAATCTTCCTGTGGGTGGAAGAAAATATTTTTTCTGGGACTGAAAATATCTAGAGAAACCCAAAGCCATTCATTCATTCAATAAATTTTGCAAATGCTTTTTATGTATCACATACACTGTCAGATCCAATATGAACATGTGCCTCTAGCCTATGAAGAACCATAGCTATGTGATTGTATGGCCCAGCTCGAATAGTTCTGCACCTTAACTTATACGCATTTAACCTTAGTCTGTGTTTAATGGCACCAACAAAGTCTTGACTGGTTTCCAGAAAAGCAGATTTTCATTTAAAGTCACATTAACTAAGGAATTTGAGACCAGGGGATATCGATCTTTTTCACTCATATGTAATATTTTCAAAACTATAGTGTTGGTCTTAAAAGTCAGGAATAACCTTTTTTTTTTTATATGATTTTATTTTTTCCATCATAGCTGGTTTACAGTGTTCTGTCGATTAACCATCTGTACAGCAAGGTGACCCAGTCACACATACATATATACATTCTAGGAATAACCTTCTTTTCATTCTTGGATACTTCCCTAAATGAGAGAAAACACTTTCTGCTATGTTCTTTCTCATCACACACAAAATCTGCTCCATGGCTCATGGCAAATCAGGGTCACTTTATGACTCACTTTGAAGCCCAAGATTCTAGTTTGGCTTCATATAAAGTTAGTTGCAGCCTGGTTAGTACCTGAGACCCAGTTTTGATAACTGGGTCTGCTAGTTTCAAGACATGAGAAATCTAGCAAGTTGCTTCAGTTCAGCGGCCTCTGTGTCCTCATCTAGAAAATGGGTTATTTGTACTCCCCTTGCTGAGTGGTCGGAAGGCTCAGAGAAAATGATTCTGGGAAGAACGCCAACAGAGAGCCTGGCACACGGCATCCCCTGTTCTGGTCCCCATGCTTTAGGGAGCCCCCCCGCACCCTACCTCATCCTTGTTCTAGCTCTGTCGCTGGTCACAGCACAAGCCTTGCCCTTCCAGGCCAGCGGTTCTAAACTGGAAGAGGTTTTGTCCCCAAGGAGACATTTGACAGTGTCAGGAGACTGTTTGGGTTGTTACAGTTTTCAGCAGTGGGGGGATGCTACTTGCCTGTGGTAGGGAGGGGCCCGACATGCTGTTGAACATCCTAGAACGCCTGGCCAATCCTCCTTCTCCCTCCATGACAGACCCAGCGCGAGTGTCCTGAGGTTGAGAAACCCTGTTAAGTTCCCTGACATTGTCTCCCCAGACAGCTGGCTCTCAGGGTCTGTGCTTCTCATCATTTGAGTTATTTGAGAGGGATGCGAACAGAACTTGGATTTGTGAAGCTGGGTGCCCACATGCCTTCCAAATGCTTGCGTCACCAAAAGGGCCGTGGCTCTCGGGACAGCTCTCAAGCCAGCATGTTCCACTGTGGATCTCACAGGAGTCTGAGGATTCTTTTTTTTTTCTTTTTTGCCTTTTTTGTCATTTTAGGGCTGCACTGGCGGCATATGGAGGTTCCCAGGCTAGGGGTCTAACAGGAGCTGTAGCCACCAGCCTACACCACAGCCACAGCAATGCGGGATCCGAGCCACGTCTGCGACCTACACCACAGCTCACGGCAACGCTGGATCCTTAACCCACTGAGCAAGGCCAGGGATTGAACCCACAACTTCATGGTTCCTAGTCGGATTCGTTAACCACTGCGCCACGTCGGGAACTCTGAGTCTGAGGATTCTAAATCGGAACCTGGCCTTCCACATCATCGTGCAGGGACATTTATCAAGGTCAGATGATGAAGTGTATTTTATTTAGCAGTTTGTAAGCTTGATGAATACCTTTAAGTATTAGATGTATGGCGTGGCGGTCTCGGTTTGTGTTCTTGCTACGGGGCCCACAAAAGTTAGGGATGGGCTTGCCAGTTCGATTTCCAGGGCTCAAGCCCTCCCTCTGCACATCCACACCTCCTTGGTGCCACCTCAGGCTCGGTTCTAAGGACCTCCCCAGACTTGAGGCAGACAGTGGGGAGGGGCCCTGTTGCCACAGGCTCAGCCCCAGTTTGTTTCGGTTTCTCGTTTGTTCCAGAGCTGATGCTCTTTTTGCAGTTGAAATGTTTATGGTGACCAACCAGACAGGGACGTCTTTCCTTAAGAATTTTACTCAGCTATGGCCTGGGCCTCTGGCAGTCATATTTTTAGTACCATTGGATCCAAGCAAGGACCTTTGGAATTTCTCCCAGGGAACCCCTGCCCCTCGGTGCCATAAGCACAAGAGCTGCTGTGGAACAGCCATCTTTCACCATGGAGAAGTGTGGGTGGGAGAGAGAGAGGAAGACAGACAGAGAGACAGAGACCTGCCTGGGCTCTTGATGGCTTTCCAGCACTGGAGCCATCTCTGGGTTCCATTAGATACCTCAGCCCTGGAGTTCCTGTCGTGGCTCAGCAGTTAATGAATCTGACTAGGAACCATGATGTTGCGGGTTCGATCCCTGGCCTCGCTCAGTGGGTTAAGGATCCCGTGTTGCCGTGAGCTGTGGTGTAGGTTGCAGATGTGGCTCGGATCCTGCGTTGCTGTGGCTGTGGTGTAGGCCGGTGGCCACAGCTCCAATTAGACCCCTAGCCTGGGAACCTCCATATGCCCTGAGTGTGGCCCTAGGAAAAGGTAAAAAGACAAAAAAAAAAACAAACAAACAAAAAAAACCCTTCAGTCCTTCCAAGAAATCCTTTTGATTGCTTTAGCTGGATTGAGTTAATCTGTTTTATGTGTAAACACAATAAGGCTCCATCTTTCAAGTCCCTCTTTGGATAACTTGGCCTCAGATCCTGGAGCTCTCCTTGAACTGGGTCTCTTCTCCAGCCTGGCTCTGCTCTCACCAGCACACTGGCTGTCAGTGTGGTGGATGGAGCCGCTGGCTGTCCCACTTCGGCCTCAGCAGGACCTTCCTTATCCCTTGCAGGTGGGGACTGGACTCCTAGGAGCTGTCCAACATCAGTGAGTAGGTTGGGAGGGGGACCCCATGTGCTAGCTGCAGGAAGCAAGACCATCCAGGTCATGTCATTCCATGGCATGTGCTCTCTTCTCTGGAAATTTGCAGTTTTTAGCTATGTCTATGTGCTTCTAGAGATCCAGGTAAAATCCCCTCCCCACCGATAAATAGATGATTGCACCTGGGAAATTAAGAAAAAATTTTTTTATGGCTGCACTCACTGCATATGGAAGTTCCCAGGCTGAGGACTGAACCTGAGTCTCTGCAGCAACCTGATTCACTGCAGTCAGATTCTTAACCCACAGCACCACATTGGGAACTCCTGGGAAATCACTGATAAGAAAAGAAATTTTCAGCTGGACATCTAGAGATTATTGGATGTAATCTTAAATACATATCATTGCAGAAAAACAACAAGAGGAGTTCTTGTTGTGGCTCAGCAGAAATGAATCTTACTAGTATCCATGAGGACGCAGGTTCGATCCCTGACCCTACTCAGTGGGTTAAAATCCAGCTTTGCCATGAGCTGTGGTCGAAGACGCAGCTTGGATCTGGCATGACTGTGGCTGTGGTGTGGGCCGGCAGCTGCAGCTCTGATTCGGCTCCTAGCCTGGGAACTTCCATATACCCTGGGTGCAGACCTAAAAAGATAAACAAACAAACAAACCAAAAAGGATGCTGGTACAGGGGCCCAGCTCAGAGTACACCAGTGTGACTGGGAATCAGAGTATGAGTGCTTGTAAGTGAGGGCATGAGCAAGGTGTTTATGCACATTTTCTCATTGAATCCTTATTATAACCACATGTGTGTGGGGGGTCTTATTATTTACATTTTCACAAAAATGGAGCCCCTGTGAAGGTGGAGTTTGAATTCAGGTACAAGTGTAGGAGTGAGGAACCCTAGCTGGAAGATGTGCAAATCGTGGTTTTCTTACAGAAGAGAAATGCTGGGAATGTCTACTGTTACCTGTTTGTCATGCAAAAAATTAAGGTCTAAGAAACCACTTAGAAATCATGTTGTTTATCAATGTGGCCTGTAGGCTTATCCAAGACACTTAATTCCCCTCTGTGTGCTTACCTGAGGATTTAAGCCTGCTTCCAAGAGAGCCACGTCTTTTTTTGTACAAAAATGGCCAAGTGGCTTTGAGAAATAGTGCAATTAAGGTATTGATTGACCGGGCTGCTTCCTCTCCCTTCTCTGCTGATACCTTTTTTTTCCTAAAGTTTCCCCCTATGGATTGTCCTTTTTCTTCTCATTTTTATCCAGGCTACTCAATTGATCTCTATCAGTTTATTTGAATGGACTTGTCTAAAGTTTTCTTATGTATAGACTCAGGATGGCTGTCCGGCTAATCTGATCATCTATGCTAACATAATTGTTCAGATGACTTAAAAAAAAAGGGCAAACTAATTCCAAAGCCATTTCCTTAACCCCTTAGACATTCTGTTTATGTTTCCAGTCTTAGCCTGGCCATCGTTTTATTTATTTATTTATTTATTTAGTCTTTTTAGGGCTGCACCTGTGGCATATGGAGGTTCCCAGGCTAGGGGTCAAATTGGAGCTGTAGCTGCTGACCTATGCCACAGCCACAGCCACAGCAACGTGGGATCTAAGCCACATCTGCAAAATACACCACAGCTCATGGCAACACCGGATCCTTAATCCACTGAGTGAGGCCAGGGATTGAACCCTCATCCTCAGTGTTAACTGATGAGCCATGACGGGAACTCCATAATTTTAAATTATGGAGTTTAAAGAACGGAACCTAGTTATAGATCTATGTAAAAAAAAGGATGCTGAGAATACGTTTGTCATAGTAGAGAGAATTCTATGTCAATAGTTTTACGACTTAAGTTTGTTTATTCCTAAAATGCCCAGGCTACGGGGCTTAGATGAGATCACTGAAATAGGGAAGTTTTACAATGGTTGTCGACAAATCAGATTTTTTCCCCCAAAATTATTTTACCACATATTCTAATAACTAGCAAGAGTTAAAGTCTTCTCCTAGTTATGGGAGTAAATTTAAGGACTAACTAAAGACTATGTCCACAGTAGAAAAAAATGATGAATCTTTTCATCACTCAGCATCACAAGATGCTCCAAATATATCGTACTTTTTTTCCCCTTTGGAGTTATTTATTGGCTAAAGGGGGAGGGTGGATAGAACTTCTTTTGAAGTTAAACATCTTGCTTGGATGAGCAGATATGTTGCATCAAATCACAGTAATAAAAAGACAAAATGCTTTATTAAATCTTCTTTATCACTATATTGTGCTCCAATAGAATGACCTAATTAAAGACACAGTTGAGCCTCTTTTCATCTGAAGAGGAGTTCAGAGGTTTTATTATTAAAAGGTTTGCACAGAAACAAATACACTGCTGTCTTGCTTCCAAGTTTCTTCGTGGTGCCTCCTTCCTGTTTTGCTCTAACAATTATGGATGTCTTGGCTGCCACTTTGTGGCTTGATACTGGCTCATCCTTTTCATCTTCAAAGTACCTGCAAGACATTGACATGATTAATATGCATAATACCACTCTGAGGTAGGCACTGGAAGAGCTAGCTTCTTTTCTCAGATATGGAAACAAAAGAAAATAAAGTGGTATTTCTTTGAATGCTGCTGATGAACTCTTGGCTTTCTGGTCCTGAGCACTCAGAGGTCCAGCCTTGTGCCTTTCCCTGAACAGCTCTGTCAGATGTTGCCAATTTATCCCTAATAATGGGCGACTTCTTCAAGCAATCACACTACTGGCCATCACCATCCTGGGGAAAATGTGCGCAAATAAGGGAGAACTGGATTCGGGATTGCCCTTCAGTTGGAAGATGGAGTCTCTTTAAGTCCTTTTGATTTAACAAGCATTCATGAGCATGCTGAACAAGCATTCATGATTCAAGCTGACTCGTTTTAATTTAACTCCTGAATAATAGCCTTTTGCATAAGAGGCTCTTATTTATTCTGGAGTTCCCTCTCTTAAGAAGTGGGTTAAGAATTCAACTGCAGCAGCTCAGTCACCGTGGGGAACAGGTTCAATCTCCCACCTGAAAGAGTGGGTTAAAGGATCCAGTGTTGCTGCTGCAACTGTGGTGTGGGTCGAATCTGTGGTTCAGATTCAATTCCTGGCCCGGGAATTTCCATATGCTTCTATAAGCAGCCATTAAAAAAAAAAGAAAAGAAAAGAAAAGAAAAAAAGAACTTGATCCAAGTTAGACTAAATTAAGGATCAAAAACTAGCAGCTGCCTATAGACCTTAATTGGTTCGCCACATTGTTTCATAATTTTCTTTTCGGATTTGCAATTCTTGTGATAAGTTTTGTGCTTCTTGGGATCATCACGGACTCTGCCACCTTCTGCTGCCTTACAGAGTTGATTCTGTGTAATTTATATCACCTGCCTAACTGCTGAAGGCATTTTAGTTGGCTGATTAAATAGAGAAGGAGGAGTTTTCTTATTTCTCCAAACCCAGGCAAATTTGGTAAATTGGTAAAACTGGTGAATTGTTGAATTTCTTTGGTACGTCACCCCTGCCTCCAAATGATCTCACCTCTTTCTCTGTCAGAGTCTTGGGCATTTATTTCAGGTAGCATGCTCAGGAAAAAAGTCTAATAAAGGAGTCCACACGGAATTGTGAATGACTGACACCAGTGTGATGGATTATCCCTCCAGAGCTCCTGGGAGTTTAGGAGAGGACATAATCATACCCTCATATTTGCTACCTGCCAAGCCAGTGGAATTTGGGGGGGGGGGGCTAATGGCATGATTGGAATCTCTCAAGTCACATTATATAGTTGTGATTATTGGCTTTTACCCTATGTACCTAGGAGGCAAGTTCTGCCCCAATATAGCCTGTTTTCCTATGTTCAGATTTCTATGTCAGAATCTAGAAAATAGGAAGAAA
Source organism: Catagonus wagneri (assembly GCA_004024745.2). NCBI lineage: Eukaryota > Metazoa > Chordata > Mammalia > Artiodactyla > Tayassuidae > Catagonus > Catagonus wagneri. The sequence continues at coordinate 5,753,503 of PVHT021183556.1, forward strand.
CTAACAAGTAGATGTTAAAAAGTATGTCTAAAACATTGCCTGTTTCCTTAGGCTTCTGTCTGCATGAAAGAGAGAACAAGCATAGAATGTTCTGGGGGTAGCAGCACAAAGAAAGCTAGCAGACCCTCTTACATTTTTATTTCCATTCTGAATTTGATTCTGACCTGCTTGGCCCTGGGGGTTTTGGACGCAGATAGAGATTTCTAGCCATGATGAATGATCTTGGGCAGAGGCGCTGGTTGGGTAGCAGAAACTGTTAGTGAGAAACGTGGAGCATTCCAGGGGTGACCTCTTCCAGAACGGACCTGCAGGTCGGGGGGGTGAGAGCCTGGAGAAGAGCCCCAAGTGTCACTCCCCGCAGCTCTGTCCGCCTTCACCCTCTGCTGTCACTTGCCCACAGTTGAATTAACTCAACCTAAGTCCTCAGAGGTCCAGGAAGTGCAAAAACAGGTCACTTTCTGAGCCATGTGCATCTCAGTTAATTCCTTTGGCCTTCCATTTAAATTTTTACAGGTTTGCAGCTTTAGCTGAACAATAATTTGTGATCAAGGTTAAATTAAAGTTTATTTTACTTCTGGTGACATTTTCACAACTGATTTGAACTTAGGTCCCCAGTTGGAGAAATGTTTACAAAGAAATAACATCAAATTGCACGGAATAAATGCAATGCCATTCAACTATGTAAATAGCAGCTGAGATGTTTAATTGAAAATAAAACACTGATAAAATGTAAACATCATTTTGTTCCAGTTGCACTGAGCAGAGGCTTCAATGGCAGGAATAAGTGTATGAACTGAGGGTAGAGTTTGTGAAAGCGTCCACTAGCTCTGGTGTGTCTGCAAAACTGTTTTTTGTTTTCTTTATTTTGTTTATTTATTTTTTTTTTTCACTTTTTAGGGCTGCACTTGCAGCATAGGGAAGTTCCCAGGCTAGGGGTCGAATCGGAGCTGCAGCAGCTACCGGCCTATACCACAGCAACTCGGGATCCAATCTGTGTCTGCAACCTATACCACAGCTCACAGCAACTCGGGATCCTTAACCGGCTGACCAAAGCCAGGGATCCAACCTGCATCCTCCTGGATCCTAGTCAGGTTCATTAACTGCTGAGCCACGGAGAGAACTCCTGCAAAACTTTCTACTGGTTGCTGTATTCTTCAAGGCTACTCAGTCCATCTCTCAAAACACATTCATTTGTTTCTTTTGAAAAATGCAAAAACACTAATTAGAAAAGATACATGCACTCCTATGTTCCTAGCAGCGCTATTTATGATTGCCAAGATATGGAAGCAAATTAGGTGTCCATCAACAGACGAATGGATAAAGATGATGTGTTATAATTATACAATGGAATGTTAGCCATCAAAAAGAATGAAAATTTGCCGTTTTCAGCAACACAGATGGACTTGGGGGGCATTATGCTCGGACAGAGAAAGGCGAGTACTGTATGATATCACTGATATGTGGAATCTAAAAAAATACAACAAACTAATGAATAAAACAACAAAGAAGCAGACTCACAGCTACAGAGAATAAACTAGTGGTTACCAGTGGGGAGAGGAGAGGAGGGGGACAATATAGGGATAAGGGAAAAAAAGGATTAGTATGGGATTATATGAAATCTTGTGCGTGAAACTCTTTAACATTGTAATAACACACTGTAGAAGTGAAAGAATCTTTCATTCAACAAAAAACTTACTCTCAGGAGTTCGCATTGTGGCTCAGCATTTAGTGAACCTGACTGACATCCACGGGGACTTGGGTTTGAACCCTGGCCTTGCTCAGTGGGTTGAGGATCTGGTGTTGCTGTGAGCTGTGGTGTAGGTCACAGATGTGGCTCAGATCCCAGGTTGCTGTGGCTGTGGCGAAGGCCGGCGACTATGGCTCCTGTTAGACCCCTAGCCTGGGAACCTCCATATGCCCTGAGTGGGGCCTTAAAAGGACAAGAAAAAACACCACAAAAAAATAACAAAAAGAGACCAAATCCCCCTCCCCCATTTGTTGTCATGAAGATTGGCTGTCTGAGACCCTCTTTACACTGGGATTTTAATGTACAGTTCAATGTACCATCAGGCTTTTGATTCTTTCGCTCATTAAGCACTTCCGTGGCTGTGCATTAGCTGTCTTTCCAGATGCTTTCTTGTCTCAGACCGCCAGGACTACACCCGGTCTCCCCAGAGCATCGGGTGACTAGTGTTTTGATTGGCTTGTCTGTCTATGTAGCTGTAACTCTGTGTGGTGTGGAGCGTCCTCTGAACCCCAAGCAAAGCCCTCCCAGGTCATAGCTTGACAAGAGCAATATTGGAGGAAACACGCACACTTGGTTATGGGATGGTGAATACACAGTCACTTCGGGGAGAGTTGGTTAAATACATCTACTTTTTGGAAGAGGGGGTCCTTTCTTCCAGGTTTATAGGCTTTACTATATAACTCTTTGTGACCTAAAATAACAGTGGAGGATGATTTCAATGATTACAACTGATTGTGTACTTATATTTAAATTACATTAATTGGAGAACTTCCATTACCTTTCTTGAAAAACTTATCCAGAGACGTATTATAGCAACTGTTAAGAACTTATCCGGAGAGGTATTATAACAACTATTAAGTTTAAGATAGACTCTGGAGCCAGACTTACTGGATTGGCTAGGAATCCCCCAGCACAGTTGTCCTATGCCTCAGCTTTCTCATCTGCAAAATAGGTATAAAAACAATACTTCAATAACTGGGCCACTGTAAGGATTAAATGAGGCAACAGATATAGAGTAAATAGAACAATGCCCAGCACAGTTAGTGCTGATGTAACTGTAGTTATTATTCATTCAATTAGTAAATATTTATTAAGAGCTTTTATTGTTTAGCATTTACTAATCTGCATTATCTTTCTATGTTATTATTATTTTTTATGGGAAACCTTGTTTTACTGATTTATCTTATTATTTTTCCAGCTTTTTTGAGGTATAATTGACAAAAGTAGTATATATTTTGATGGTACAATGCGGTTTTTAAAAAAGATGTACAACATAATGACTTAATATGCATACATATTGTGAAATGATTAGCACAATCAAGTTAATTAGCATATCTAAGACTTCACATAGTTACCATTTCTGTGTGTGTGGTACGAAAATTTCAGATCTACTACTCTCTTGGAAACTTTTAAGTATATAATACAATGTTGTTCACTGTGATTAGCATGCATTATGTTAGATTTCCAGAATTTATTCCTCTTAGAACTGAAAGTTGGTACCCTTCAACCAGGCCCCCCCCCCTCCCCCCGGTTCTTTAAGAAAGTAGACCTGATTACAAATTCTCACTTCCTCATTTCCCACAGTGAGGGTCAGGTTTTGAAGACTTAAAATCTGATGAAAATGTATTCATATTTGGCAAAATTATTAGTATTAACACAATTTTTTTTTTTGATTTGAAGTGCAGCATCTGGGAGTTCCCGTCGTGGCTCAGTGGCTAACGAATCTGACTAGGAACCATGAGGTTGCGGGTTCTATCCCTGGCCTTGCTCAGTGGGTTAAGGATCTGGCGTTGCCGTGAGCTGTGGTGTAGGTTGTAGACGCGGCTCGGATCCCGCATTGCTGTGGCTGTGGCAAAGGCCGGCAGCTATAGCTCCTGTTAGACCCCTAGCCTGGGAACCTCCATATGCCATGGGTGCGGCCCTAGATAAGGCAAAAAGACAAAAAAAAAGTGCAGCATCTGGACTTTAGTAAGCAAAGGTGCAATAAAGTATTATCTTGACCTTTTAAAAAGTTGATCTTTATTTTATTTATTCAAATGGTAGAAATACCCCAAAGAGTAAAGTTCCGTGTTGCATTGCAGTTTGGCCATCAGTTAGTGAAATATTTATGTGCAAACAATGCTTTTCCATTTCCCATTTTGTACCAAGGAAAGGAGACTGTAAGCGGAATGAATCATCTGAAGGAAAAAAATGAGAAAGATGAGACTTCAGCTCACAAAACATGGGAACCCAATTTGAAAATATCTTTTTCAGCTGAGAAATGGCTGAGTCTTGTGTTCTAGTACAAGGGGCCAAGATCTTAGCACAGGTTGTTTTCCTCTGTTCCAACCACCTCTCTGTGACTGGAGTCAGGCCAGGTCCAGGGTCCATTTGACAACTGTATTTGCTGTGGCACAGACATTGGTGTGAAAACACATCCATTTTGTTTCCCACTTGAGGCATTTGGTTTCTAAAACTCAAAGTGGACTTTGCCAGAAATTGAAAATTATTCTCCAATTCAAAGGTTTTTTTAAAAAAAAAAAACCCAACAACACAAATGAATACAGCACATTTAGACTAAAACTTTGTTGTGAATGTGCGTGTGTGCGCATGTGTGTGTGCTACTCCACCATCCAGCTCCCCTTTTATTAGTCCCCTGTCCGTGAGGCCTCTCTGTGTGGCGTCCTAGGCAGCCGCACAGCTGGCTAAAAGGGCCAGACGCTCATTCTCCTCCTGGTGGTGGCCGGGAGACTTAGCATCAGGAATCAGATGTCGTCTGCTGGGACTGTGGACCTCGAGTAAGTAGCGTGCCGCACAGGAAGGACGGAGGGCACTGGGCACTGGGATCGGGGCAGCCTGCTCGGCCCGTCCCCTGCTCTGGTCCTGGCTGCCCAGTTCTGTGCAGCTTCTGGGTTCCAGACCACTTTCCCAGCCTGATCCTCCAGCTTCCCGCCATTCAGTCCCCTTCCTTACTCTCTGCCCACACCCATTCCCTTGTGATAACCAGAGTCGGTTTCTATTTCTTGCAGACAAAAGCTTTCATTTATGCAACAGTTTTCAACGCCTGGGTAGAAATCAATGTCAAGATTTTACAAGGAAGTGTCAGTGCAGGCTGTGGTAACTGACCTTTAAATAATGTTTTCCTTGAAGCTATTAGCTATGGTGAAACTGTATCAGTTCTCTGCTTCTGTAGGATTGTACAATGAGACCTCGCCAGAATGTTATTTTGGGTTGGCAGTCATCTCTAACCAGCCCGTGAAGGTATACGTTTTAACTTGGGTCTGTAGTTTGGCCTCTTGGCTGCTATTTTGGAGTTAAAATTTTGACATTAGTGGAATGAGCTACGCTAAGGTCTTGGGGGAGGTGGGGGCGGGTCAATCAACAGACACGTAATTGGTTTCAATACCGTACTTTCCAGAAGTGAAGTGTCTGCCACGGTGTTATTAGCTGAGATATTGTAGATAGTTTTACATGTCAGGAACGATTAACATGCATCCTGTGGGTCTGATTACCAGCGTTAAGGAAGTTCTGCTCTGCATAAACTCTAAAGCAAAGCCTCCAGGAAAGTTAAAGGTCCCTGTTCTACCATTAAAACGGGAGAGTAATGTACCTTTTTTTTGATTGACTATAAACTTTTGACTCGTGGGACTTTGTTCTTCAAGGTGAAAACAAACATGAATGGGGACAATTTGTTTTCCTTAAAAATTCCTAGACCTTATACAGAAACCATTTATCAGGAAGTTTCTTAAAATAAAGTGAAATCAATATTGCCTTCTGGTTATCACAGGGAAAAAAAAAACAACAGTGAGAAGGCCAAAGTGGACATTTTCCTGCAAATCTAGCACAAAAGAAATTTTATATGTTTCGAGCATTGCCCGGAAGAATGATAAATGTGATATTTGATAGGTAAGACCGCTGTAGGAACAGCATAAGGAGTTGTATTTATAAAAGATTTTAGGAGTGATTAAATGATCGAACGGGAATTTATGAGATGTATCATAGATTCTTGAAATACAAAAGGAATTAGGTGAGATTCACATGCATAGAGTGAATTAAAGGCATTACTAGCGATGTTCAGCGATGTGCATTTTCCCCATTACAAGTGAGCAGAAATGCGGTAGTCGTAAACCAGGCCTTCTGCTCCCAGCTTCTTCGCTAACCAGGTAACTAACCCGGGGCCAAGTGACCTCAAAGGTGAGATAAAAAGCATGGACTCTGAGAGTGCAAGCTTCCTGTCTGCTCTGCAATTCTGTAGTTCTACGAGTGTAAGTTTAATTTTATTTTCTGTGTAGTTCTTGTTTGATGGGGATTCTCTTCTCTCAGAAAGGAGGGGAAAAGAAATAGGAAGAAAGAAATGCAGTGTCAAAGCAGACAGTTCTAACCCCAAAGGCTGGGCCCCTGGGTGGATTTGGGATGCAGAATCCCCCTAGTTCACATCCAGCCAAAAAAGGGATGTGGGGCCAGCACTTTTCTACGACCATCACCCAGGACAAAGGACACAGATCTTCATGCACAGGGAGATGCTGGCGTCACCGTGAACAGTCCTGATGAAGGGGCCGTTTCTGCCACTATGGCAAAGGGCCCTGTGACTTTGGAAGCATGATGTAGGCTCTGTGGGCCCCTTATCTTCGAACAGGAGCCAGGACAAGGCCTCAGAATTCTTTCCAGTGCTTACATCCTTTAATTCAAAGAAAGCATTGTCTTGGGTATCAGGTAATGATCCGATCTGCCTACTAATATGAGGTCAAGTTTTCTTTATTTTGCCTAAAATAGTGTGGTTCTAAGCTGCAGAGCAGAGATAGCTCCCCAATCGAGACTCACTCGGCCATTTAAAATTACAACACGGGATTCTTGGACTTTTCCTGGAATCCAGGAAATAAAAGAGCAAGCACACTGTCAGGAGAACTGTAAAGCTGTGGGAAGATGGAGAGATTAGACATTTTTCCATCAAAGGCAAGAAAGTTGTAAGACGAGAGCGGAAAAAAAAAAAGAGAGAGAGGGAGAGAGAGAGGGAGCGAGCCCAGGGGAAGGAGTGGGGGAGGAAGAAGGAAATAAATAGAAAAAGTGCAGCCCCTCTCTGGCTGTGGGGCTTTGAAGTGAGGCCAGAGCCTCAGCGCAGGACTGTGGGACTGGAGGTCAGGAGAGAAGGGGATGCAGGCCCTTTGTTCAAAGGTTAATAGTTGCGTGTCGGGAGTGCTTTATCAGAGCGAAATGCCCTGTGCGTTTTTAGAGACATTTTTAGAGGAGTAAACCAGTTCTGGGGAAGTCTCCCAAGGTCCTTAGGAAAGAAGGCTTCTTATGGTTTAAAACCTAAAAAAAGATGTTCTGCAACTAGAGACTCTGTTTTAATGAGAAATAACAGTACACTAGGAAAGGTCTGGTGTCTCCTATTTAACGTGGTCCCAAACAAACTGGTTTGATTTTTATGTTGGGTGAAAAGGGTGGGTGAATGAAGCCACTGATAGAGATCTCCAGAGCCTTTTAATCGCTCCCCAGGATCTGCACAGTTTCCACAAGTTCAGTGCCGTGTAACGTGTAAGTTATGAATGAGAAGAGGGATCTCTGCTCTCTGTCGGTATCCCGGTTCCTAAGCAATGCCAGCCAAAGGTCCAAACAGGTATACTGGGGTTTGCTTTGGCAAAACCTGCTTTCTCATTCAGAGAGCTGAGTAGGTGGTTGTGTGAACTTAGCAAAGGTTACTATGGAGTCACGTGGAAAGCGTCCTGCAAGGTTAGGAGAGCAGTGCAAGTGGTATTTCCCCAGATGAGCTATCCAACGTGCTTGAGATTACGCACTGTCCGGGAGTTATTAAATGTAGTTTTTAAACTAGGAAAGCCAAACATTTTCCTCTATGTGTTGCTGGTTTCTTCGAGTGCAAGTGACATGGTCAAGCTTTTATTTGCCCAGCTCTCCTCTGATGAGCAGTCAGGCAGCCTCGCAGATGATTAAGAGGGCTCACGGGGAACTTCCACCTCTGACTGTTTAACTTACCAGCACTTTTAAGAGGCAGGCTGATAAAATTCATAAATTTGTCACCTCTATAGCGGTTGATGACACTCATCAGGTCCGTTTCTAAAACTCTTTGGTTCTGTGCCTTCGTGAAGCCGGGTCACTGCTGACAAATGTAATGCAGAGCGATCAAGTCATAACTAACCTTTAAGTGTTTCCTTCAAGGTTAAGACCAGAGGATCTGAATAAAAAGTAGCGGGATCCTTGCTCTGATCTTTCCCTGACATTTCCCAAATCCCCAAGGCAGAGGGCACGGTGCAGGTTGGAGCACATAAACTGTTCCATACTTGCAGCCCTCACTCGGGGCTTCCAGGGCAGTTGGTTTCCACGGGCAGGGAAAAAAATTATCATTATGTGACATACTATGCGAATAATATTTGATTGGACTGTGGGTTTAATTCTAACGAGCTTCTTAAAAACGCCTAACTGCGAAGAAGACACCGATGTAATAAATTATCATATAATCACAAAACGCTGAGATGTAGATTTGTTTGACATATTAACAAATTTTCTCATTTTTCTAAGCTCTTGCAGTGCAGTTTTTCTAAAACCACTCATTGAACACCAGCTAGGAGTAGGAAAATTGCTTAATCCATGAAAAAGATTACATTTTCACCTCTTGTAAGTGTTTTCCAGCTCTTTTAAGTGTTGGTCAAATTTTCAGATAGAACACAATAGTTTGTGATGACAAGCAAATTGTGTGTTTCTTCTAGGATGGATGGTTGGTTGTCCTTGGATAACCAAATACCATTCTCTGAAAAAGCAGGTCAAGTAATGTTAGACTTAGTAATAGCTGTGTGTACCTTGAATGAGTCTCAAATCAATAATGACAGAGGTAGCCTGATAGCAATTTATGAACCACGGTCCTCTTGGGAAGCATATTTCAAACCATAACTTCATCTAAACTGTTTATCGGCTAAGCTTGCTCAGATGTATGAAGTGTCAAAAAGTTTCTTTGACATTAGGCTTGTTATTGTCCTTTGATTTATGTACCAAAGCAAAACGTAGTAAATAAAAAGATTGTTTGGTGGTTTGGTATTTTAAGGAAATGATTAGAAACATTTGCCAATGCTATTCATTTTATATGTTTTTTTCCTTTCCAAATTAAAAAAAATGTTTCCGTCCAGTGAATGACTTCACAGTAACAGAACCTTAAATGATCATTATAGTAAGCAGAAAAGCCAATGAAGTTGCTATGAAATATTCAGAAAACTCTGAACTAAATGTGTAATGTTCATATAAAGCATTTACCCCTCTCCTTGAATTTTGCATACCTAGCAGTTCACAAAATGTCCCATTTATAATCTGAAGCACATTTACGGTGGTAAATCTAACTTATTAAAACAAAGTCATCATATCTTGGTATTTGCGCAAACTTCCACATGGAAAATACAAAGGATAATTCTCTTGAAAAGCATTGTTCTAGAAAATTCTTGGGTATCCACAAAGCATTTTTATTTGCTTAGGAATGGAAATAATGACTTTTAGGATTTTTTGATGATGAAATATTATGGAGGCATAAAATGCATCAAAAGGCAAACTGTGAGACAACTCCTTTGAACACCATTTCATTTAAATATTTTAGTCCAGTATTTTATACTTTATTTCAATTTGAGGTTTTCAAAACATTCTTATAATTACTTAATCAGATTTTCATATTAGGCAACTCTATGGGCAGAATGTATATAAAAACTTAAATATAAGATTATAGAAGTTATGATAGAAGATAATATAAAAAGGGTATATATATATACATACATACACATAGCTGGGTCACTCTATTGTACAGCAGAAATTGGCAAGACATTGTAACTCAACTATACTTTAAATTTAAAAAAAGGTAAAAAAAAGCTACCCAGGGATAAATGAGTGACCCAGAAAAAAATATGAAAGTTGGATCAAGGGTTCCAAAAGATTGCATTGTGAATTTTAAAAGATTCATTTAAAAAAAAACTGTTATAAGTGGAATTGACTTACACATTGAAAGGAAACAAGAAACGCAGTACAGGTGGACACATGTTAACGTGAGGGTTGCTTAAATGAGGACTCTTTCTGTTTCAACATATCTTTTTCTGAGTGGTTCACTGCTGAGCTGATGGGCACCATAAAAAAGTCACACACGTAGGACAAATGAGTGCCCAGATATCTATACCGGCAGTGTTAACTTGCTAGTGAATCTGTTTCCTTGAAAACAGGATATGGATCTGCGTATACTTAATGGAAAGTGGCCACATTTACTGGAGAAATAAGAGAAAACAACCCTGATGGAGTCAGAAGTTCTGATCTGCTATCCTTCAAAGAAAGGCTGTTTCCTAGGCTGGCCAATATTCCTACGGAGCACCCTATGCCTATTGATAAGTTATCGGATTCCTGTCCGGAATCAGCTGGTCAGGAAGGATACGGGGGGGGGGGTGCAAGAGAACTTTGATAGTGACTTTGTCTGATGGCCAAGGTAGGAAGGGGGTGGAGTATTGAGAAGGGAAGAATAAGAGAGGTAGAGATAGGAAGGAAAGCAGGGAGAGAAGGGGAAGGAATCCAGCAGAAACAAAGCAAAGCAAGCAGGGAGGGGACAGCCAGATAGAAGAAAAGCATCTTTGTAGATGGAATCTCATTCCAGACCTCTGCAACTTCAGAACCAGGATTCCTAGCCTGGGTTTCATGGACTTCCTCAAGTCTCTGAACTCACTGAAATTGTATGCATATTTTGTGAGTAGGCGTATGTGCATTTTTTTTTTTTTTCTGGAGAAAGGTCCTTTTCTTTGATCTGATCCTCCAAGGAGTTCCAAGACTCAATAAAACTTAAGAACTACTACTTTAGTGGGATCATATACACTCAGTAAAGACGTGTCTTTTAAGGAGTCTTTGAATGTTTGGGGTTGGCTGAAGATAGCCCAAGAATGTTAGTTTCTAGTATTAAAAGTTGTGTAGCCTGGGAAGATTGTGCATTCTTCCAGAATTCCAGAATGCTAGCTATTCAGTCAAATACCATTGACCTGTGATAGTCTGCATTAACTTAATGCAGCATTTTTCAAAGTGGGAGTGGAGAAAGAGTTGGGCTTCGAGAAGAGGGTGTTAATTTGGAGCTAGATGTTTTTGGGACACAGGTACTGTCTGGGATGCTAACAATGTGAAATGAGGCAGGTAACATCTCCTCCTAAACTCTGTCCTCCTCGATAAGTGATGTTGCTAGAACCTTAATACAGCTTTTGAAGAGATGAATAGAAAAGCAGTACTGGCTGACTTTGATGGGGTGCTCCACGCACGATGATAAACATTTTATATGCTTTATGCATTTAATCTTCCCAACAATTTTATGAGGCTATTATGTTCATTTTTATTTTACAGATGGGGAAACCAAGGCATAGAGGTCAAGAAATTTGCTCAAGATCATGAAAGTAAAAAATGGTGGAGCCAGTACGTGAGCACAAGCCACGTTCCTCTACAGCTCACGCTCTTGAATCATCAGTCAATGAAGGCAATGCACCTGGGAGGAGGGGTGTGGTTAGCTTAGCAGTTTGCTCAGCTGCTACTGCTGATGGGAGAGGATCCTGGTCCTTCCTTGGAGTGGTTACCATGTGTTACCACGGCACAGCTTGCACAGAAGCTGCTCCCATTTGGGAAAGATGTATTGTTATCTTATTTCCCTCCTGTTGAACATTGTACTGTCATGTTCCTATTTGTTTTTCTCCTCCTCCAGATAGCTTCCTAGGTTCTTGTGTTTCCGTAATTCTAGAGAAGAAAGGGTGATAAGAATCCTGATGTGTTTTTCAGCAGAAAACTAATTTTCCATCACCTATACGAAGCTGTTTCCTAGGAGCTTTAGGAGAAACTGTGTCTCCCCAGGTCCCTGGCTTTTCTATGGGAATGAGATCCAGTGCTTTGGGAGTAGACCCCATTTATTCTACACACCACAAAACCCCTGGAGATGTAAGAACTTTCTTTTTGAGCTAGCCTACTTCCTGTGGACAGTTATATTTTGTAAGTAGGCATTATATTCTTTGGTATTTTATAGTCAAAAGAAGTTCAGAATTTTTTCCTCTTTTGGAATGTTTTCCTTTTCTCCCTACAGATCTGAGTATTCATTGATATATTTGGTGTACTTGAATCCAGGAAAATCACATTTGAAAATGTATTTTCTTTTCAGGGCTACACCCACGGCATATGGAAGTTCCAGTCTAGGTGCTGAATCAGAGCTGCAGCTGCTGGCCTACACTACAGCCACAGCAATGCCACATCCTTAACCCACTGACAGAGAACAGGGACAGAACCCGCATCCTCATGAATACTAGTAGGGTTTATAACCTGCTGAGCACAAGGAGAAATCTGTAATTTTGTTTTGTTTCATTTTGTTTTGCTTTTTAGGGCTGCACCCGAAGCGTATGGAGGTTCCCAAGCTAGGGGTGGAATAGGAGCTGTAGCCGCCGGCCTACGCCACAGCCACAGCAATGCCGGATCCTTAACCCACTGAGCAAGGCCAAGGATCGAACCTGCATTCTCACAGATGCTAGTCAGATTTGTTAACCCCTGAGCCATGACAGCAACTCCTGTAATTTTTTTTTTTTAATAATCAAACTTCCTCTCCTTTTTTGTTCTTGCTTAGTGCTGTTAATCAATGAAAAGGCCAACACTGGTCTTAAAAGAATCTTTTTCCGAGACCATGATGGAAAAAAATATTAAAAAGAATGTATGTATCTATATCTATACATATATATAGATAATATATGAAATTAAGTCACTTTGATGCACAGCAGAAACTGTCACAACACTGTAAATCAACTATAATAAAAAATAAAAATCAAAAAATTAATAAAAGAATCTTATCCTTATTTTTGGGAGATTTGAGAAGATATGTGCTTGTTGAATTAGAGCCTTTTTTTTCTCTTCCAGAAGGAAGGACCCATGGAAGGCCTTATCTTAGTGCTTCATATACCTGTTCTGAGCTCCATGCAGAGGCCAGGGAATGGGATTTGGCCCTAGAGATAGCCTGTTAGTCATCACGAGGGACCAGCTAGAACATCCTCTAAATTGTCCCTTTGGATCAGAAAGAAGACACAATTTACTGGCACTGATGAGTGTTATTAACAACGAGATAGGATATAATTCCCCCGCCCCTGCTACGGATGTGCTCAAAGATAGAATAGCTATCTTTTCTCTTGAATGATTAAAATGAAGGTCTGGGGAGGAAAAGGTGGTTTGGAAAGTGTCTTAATTCTGTGCTCTCTTCTGCTGCTTAATTCCTCAATTCCCTAAATTGTCCACATTCAAATCAAACGTCGACTTTAGTAATTTTACTTTCACTAAAGCTCAGATTTGCAGCCACGCTGATTTAAAAATATCAAATAAGGCTTTGTTTGCAACCGTTACTAAATTGATGAATTTTCAGCTCTATACTCTCAGAGTTTAAGTAGGCATCCTTGGGGTTTTAAAATAAAAGCTCCTTTGTCTTTGTTCTCCCCACCCCAGTGTAATTTTCTTCATTTGCAAACATCACCTTTTAAAACCAAGGAAACAGTGCCTTGGTGAATGAGTGCCTCGGTGCCTCACTACCTTGCAGAGCGATTTAGTCTTCAAGCTGGAGAGTCAATTAATTTTAGGAAAGGAGTCCCCGCAGCACTTTCCTTATAGATGAGTGTTCAGTGGTTGGGAGCTGTGCTTTCACAGCATGCAGAGTAGGTCTTCCCAGTTGGAAGCACAGCACGAAGAAGAATCCTTCTCCGAGGCTCTGGAGGGCTGGAGTGGGGCTTCCGGACCTGCTCCTCCCTCAGCATCCTCTCCCACTCTCCCGCCTGCTCCTCAGAAGCACTGTGCAGAGCAGGCCTGCAGAACCAGTTTCCCCGGTGCCTGGTGGGACCTTAATTCCTTCCTGTCAGCACATCCCTAGGCCACTCTCAGAGTTCGGATAAGCACTGGATAAGCAGTTGAACTTCTGGGTACTTTTCCAAATGAAATTCAACCTCTAGACCTTTTGGGGTTTACCGAGTCTTCCGAGTCTTTCTCACGACGTGAAGATGAGCTTGGAATGAATTTTTCCTTAATGGATTCTATTTGTGGGTAGGAGAGGGCAAGGATTGCACTGCTCAAAGGCTCGAGTATAACTTCAAATAAGGGAAAAGAAGCCAGCAGGAATGTGAGAGGAGGTGTGATCCCCTGGGAAGGTGTGTCTGAGGGGGTGCGGGGAGATTCTGATCGCCTGTTGAGTGGAGATGTGGTATCGGAGGTCACCTCCTGACAGGAGAGTTGTGTTTGAATGCTGATTTAAAAAAATAATGTAGCTGATGGAGAAATGGGAAAGGCATCGCTTTGCAATGTGGTGAAGAGACTACGTAACATTCAGGATGAATGACTGAGTACTGATTAGCTGGGAGAAAGGCCATAAAACATGAAAAGTAAAATCTGTAGGAGTGGAACCCAGAGTAAGTGGGACTATGTCTCTTGCTAATTAGCTGCAAGGAATTTTCTTTTGGGAAAATCCCATCGAATTATGGGACCTGTGATTCTGACTCTAGGACTGTAAATATAATAAGAACCAAAAGAAAGGTAATACACTATGATGTCTAGGGAGTTCCCGTCGTGGCTCAGTGGAAACGAATCGGACTAGAAACCAAGAGGTTATGGATTTGATCTCTGGCCTTGCTCAGCGGGTTAAGGATGCGGCGTTGCCATGAGCTGTGGTGTAGATCGTAGATGTGGCTCGGATCCCACGTTGCTGTGGCTGTGGCGAAGGCCAGCAGCTGTAGCTCTGATTAGACCCCTAGCCTGCTAACCTCCACATGCCACGGGTGTGGCCCTAAGATGACAGATGACAAAAGACAAAAAAAAACAAAAAACAAAAAACAAACAAAAACCCAAAAAACATACTAAGATAGCTTTAAAAATGATCGTTTTTAGTGCACTGCTTTCCATTAACATAAATCATGACATTTCTGTTCGTCCAGGTGACGGTTTTCATACTGGGGTTAGAACAAGGGTGAGGCCACTATGTGTCCAAGGCTTGGCCCTATTTCACACCGCATGTTTTATTTGGTAAATAATTAAGTCCCAGATATGTGTGCACACAGGCTGTTGCTCCTTATTTTTGTTTTGGTAAATAACGGAGCGAATACATTAGCATTTGGCAGTAGAACTCATTTGGTCTAAATCTCTTCTATGAAAATGATGCTGTTTTCCATAACGGAAAAATGTTATCACTCAGAAGTCCTTCAACAATGAGCCATTATACAGGAACGTGCCTTATGCAGTCAGTGGAGGTACCAAGAGGTGGAAGCTTCAGTCTCATCCTCAGGTAGGTTATGGTCTAGTCGGGATTATAAGACAGGTAGATGGATAAACAGTCGGACTTGAATCCAGGCTGGCACAGAGGGTGGACTGTCAGTAGAGGTGGGATAGAGGATTTAGGCGGTGGGGCAGATTTTATTTGTTTGCAGTTGTTAACCTCATTTCTTCCCTGGAAGAGGATTATACACTCCCCCTGGTAGTGGCGTAATGTCTACATTTAGGAGAAGTGTAATTTCTTGGTTCCTTGATGCTGGACTTGCCTACCTGACTTGCTTTGGACAAAGAAATATGAGTGAATGCTGACATATCCCCCATGGCTGGGTCTGCATTGCTCCTTCTGTCTTTGTCCTTGTCTGGGAGCACGGTTTGTCCAGGACCACAGAGAGTGGTGGCTTCTTGGGTGTGGGTTCCAGAATGAAGTGACACATAGTTGGATCCTGGAGCAGGGCTGAATCTCAGAAAAAACCTGCATGGCATGCCAATGGGAAATAAACGTTTGCTATTGTAATTCATTGAGTGTTAGGGGACTGTTTGTTACTGCAGCAGAGCTGACCAGTACAGGGAGGAAACTCAACATGAGCAAACATGTGGGGACAGAAATCTCCATGAGGGAGAGGCAGGAGAAAAAAAGTCTAATTTGGTCTAGTCCAGGGATCTGTGTAGGAGCGAAATTTAAAAAAAGAGGTGGGTCATATTATGAAAGGCTTGAATAACAGGTTAAGAACCATTGGCCTTATTCTGCAGGCTGTGGAAAAGATTTTGAGTTCAGGGGCACAGAAAGAAAGAGAGGATTTTAGGAATATTTGTCCACAGCACTGTTAAGATGAAGTAGAAAGTGGGAAAAAACCAGTTAGAAGTAGCATATTCCTCTTTTTTTCTTCTTCTTCTTTTATTTTGGCTGCACCCACAGCCAAAAGTTCCCGGGTCGGGGACCAAACCTGAGCCAGAGCTGTTGACTGGAGCTACAGCAGCGACAATGCTGGATCCTTAACCCGCTGCGCCACAATGAAAGTCCAAAGCAACACAGTCTTAAGCACATGCTTTAAAACTGTTTCAAAGCAAAAAGAGATTTTAATTGGAAGAGGGTGGAGTTCGTATTTCCACACATGAATATGCAGAGAGAAAAATCCAGTGGGTAGAAAAACTTTAAGGTAAAAATTGATGTGGCGACGATGACACGGATGTTTCTCTCGACCAGGGAAGCGGAGCCACCTACCATGACCAGTGGGTGTCTTTCTTTGTCCCTGTGTCTCTTCTCTTTGTGAGTATATTTCGACTTATTAGCGATCTGTTCCTTTGTCTACAGATCTGTAACTGTTCAGTGCGCTGTGGGAGGGATCCTGTGAAATCAGGGAGTGGAAGGAAAGCAGTTAAGACACAGAAAACTCGTAGACTTCTTGTGAGTGACGTATAAATCTATAAAACCTCACAAGGGACCTTTACCACACACATAACCTGGGATGGAAGTTGACAGCAAGGGTGGCTCTTGGTTATTCAACAGAAACAGGAAGCTTACCTGCTTTTTATTTTGTTCAGTGTTTGACCTGCTTTGGGTCGACCCACGGGTATCTTTCAATTCTGAGCAGGACAGTTTTTAAGAAAGGGAGTCAGTGAACTATCTTGCATTTTCCCAGATGACGTGTCCTTGGACAGATGGGTTTGCTGAGGGCAGGGGCAGAGCCTGGTGCAAACAATGCAGAGTCGAGGAGGCCACTGAGACCTTACAGTCTTCACCTGAGTCCAGACGTGAATCTGTTCCATTTCTAATTCCTCGACTGGGTTTCCTTAATTGCATGGAGGTATCTTTCTTACCCTGATCACAGTGTTGGCCTCAAATCTCATAAAGCCCGGCCCGTCCCTGCTGCTCTGAAAGTCTCCTGTTCTGTGGACCGCACGCTTTAGCGCACTGGGACTATCCCTGCACACTGCATTCCCTTAAAAAGGGAAAATCCTTTCAAACAGCTCCAGCTATAGAAATTCGATTTACTTTATTTAGGAGGAAATGAGAAACTTGCATTTTAGGTGTGGAGTCTCACAGTGGTTCTGACTGATAAAAGCCTGCTTCGGGGGATGGTTGGAACAGCATGGAATTGCTGGAGCCAAAGTGATTTTTGTGAGCACATTTCCAAACTCATGATCATGTTTTGATAAGAAAACTCTCTTTCTCCGCAAGTTCTCAGGGCCCGCTTGTTGGCCCCTCACTCTCAGTTCTGGAGCCATTGTCAGGCTGTTCTGGGGTGCAGTTCTTGGTGATATGTTTTCAATTTGAGTCAACTCGATGAGAGAAAAATTACTAGAAAGTGGAAATGAGCTGTGAGGTGAAGAGGGTTTTCCTATCAAAGTGGAGGTATTTTTAAAAGCATTTATTATTTCAAACTAAAACATTTATAGAAAGCCATGAGTGTGAAGTGTACGGTTACCAGTTGTGGATTGCTGTACTGAAAAATGCAAGTTCCCAGGCAACATTTACTGCGACTCTGGCTAGCAAGAAGTTTGATCATGGGAATAATTTAGTCCGGAAGGCATGTCAGTATAAAATGATAGTTTACTAACATAATAGTAACAGACGATGAGGATTTGGAAATGTTGCCGTGACTGAGACATAATTTGGGATCTTAGGTGGAAATAAGTTCTGTTGTTAACAGAATCGAATTGAAATACCCAGTGTCTGAATCTTACACATGACGTGGAGGTCAGAAGTGAGAAAGTCATTCCTCCATTTTCCGTATTTTATGGGCTCTGATGTAATAGGGTTATTTTTTTTCTGGGTTGAAAATGGCAAATATCGGTTTTGGCACATTTGTTCCACAGGAAAGACGTATTGAGCTGAGAAGTGAAGAAAAGTCTGGATTTGACTTGTGGCTTAAAGGGATATTGAGAAGCTAATAAGTTCTCTTTCTTGGGGAAGGTGGGTTTGGGGTGGCATTCTCTGGAAATGTGCTTGGAACTTAGGAAATTCTCTTGCCCTGGGAATTCTGGATATTGGAGGGAGGTGCATTTAATCACGTTTCTTTCAGTGACTTCTTTGTAAGCGTGCAGTGTTTTTTTCTCACTCAAGTACGTGTCATGGTGTCATCCTGCCACAAAGCATTTGATGTGTTGCCGAATAAAGAGCTGGCTGCAAACAGTATTTATGGTATATGATTTTACATACACATAAAATTTTATGCACATGTGTGTGAGTGCCTGTGTATAAAATGAAAGATGACTTGACGGTTGTTAATACTTTACTCTGGGGGGTGAGTTTTGGGGTGATTATTGTTTTCTTTGTACAGTTTTTAGAGGGCTCCATTTTCTTATCATTATGAAACATGCCCTATGTTTGAAGGACGAGATGTGTCCAGTTTAAAGAAAAATAATATAATGAATACCTAGTGCCTCACTGAAAAAAGAGAACGCTGCTTTGTCTTAGAAGCCAAGCCTTCCGTCTCTGCCTCCTTCATGGAGGTAATTACTTGCTTGAATTTGGTGTTAATCATCGCTTTGTTTTTGTATATGGTTTAGCCACCTATGAAATGTATCCCGAAGCCAAAAATGGTTTTATTTTTGATTGTTTTCAACTTTAAATAAATGAAATCATGCTGGATATATTCTTCCGTGACTTTCCTTTCTTTGCTTGTTACGTTTTTGAGATTCATTTATGTTGCTGTGTGCAGTTAATTTTTCCTTTGTGAGTGGATGCTATCATTTCATCACAACAAAATCGAGGAAGTTATAGTTCTTTGGAAAAGGAAAACCTTATATTTATTTTTAAGAAATATACATGCTAGAGGAGTGCTGAAATAACCATTCTTTCGAGAAATGAAAAAATGTTTCCAGTTCTTATATGTCCCCATGTAGTGGTGTTGGTAGCTGCCTAGAGAATGTGACTTCAGGGACCCCTGCAGGGAAATACCACACTTTTCTGCTCCTGCCAGGCAGCCACTGTGGCTGGGATTCAACCATTAGATAGTTTTTCCTTAGGATGTTAAGAACTAGCTCCCCAAAGGAAAATTTTGTCCTATACCATCCAACATGAAGTAGTTTAGCCAGGGATCAGCTTTAGAACTTGGAAAGCAATGAGCAGGCCTTGGGTGGACAGTTTTAGACCTTGAGGTGTTCTGGGAATAGGCTTCAGTGGGACATTTAAACCAAGAGCTCTGGGCCTCCCAGAAACAAAGGGCAGAGTGAGGAGGCAATGCCAGGGTTGTGAGACACAGAGAAAGGGGGTGGGAAGGCATGATTTTGCCCACTTTATAAATTTGCTCATATATGTGAGAAGCACTTTCTGAACACTAGTTTCTGTGCTAGGCACCCTCAGTCCCAGACAGAACGAAGACTCATTCCTGACTTTTCTTTATTTATTCATTTCCTTATTTACTTATTGGGCACACCTGTGGCTTGTGGAAGTTTCTGGGCCAGGGATTGAACGTGCACCACAGCCGTGACCGGAGCTGCTGCAGGGACAATGCTGAATCTGTAACCTGCTGAGCCACTAGGGAACTCCTCTCTGCCTTTTTCTGCGAAGAGCCAGGCAGTGTCTGAAGACCCACTTGCTACCTGGGGAATGAGTATTCCATTTCAGAAACGGATTTCTCTGTATCATCGCAGTTGAATTATAAAGTTCTGGAAGCACCCAGGCTCCCATGCGTGAGGATGATCTTGAACCTTGAAGGTTCAAAGGTAGAAGTCAATGAGAATACAAGAACACCAATTAACCACCTACTGTGGTCAGAACACTATATGATCATTATGCCATGTTATTAATCTACTGGAAAATAATTTGATCTTGCTTGTATAGTACACCTACAACATCCATATTTGTTTCTGTTAAAACCCTGTAAGGCCGTCTGCCTCCTTCCCTTCTCTGCCCTCCCCGCGTCACCCCTCTCCTCGAATCTTCCTCTGCTCTCCTTTCTCACTCTACATTCGCTGCACTGGCCTCCCTGCTGCTTCTCTAACGCATCAGGGATCCTCGCCCCTCAGAGCATCTGTGCGTGCTGGTTCCTCTGCCTGGACCATTCTTCCCTTGTATCTGGCTTGTTCGTTCCCTCACTGCCTTCAGGTCTGGACTCGAATACTACATTCTCAGTGAGGCTTTCCTGGCTCTTTTATATGAAATTTTAAGTTCCAGACCTGATATTTCCTACTCTTCTTCCCTACTTTGTTTTTATCTATGTACTTATCATCATCTAATACATTATACATTGCACATTTTTGCTTTGTCTTTTCTCTCACCTTCCCTGCTGCCATGTAGGGTCTGTTTTCATGTGACTGTGTTCCAGGTGCCTGAATGGTACTGGCACAGAGCAGGTACTCAACATATACATTTGTGAAGAGAATAAATGAATGAATGTATGAAAACACAGGCTTGCTCTTATCTTATTCTACTTCTTTTTTTTTTTTGCCTCTTTCGGGCCACACCTGCAGCATATGGAGGTTCCCAGGCTAGGGGTTGAATTAGAGCTGTAGCCACCGGTCTACGCCACAGCCACAGCAACGGCCAGATCTGAGCCGCGTCTGCGACCAAACCACAGTGCACAGCAACAACGGATATTTAACCCACTGAGTGAGGTCAGGGATATCCTGCATCCTCACGGATGCTAGTCAGATTCGTTTCCACTGAGTCACGATGGGAACTCCCTACTTTTCTTAGCATACTCGAATTTCGATCAGATTTTGGTTAGAGCCACACTTAGTTCTCACGAAGTAGAAACATTTGCACATGGCATTTTCTTTGTATGCGCCACTGTTTGAATTTTATCTTTTTCCAACTTAAAAGAGTAATGAGTGCAAGTTTAATACTTTCTGACTTTCCTTGTGGAAAAGAGCCACATGTGGTAGAAAGTGAAAAATCTTCAAGCTTTCTGGAAATATTCTCTTGAAGGAAATGTCTCAGAAAGAGCTTTTAAAGATACTTTTGTGTGACCTGCACAGCCAAAGAGCAAAGAAATCTTGAAGTAGCAAGACTTGTCATTAGACTGGGGTACTTTTGCATTTCAGGTGGGTGGTCATGTTTCTAACCCCATCTTCATCTGCATCTTCAGATATTTCAGAGAACACTTGGGTCGGGGCCTCATATTGGACATGTATTTCCTTTTCCTTCTTTGACTTAATCAGAGAGTAAGAGGGGTATTCTCTGCAGAAGGAAGATGTGGAATCAACTAAGCCTGTCTGGCTGTTTGTGTTTTTGTTTGTTTGTTTCTTTTAAAAATTTCGGGAGTATAGTTGATTTTCAATTTTGCATTAGCTTCAGATTTACAGCAAAGTGGAATCAGTTATATATTATATATATCCATTCTTCTTTCCCTATTGGTTATTACAGAATATTGAGTAGATTTCCCTGTGCTATGCAGTAGGTCCTTGTTAGTTATCTATTTTACATACAGTAGTGTGTATGTGTTAATCCCAAACTCCTAATTTATCCCTTCCCTCAGTGGTTTCCCCCCTTGGTAACCCTGAGTTCAATTTTTTTTTGTCTTTTGTCTTTTTTAGGGCCACACCTGTGGCATATGGAGGTTCCCAGGCTAGGGATCAAATCAGAGCTGTAGCTGTTGGCCTACACCACAGCCAAAGTAATGCTGTATCCGATCTGTGTCTGCGACCTACACCACAGCTCATGGCAACGCCGGATTCTTAACCCACTGACTGAGTGGGGCCAGGGATGGAACCTGCATCCTCATGGATACTAGTCAGGTTTGTTAACCACTGAGCCATGATAGGAACTTCCCTAAGTTTAATTTTGAAAACTGTGAGTTTGTTTCTGCTTTATAAATAAGTTCATTTGTTTTATTTTGTATTAGGTTCCACATGTAAGTGATCTCATATGATATTTGTCTTTGTCTGAACTACTTCATTTTCTCTGTCTGAATTATTTCCCTTAGACCTAATCTCTAGGTCCATCCATGTTGCTGCAAATATTATTACTGCATTCTTTTCCCGGCTGAGTAATACTCCATTGTGTATATGAACCACATCTTCTTTATCCATTCATCTGTTAGGTTGCTTCCATGTCTTGGCTCAGCCACTTTTTTTTTTTTTTTTTTTCCACTTTTGGCCACCCTGTGGCATATGGAGTTCCTGGACCAGGGGTCAGATCTGAGTTGCAGATGCGACTGACGTAAGTTGAAGCTGTAGCAATGCCGGATCCTTAACCCACTGTGCTGGGCAAGGGATCAAACCCACGTCACAGCTCTCCCAAGCTGCCAATCCAATTGTACGACAGCGGGAACTCCTCAGCTACTTGTTTTTATAATGTTTTATTGGAACACATCCACGCCTGTTTGTATGTGTGTCTGTAAATATTTTCTTCTCTGGCTTTCATGCTATGACAGCAGAACTGAGTAATTTCAACAGCAGCTGTTCAGCTTGTGAAGTTTAAGTTATTTACTTCTGGTACTGGATAGAAAATGTGTGGATCCCTGCCATCAGATGACAGCCAAGTCATGTTGGAAAGGCCAGCCCAAGGCAGTTAGCCACGTGAAGAGGACAAAACAAAGGTGTGCGATAATCCACAGAATGGCCACTCAGTCCTTAGTTAATTAATTAATAGGTAGGTAGTAACATATTTTCCTGATGTGCACAATTGCTTGGCCCTGTAACATTATTTGTAAATATAAATTTTCTTAATAAAACCATTTATTCTCCTAGGCATTGAAATTCAGAACTGTTTTATTTTGGATCGATTTTCAAGTAACAGTGATTACTGCTACTAATTTGTAGGCTCTTTGCAGGTTTTTGGATCAAGTGCTATTCTACAGTAAGTGTCACTAAATTTTTTTTTTGTTTTATTTTTTTACAGTTTTTTAAATTACTTAATGAATTTTATTACATTTATAGGTGTACAACAATCATCACAACCAAATTTTATAGCATTTCCATCCCAAACCCTCAGTTCATTCCCCCCATCCCCAACCTGTCTCATTTGGAAAACGTTAAGTTTTTCAAGGTCTGTGAGTTGTGAGTCAGTATCTCTTCTGCAAAGAAGTTCATTGTGTCCTTTTTTAAGATTCCATATGTAAGTGATAGCATTTGATGTTGGTGTCTCGTTGTCTGACTTCACTTAGCATGATAATTTCTAAGTCCACTCATGTTACTGCAAATACCATTATTTCTTTCCTTTTAATGGCTGAGTAATAGTCCATTGTGTATATGTACCACATCTTCTTTATCCACTCCTCTCACAATGGACATTTAGGTTGTTTCCATGGCTACTGTATAGTGTGCTGCAATGAACACTGGAGTACATGAAGCATCATTACATTTTAAAGCACATGTTACACTATAATTTACTTGTTTATATATTTATCTTTTAGTATAGGACTGAGATTCATTGCAGTGATTAGTGTGGATGAAATCATATCTCTTTACACATAATTACTTCACAGTGGAAAAATATAGTATTAATGCTGGAGTTAATTTGGCCATCTGGTCAGGTTTTATAAAAATAGCTTGCTTCTTGTATTTTCTTAACATACAGATATCACCTATAGATTTGTTTGTAGTCTTTTTGCCTTTTCTAGGGCTGCACTCGCGGCATATGGAGGTTCCCAGGCTAGTGGTGTAATCAGAGCTGTAGCCGCCAGCCTACATCACAGCCACAGCAACATGGGATCCAAGCCGTGTCTGTGACCTACACCACAGCTCACGGCAATGCTGGATCCTTAACCCATTGAACAAGATCAGGGATTGAACCCTCAACCTCTTTGTTCCTAGTTGGATTCGTTAACCACTGAGCCACGATGGGAACTCCCAGCACCTATAGATTTAACATGTCTTATTTGTGGAATATCAAGATAGACTCTGTTGAAGTGTCTCTTGAGATGTGCGATAAATAAGTAAAATCAAGTGTGGAGCCGAGCATTTCAAAATGTGCCATCTGCATTTGGAAAGGCTCTACTTAGAAGACTGATCATCTTTTACAATTAATGATGTAGGTATAATAGATACCAGTGACAAATCCAGCCTTCCAATATTTACTGGGAAATTCAAGGCCATGCCACTTTATTATTATTATTATTATTTTCTTGTATTCAGTGCAAGTCCAGTAATCTGAAAAAGCTGGGTCTCTGTAAGCATATCACAGTCAGATTTATGTAGGCACAGTGGAAAACAGAGTAGACTTCTGCCTATAACATAAGCTTAAATATTCAGCCATTAAATTACAAATAGAGCCTGTATCTGGCACTGCACTGTGGCAGTAAATTTCGTTCTTAAAAAGTGATAATAACAAAAATTTACTTCCTGTGGAGTTGTGTGCGTGCCAGGCTTGTTCTGTGTGTTTCTAGGCATCAGGTCACGTGTTCTTCACAAAATCCTTCCAGCTCTACATTCCTGATGAAGAAACTGAGGCTTAAGAGGCTAAGTAACTTCTTAGGAACACAGAGAGGAAGTAATGGCCACCAGTTTTGACCAGTCTGATCCAGAAATCTGGCGCTGAACCTCCGCCGTGAACTGCTGCTTTCCGTAGGTGCAATCTTAGCTCATCGATCATGGGACAAAATTTAAATAGATCCTCCCTTTGCGTCTGTTTCTATGCCTTGCACAAAATGGATAAAAACAGTATATTTTCCTACCCTCTCTCACGTCCTGCACCCTCAAACCTGCATCCCTTATATTTGCATAAAACTCTATCACCTTTTAGAGAAGATCATTCTAAGTAAAATGAAAAATGATTTTTTTCAAAGCATTACAGTCATTCTCCTCTTATTTATCCTTTCCCAAGCTTCTTAAATATGATGTAAATCTCACCTATCATTCATGCCTCAAAATGCGCTTTCTCATTAAAAAAAAGAGAAACACAGAAATTCCAGTGTTGTTCCAGACAGCTGTACTTTGTTGAGATGACTTAGGTTTGGAAGGTGTTCGTTCTACTGGACATCTCTGGAAACAAATATTTTAGCTTGATTTATGGTGGTGAAATAATTATTGTTATTTCACGGAATCCACATACTTCCATTGGAAGAACAACATTTGGAAAGCATCTTCCAATTGTCCAGGCACTGAATTATTTCCTTTTAATTAAACCAGGTGGTACTTGGTGTCAACGAATTTTAGATAATGTTTGTGAGGACCCTTGAGGCTGAAAAGTACAATTTAGCAGGACATGTTACCAATGTGGTGCCATCAGTAACTTACAAGCACCTTCTTTGTGCACTTTCATGTAGAGCCAATATTTTTCTTTTTTGTCTTTTGTCCTTTTATGGCCACACCCGTGGCATATGGAGGTTCCCAGGCTAGGGGTCTAATTGGAGCTGTAGCCGCCGGCCTTCGCCATAGCCACAGCAACGCGGGATCCAGGCTGCGTCTGCAACCTACACCACAGCTCATTGCAATGCGGGATCCTTAACCCACCGAGCGAGGCCAGGGATTGAACCCGCAACCTCATGGTTCCTAGTCGGATTCGTTAACCACTGAGCCACGACGGGAACACCATGTAGAGCCAATTGTTATGGCGTCTTGACATCATCTGGAGGGTCCACTCCCTGCCCTCCTCCATGATCATGGGAAATTTTTGGGAAAAACCAAACTTGTTTCATGCAGACCTCCCTTCTCTCTCTCCCCACTCCTGGACTGTTGGCTGAATGAGCAGAAAGTTATTTGGAAGCATCTAGAAGTTGAAGTGTGCATTCACGTTGTCCACTCAGGGCACATCTGACTGAATTTCCCCTTTTTCTTTTGGAAGAGGATAGAGAAAAGGAGGTGAAAAATTTTACACACAGTTAAGATTCAGCAGAACTTGTGTAATTATTTCAATAATCAATAAACTATTCCGGGCTAATGAATAGTCTCCCTCCTTCCAGAAGAGATTTGAGGTGATGCATATGAATATGCAAAATAAGATTAAAAGTACGCATGAAGAGGCAGTCAGGACAGAAGAGGAAATACAACCTGGAGAACAAAGCCCGGGAGAATCAGAGCAGAAGCACTCAGGTGGAGGTGAATGAACCAGTTTCGCTGGGCTCTACACCTCCTGAGACTGAATAAAGGGAAGCATGACTGGTGCAGTCTAAATGTAATTCACTGAGAAGTGAGGCCAGAATTTCAGTGTGTCTCCCCCCCCCCCCATTATTTTGAGCAGTAAATGTCGCTGAGGGTCAAAGCTTTTCTAAGATCTCAGATCTCAGATCTCCCTGTTAGGAGCATGAAGGGTCTGATGTTTTGCTTACTTGCAAGCTAACAGGTGAGCATGACTGAGTCACAGCAATGGCTGTGGCTGGAGTGTTCGCAGCTCTGGCCCCACAGGGCCTGGGATCCCTGCACCATCGGTCGGTCACATTACAGGAGAGGAACCCTGAGTTTAAGGGACCCGACCCTTTCAACCTTTTCTCATGGGCAGTGAGTATGCCTGCTCCTTTGCCGCAGAGAAAGACGTTAACCTCTGTCTTCCAAGGTCATTAGCTGTAAAAACATCCTTAGTTTGGAACAGTGACAGCTAGTGCCTCTGGAAGTGTAGAAACATGACAGACACATGGAGAATGGTCTCACACAGTACCCCACCTCTTTCTTTTTTTCTTTTTTCTTTTTGTCTTTTTGCCTTTATGTAGAGCCGCACCCGCGGAATATGGAGGTTCCCAGGCTAGGGGTCTAACAGGAGCTGTAGCCGCCGGCCT
The DNA here is from genome assembly GCA_004024745.2 of Catagonus wagneri. Classification (NCBI taxonomy): domain Eukaryota; kingdom Metazoa; phylum Chordata; class Mammalia; order Artiodactyla; family Tayassuidae; genus Catagonus; species Catagonus wagneri. Next base: position 5,780,104 of record PVHT021183556.1, read on the forward strand.
TCGCCACAGCCACAGCAACGCAGGATCTGAGCCACGTCTGCAACCTTCACCACAGCTCACAGCAACACCGGATCCTTAACCCACTGAGCAAGGGCAGGGATCGAACCCGCAACCTCATGGTTCTTAGTTGGATTCGTTAACCACTGAGCCACAAAGGGAACTCCAGTACCCCATCTCTTTCTATCCACTTAAATACTCTCTAGCCTTGAAAATTTTCAGCGCTTCATTTTTTTTCAATTTTTCAATTTAAAAAATTTATAATGGCTACACCTGCAGCATATGGAAGTTTGTATGCCACAGCCACAGGAACGCCAGATGTGAGCCATTTCTGGAATCTCTGCTGCAGCTTGTGGCAATGCTAGATCCTTAACCCACTAGCAAGACACTATGTCCAGTTCTTAACCTACTGAGACACAGCAGGGACTCCTAGTTTTTTAAAAAATTTAAAAATTTTTTGGCTGCACTTTTGGCGTGAAGAATTTCCTGGGCTAGGGATTGAACTCAAGCCACAGCAATGATAACACAGAATCCTTAACCCTCTGAGTCACCAGGGAACTCCTCAGAGCTACTTTTTTTCCAGGCTTCTTAGTGACTATATTTTAGAGAAATCTTATCCCTCCATGAATTTTCATGGTAACTATACCTTCTACCAGGACTTTGTTATTAATCTTCTAATATACACTTCCCTGTGTCTAAAGGTTTCATGTGAGTCAATATTTTTTTCTCAAGGAGGGTCTAAGGTCTTTGAGGGCAGAAACCACTTTTGGAGCTTATTTCATATCCACTATAGTACTCAGTGTTGTTTATGGTGATTATCTACTGTCTGTCTGTCTGTCTGTCTGTCTATCTATCTACCTATCATCTATCTATCTATCTATCTGAAAAGGCCACAGCTGGAAAGGTTGTTCATGGTAACAAAGTGATAAAATGACCCACAATTTCCAATTTGTCATGCTACAATGACCAAAGAAACAGAATTCCTAACTAAGAATCTGAAAGTTTTTGTGATTTCATAGCTATAGCATGCCAAGATTCTACAGCCAAGTCTTGGCTTGACTTTACTGGAGTTTAATCATGGTGTGTTGGTGACACATACTGGTTTATCTTTGATTAAACATAAGGGATAGAAGGGACCGTAATGAAGCAAGGCTGGCTCTATTTTTATCCAGAAGTTTTTGGATAAAAAAAGTCAGCAAAGTGCAGAAGACAGGTGGCAGGAAGGTGGAAGGCAAAGTTGCGTGCGAGCATAATCCGTGTTGGTACCAACTCATCTAGCAGCAAGCCCATGTTTATTGAGAATTAAGTATCTGTACTGGACAAGTGTCGTCAGCCTGGCTTCTGGTACAGAAGCAGAGAATGAGACCAGCACGTGAACTTGAAATACGTTGGGAAACTAAGTAAATATTTTCCCTTTTCCTTGCATGTCTACACAAAAGCAAAATATGCTTTAAAATGGAAATAGCACAAGACGTTATTGTATAGACTGTGAGAGGCACTATAGCCTAGCGGACAGCATAGGCTGGGGCTGCGTTAAAATCTGGACTGCACCACTTATGCACTAAACGGGTCCAGTTAAATTACACTAGTTTTCTGAGTTAGCAGTAAATGTGGAAAATAAAACCCACTTCTTGGAATACTTGAAGATGAAATGACAGAATGCATGTCAAGCATCCCGTGCAAGGTCCGCCGCATATGGTTGGGCCTCCAAAATGGTAATTTTCATTATCATTAGACAATTGCATCATAGGGAAGATTCAAGGCCGGAAAAGTGGGGAGGCTCTTGAAGAGGAATGAAAAGGACCAGGATTGGAAAGAGGGATGACTAGGTGGAGAACGGTGGATGTTCAAGGCAGGGAAACAGTTCTGTACGTCCTATAACGGTGGTGACATGTCATTGTCCATTTATCCAAACCCATAGGATGGACAAGTCCGGGAGTGAGCCCTGCTGTAAACGATGGACGCTGGGCGGTTATGATGTGTGATGTGAGTTCATCAGTGGTACCAAATGTGACTCTCAGGTGGGGGAAGGATGATGCAGGAGGCTAGGTGTGTGAGTGGAAGGGAAAAATCTCTGTACCTTCTGCTCAATTTTGCTGTGAACCTAAAAGTGCTCTAAAAAATAAAGTCTGTTTAAAGAAAGAAATCCCTTAGAGGCATTCCCCAAGCAGGAAATTACCCAAGGGACATGGGAAGTTTTTAAACTATAAGCCAGGGAAACCCGCAGTTCTCAGAAATGGAGGAGAAAAGATAACTTCCCTTCAGTGCACTGTTCTGATTGCTGATGGACTAAACGGAGAATTGAAATTTTTAGGGCCACGAAGGAGAAGTTTTAAATTTTGTCACCCCGTCCATGTTTGTAAATTTTTCATGCTAAAAGTGGACAACGTACTCTGTATAAGAGGCTTTGCCTGAGTTTCAAGTGGACTTTTGGTACTTTTTACTTGCTTTTTTTACATAGTCCCATTATAAAGCATAAAATCAAAATTATAACGTAGAGAGGAATAGTTTCTTTGTGAAATTGAAATAAGGTCATTGGTAGTTTTCCAAGAAGGGGGTGAGTTACATTTATGGGATCTAAATCCATTGGTTAAATGCAGAGGGATTAACATCTGTTAAAAGAATTGTGCTTTGGCATGCAGGTGTTTCAATATTTGCATTTAGTATGTGTTTCAGAAACGGCCTCTGAGAAAAACATTTATATAACAATCTGGTGGTTTTATTGTCTAAATCTGTCAGGACAGTCATTTGGTTACTCAGACTTTGTGACCCTCTTGCAAGCCGTAAACTATTTAACGAAGTGAGTATATTGAGAAAGATGACAGACCTTCAAACTCCGGGGAAAGAGTATTATATGAGAAGAATCAGCTTTTCCCCCGGAGACTGGGCCTAATATGTGAACAGCAAAAACAATTACATTGGTGATTTCAGGAAGTCCAATAAATTTCATGGCACAGTCCCACTTTTGAAATATTACATCACTCAGCAAAAGCTTAGGCTCAGTATATTAGCTGAAGTGAGCTAATCATGAATTAATTACCCTCAGTTTGCTTTTCTGAATGGAGGGCAGAGCTAGGGCTCTGGTTTCAGTGCGGTCAGGGCCTTGCAGCTGAACTGTGCTGCCGCGTTATGTTGTCCCTGTGCCCACAGGTGAGGGCACTGCAGGTGGACTCCATCCAGCAGACCCAGGGACCCCCTCTGGAGGTGGGGAGTGACACAACCGTCCCCTAATCCACATTGTTAAAATAAGTGGTGCTCTGGTCATTTGTTTTGTAGGTAAAGTGGGGGAAATAAATGCAGCATTTCTCCAGGGATTTGTGGCTTAAAATGAGGAAAATAGAAGAGTCAGTTGGTTATGCAACACTGCCAGATCACATCTCGAGCTAATGAAAATGGGGTAAAAGCAGAATTATGAATGATTTCTGTTTCATAAAAACCCCACGTGGCTATGATGGCACATGATGGCTCACTTTGGCCTAATTACTTTTTAAGAGTTTTAAGTGTCTTTAGGGTACATGGATGGCCAGCCAGAAACAATGTTTTGTGTATAAATAGCAGTTAGCTTTTGATGTTAATATCTGCCGTGTGGCTTGTTCTCCACGGTTACTCTGCTTTTGACTTCTAGATAGTTCCTGAATCAAGGTTATTTCAGGCCACTTTGGAAATTCACCCAGGAAGTTTCAGCTGAAGCAGATTTCAGATACCTTATTGCTTCAGGTAGTTGTCCAATTAGCTGCTAGACAGGGTGGGGCTGTGTATGTGGGGTTGTTATTAGGGTTTTGTCTGTTGTTACTGGAGTTTTGATGGCTTCTGGAATAATCTGCACTCTTTTGGAATCAGAACAGCCATCTCCTGTGTTTTCTTCTCTGAACACATATAATTACTTCTCTTGAATGCTGTAGCCAGCTCCATGAACTTGACCTTATCCATATTTCCTCCTTTGGTGGTTTCCAGAATTTTGGTTTTTGTGGACCAGAAAAATCTCCAGAAATTTTCGTGGGGTCAGGGGGTACTTAACGTTCGCAGTCACCTTTTGATTTTGCCAATGATGGGCATGAAAAATACTTTCATCATTTAACAAATGGGAGTACCTTTTAACAATCCAAAATTAAGAAAGGCATGAATGAAGCACTTTAAATTGTAAATTTAAGTGTAAATTTAACTTATGCAGAAGTTTCTTATTTTTCTCATTTCTTATTTTTCTCACTTGGGTAACAACTTGGCCATGGCTCGACGTCTAGCTGGAAGATGTTAAGAAACACTGACAGATTTGAAAATGCTTTCTGCTTGGGATCAGGAGGCCTGGGCTGGAGTAAGAGCCTAACTGCATGTTAATTGTTGAATTCTGAGCCCTCTCCTTTGGGAAAAAGGCATGGGAACCATGGTCCGGCCCTTCTCACAGGTTATTGTGAAATTCATGTGGAATAATGCATACAAAATGTTTTGGGGTCCATAAAACACAATGAAAGCGAGCTTGTTTTAGTCCAAATTTACGGACGATGATAATGAGTGCTACAATTCTCAGCGTCAGGAACCATGTGAGGAATTGCCTCCCGGTCTTTCCACTGGAGAGTCTGACCTCTCCACTTGTCAGTGAGAACAATTCCATCTCTGATCTCTGATGGGTAAAGGATGTAGAGCCTTTAATCCAGCTGGTTTAGGTCTCTATCGGAAACACCTGCCTATTGCTACTGCCTTATTTTTTTTTTTTTGTTATTTTTTGTCTTTTTTGGGCCACACCCGCAGCATATGGAGGTTCCCAGGCTAAGGCCGAATTTGAACTGTAACAGTTAGCCTATACCACAGCCACAGCAACGCCAGATCTGAGCCGCTTCTGCAACCTATACCACGGCAATGCCGGATCCTTAACCCACTGAACAAGGTCAGGAATCGAACCTGTATCCTCATGGATACTAGTCAGATTTGTTTCCACCGAGCCATGACGGGAACTCCACCACTGCCTTCTTAAAGAAGAAAAAATTCTCCTTTCCTTCTCTGTGATTGCCCTTGAGAAAGACAAAGATGTTTCATTCCTGAGATTTCATTTTCTCTCTGGGGCAAACATTCCTTTAATCATTCCTCACATGGAAAAACTCTGCGTCCCATGGTCATGCGGTCCTGTTCCTCCCATCCCTCAGGGGGCACTAGTGATGGCCTCTGCATCCCAGGGGTGCTCTGGGCACATAGAGAGGTGTGGTACCCAACTCCCTGCTTGGCATGTTGCCTTGCTGGTGAAGCACCCAGGCCGCGGGGCAGCCATCTTGGATGTTGTCTTCTCTGCACACACTCCTGCTGCTCCTACTGCATTTCTCTTTAACTATATACAAACAGGCCTCTTATCTCCAGTATGTATCTGCTTCAGAACAGGGTGATTATCCTTTTCATTGTGTTCCTACCACACAGCAGCTTCTTATTAAATGTTGGGCTCAACTGAACATGAGTCTTTTTCCTGACAGCCACATGACTCTGTCTACACATGTTAAATGGATGCCCAAATCTTCATATCTTTTTTTATAGTCATATAATTCCTATTTTTTAGTTCTTACTGTTTCTGGTGTCCAGAGCAAAACCTTATAAAATTTTTATTTCATCTTGTTAACCAGACCGTGTTCTCAGCTCTAGTATTGAGTGCAAGTCTGATTTTTAATTTCTTAAATGATTTTAAGTCCAGGTAATCCACGTATAAGGCATGCAGTTACAAGGGCACAAAAGTGTGTGTGGTATAAAGGAAGTCTCCTCTTTTTTTTTTTCCCTCTGTCTCAGAGTCTGCCACCTCTACTCTCTGGATGAAATTACTACCTGTTTCTTGTATTCTTCAGAAATAATTTGCACACCTTTTTTTTTATACATACATATTATTATACATATTGCTGGAAATAATACAGTTGATGAGTAGTCTTATTTTTTCTCACACTTAAATGACAATTCACAAACTAATGGGTCCCACAAGGTCACAGAACCAAATCACATTCGGTATATTTCAGGCTTTTTTTGTGGGGGGGCACACCCATTGCATGTGGAAGTTCCCAAGCTAGGGGTCGAATCGGAGCTGTAGCTGCCAGCCTACACCACAGCCACAGCAACGCGGGATCTGATCTGCGTCTGAGACCTACACCAGAGCTCACGGCCACGCTGGATCCTCAACCCACTGAGTGAGGCCAGGGATCAAACCCAAAACCTCATGGTTCCTAGGCAGATTTGTTGCACCACGACGGGAGCTCCACATTCGGCATATTTTAAAGGCAAGAAAATAGGTATAAATTTGATTTAATATTTAAGTTTTAACTCGCTACTTTGCTTAGTTTGTCTCCCAAGCCTATTTCTCCCAGTAACATTAAGCTCTCTCCAGTACTTACACCAGTACTGTGTAAGGAGCTGACTTCCTGAATGTTATTATTATGTTTAAGAATCAGGGATGCAGAACTGGATTAGTCACTATCCTTGGTTCAGATATTATCATCACTGATTCATTCATGGCCATCTTCTATTTATTTATTTGGCTTTCTGTTTTGATATAATGATGACGATGATGATGATGATGATAACACTAACAATAAAAATAATAATAAAGTGAAATACTACCAACCTGAAAGATAGGACCTTGAAGATAATTTACACCTACTCAATAACTCTCCTATTCATCTTCTCCTTTCTTTTTTCTTTTATCTTTTTTTTTTGCTGTTTTCTGGAAAGTCTTATTTTATAATGATTTTTATTGTTTCCATTATATCTGGTTTACAGTGTTCTGTCAATTTTCTACTGTACAGCAAGGTGACCCAGTCACACATACATACATACATTCTTTTTTCTCATGTTGTCATGCTCCATCATAAATGTCAGTCATTCCCTTTCAATTCCCACTGCTACTCTTAAAGTCTAAATATCTCACCTTTGGGCTCTTTCCATTGCTTCAAAACTGGACTATACCCAATCCGCTCTAAACATCTCTTACAGATTGGTCTTATCTCTTCCCATGGTTATCTCATTCAGAATCTTTCCCTCTTCCCCCTGGATTTCTGCACTGGCCTTTGGAGAACTTTAGGATGTCACCTGGTTATATCTCACAGTAGTTCTTGTACCCTCTAGACAAACCACAGTGTTCAGGCTTCTCAGTCAGTCCCCCATATTTTTATCCTTAGCACCTTATGCCATTCTTGTTGCTCATAAATGTCCGCCTCCAATCTCTGACTATTCAGCCATCTCTTTCCTGAAGTTTTCCTTGGTTCTCCCAATCAGAAGGAACTCTGCACCCTACGGATCACTCATTTATTGTGTACATCACATGGTTCTCATCCCCTAACCACCTAACCCATGCTATAGTGCTTTATCTCCTTGCCTTATTTCCCTTAGTAGAATGTACACTTCTTAGGGATAAGAATATTTCAGTTTAATTTTATATTTCTCATCTATGGAGTCATTTCCTTTTTATTGCGTTCATATGAGGGAAGGATTGGTATGCACTAACCCCAGCTGTTTTTCAGCCCTGACCAGTTACCTGGCTCTTCCTTCTCAAAGCTCTCTCGCTTCCATGACTCATGGCTTTCCCCTATCCGTGCACGGAATAGATGGTTGATGGTGGTGGTTTAGCTGGGAGAGCGGTGGAGGTGAGGGAGGGAGGAAAGGAAGTACCCCATGACCGGGGCTGCTGTGTCAACAGTCTCCAAGGGATGGATTTGCACGGAGGTGATGCAAGTGCATTGACAGGTGAGAACGTGGCAGTGTCACTGCTCCTTATTTCAAGGGTAAGGGGTGACTGGAATGGGTATTAGATCAAGGAAAAGAAAGTGGGTGGGGGCCCGATTTCCCACACTGCCTCGTTTGCTCCGTTGAATGATTAGTCACCCTTATCGTGTTGTATAACCATACCTCGCCCCTGAAAAGCATATTAAATTCACATTATCCCAATTTTGAAGATGGGGAAAATAGATTGATGAAATTTCCTTAATTCCTTTATTTACTCTCTAGGAAGTTAGCAGTACATTCTCCGAGGCTGAAAGGATGTAGGGACTTCTGGGTGAGAGAGAGAGAGGCAGTCTCTTTAAACGCTCTGTCTGAACCGGAGAATCAGTGAGGGAACCCTCCCTGTTTGATGTGGTGCTGTCCTAACCACACACAGTCAGGCGCTAACATGCATTTCCTAAGGTTCTTTAACATATATTCTGCAATATGTCCTCTGGCTTCTTTCAAGGGCTTCAAATGCCATTGCTTTTTGGGCGCTCTTGGCTTCCTGGGCTACTGTTTGGATCAGATCTCAAAGTTTAGAGGATCAGAGCAGTGACAGACAAATGATGTCTGGTTTAATTGTGTGAATTCTAGTTTTCTAAGACCCATCTCAGTTACATTGCTAAAAAGGAACAGTTCTCTCACACATTTATTTCTGAGAAAATGCCGCTAATGAAAACAATATTGAGTCGTACGTCCACTGACTCACCAATAGTTTGTGTACCGTGTGACCCAATCCATGCTGCTTTTGCAGATTTACACCTGCAGCGCCAAGTTGCTGGCTGAAGCCCTTAGGAATGAGGGAGGAAGGAGTGAGGGGGGGGAGGTGTGTGTGTGTGTGTGTGTGTGTGTGTGTGTGTGTGTGTGTGTGTTAGGGGTGTGTAGGGACAGGGAGGTATGGAGAGAGGGAGGGAGGCTGAGCCTTTATTTTTAGGTTGATTTCTAACTCAGGGCAGAGAGAAAACAGTCACCAATATTCATGACATTGATATCCAGGTGATGAGGCCTGTCATGTAACTAAGTTATTCATGATTTCAGCGACATTTCTTTCTTCCTTTCTTTTTCTTTTTGCTTTTTTAGGGTCACCCCTGCGGCATATGGAGGTTCCCAGGCTAGGGGTCTAATCGGAGCTACAGCTGCCGGCCTACGTCACAGCCACAGAAACGTGGGATCCTAGCCGCGTCTGCGACCTACACTATAGCTCATGGCAATGCAGGATCCCCGAAGCACTGAGAGAGGCCAGGGATCGAACCTGCATCTTCATGGATAACAGTTGGATTTGTTTCCACTACACCACATGGGAACTCCTCAGTGACATTTCTCTTAAAATAAAATATAATCTACAGATCGAATGTACTTAAGAAAAATTCCAGAAAAGAATTTATTTGCAGTGAGTTTTTCGGTTGTGGTGGTGGTGCTAAGGAATGTGCTATTGATCTTCTAATAGAAATAACGACTTCAGCACAGGTTTTCTAAGAAAATTAATGACTGCCCCAGGTTAATGGCCTTGAGGCAATCTCCCAGTCAGCCATCCATCCTCAGGAAATGCCCCAGGCCTTGATCATTATTGTGTAAATAATACAAAAGTGGGTATAGTTCTCTAGTCAGATGGGAACATACACTCTTGTTCTCTCCTGGATTCCCTTTATGACAATAAGAATAACATATTAGCAATAATTTTCCTTCCAATGCAAATAAATAATCCTGTTTAAACTAAATTATTAAACACAATATTAAACAAGCTTGAACTCTATATGTTTGACTAAGAAATAATAGAAGACCCCGTGCTTAGCATTCTTAGACAGCTGTGGCTAGAGCCGAGTAGAGTCAAATGTTGACTTGAGAATAATGCAATTACTGTCATATTAGATATTTCAAGGTAAAATGAGGGTTAAAAAGAGACATTACTGACTGTTTTAATGGTTGCAAACAAAAGACAGTACTGAAATTTCCTTTTAAAGTGAGGACCTTATAGTCTAATAAAAAAATCGTATGTAACTACATTTTAAAAGTTTTCAGATACATATATTATGATGTGTAAGGGTTGTTTTCTTATCTTAAAATATCAAAGGATTTTTACGGTCTTTTCAAGGGCTTATTTTGCATTCCAGGATCTTCAAGAAGGCAAATAGCAAAATGAAAAACACGTGCGGGAAATTAGGAGCTCAGTTGCCTGGGCCGCCGGAGGGGATGCTACTGAAGGGGAAAGGCCTTCATGGGGACCTTCCTAATTTGAGCAGAGATGTACCTGCGTCCCCCCCCCAACCCCAGCTCCGGGTCCCAGATTCAGGTGTAGAACTTGTACATTTTAAATACCTTACGTTTTTATTTGCTGATTATACCTTAGTAAAACTGGAAAAGTAAATTTAAAAAAATGCACTTCCTTGCTGTGAGGGTTTGTTGGACATTTGGGGGAATCATTTTTTTTTCATTTTTCTTAATGTTCTCACAGCATTATTAAACAGTCCATCTTGTCCTCACATACGTGAACTGCTACCTCAGTTAGAATTGAGGTTTTCAGAGTTCCCGCCGTGGCGCAGCAGAAATGAATCCAACTAGGAACCATGAGGTTGTGGGTTCGATCCCTGGATTTGTTCAGTGCGTTAAGGATCTGGCGTTGCCATGAGCTGTGGTGTAGGTCACAGACGCGGCTCGGATCCCGAGTTGCTGTGGCTGTGGTGAAGGCTGGCAGCTACAGCTCTGAATAGACCCCTATCCTGGGAACCTCCGTATGCTGCGGGTACGGCCCTAAAAAGGCAAAAAAAAAAAAAAAAAAAAGAATCCATGTTTCCATAGGTGGTTGGATTTATTTTGACACTTTCTTTTCTATTGTATTAGTCTTGGCTGTTTATTCATCTGCCATATTTTGGTAGAGTCATGCTAATCACTTCCCTCTTGGCCCTTCTTCCTATAAGGGGCTTTTTAGTAATTTTGCATGTATTTTACAAATATACACAGCTTTTTAGAGCCATCTTGTCTGACTCCAGTGAAAACAAATCTCATTTATATATGTATTTTTTTTTGAAAACTCACGGGCGAGCAGGCTCCTGGGAAGGGAGACTGGGAAATAAGTTTATTCTCAGTGCCTCTCTGTTCAGCTGAAACACAGAGATAATGTGTGATGGCAGAAGAGACGAATGGATAGAGAAGCCAACTGTTGGCATTTTCCACATCCTTTATCTCATGATTCCTCCCCATCAAAAATAAGGATGTTTCTTTGCATTGAAATGCTTAAAAACTTCCCCTACACTAGGTAGTATTTATACTGAGAGACATTTCAGCTACTTTATTCTTTCTATAGTTGTTAGATGTTTTCCTCCAATGAAAATAGCCCTTTCAGCATACATTTTATAGTTAACAATGATCATTGTTTTAAAAAAATCAGCCAATGAGAGAGAAAGGAAATATCATCCCACATTTCTGCACATTGAGAAAAAATGTTAATATTTTGATGACTATCCCTTCATACATGTTTTTAGAAACATACATCCCCTTTCCCAAAGATTTTATCAAAAGGTGATCACATAGTAACACTGCCTTTACTGTATAAATTTTTAAAAAGTGTAGCTTTCTTTTCATTGTCTTTTCTCCTCCCTCAAAGTAAACAATCCTTGGGTATTGGTGTTACCACTTTGGTATATATCTTGGCTTAATTTAATTTATAGTCATATAATTATATTCATATATATATTTACAATATATTTATACAATGTATGATTATATGTATATTAAAATATTTTGGAATTGTTTAGTTTAGAAAAGTTGGATAATATTATGTATTATTACATATCATGGTACAATATATTATTATATATTATATTTCTCTGCTTCTACCTTTCCTACTTAACAGCATGTTGTGGAAATCTTTTTCAGTCATTGATATCAAATTGAAATTATTCTTTGTAATTGCTGCATGTTATCTTATGATATGGCTTTACCACAACTTATTCAAAATTTTACCCATTAAAGGACATTCATTTCTTTCTCACATTTTTGTCCCTTCCCTGAAAAACTGCATTAACCCTCCTTACGTCTCAATACTTTATTCCTACAGAATAGATTGCCAGAGTGCTATTCCAAAAGTCCATAACAATTCATAGCTCTTCTGGCAATGTATCATTATATCTTTTCCCAAATCTCCATCAGCAATAGGTGTTATCACTCTTTTTAAATCTTACCAGTGTCATATGTGAAGTGATATCTCATTGCTACTTTAACTTTTCATTTTACAACCATTGAGATTGCACGTGCGTTGTGTATACATGTATGTGCATGTGTGTGGTAGTATTTTTTAGGCTATTTGAAAAATATTATAAAACAAAACCCATGAAATTTAGTACTTCAGTGGCACATAGTACATTATAAATTGTCTGCAGAAGTCTACATCATTTGTTCAAAAAACAAAAAATTCTGAAAAAATGAAAAAATTCTGTGTACAACTTTTTTTGTGTTATGAAATAACAATCTCACTGCTTTTTTTATTTTCAGAAGAAGTTTCAAAGTTTAAATTGCCTAATTAACTGACTATTTTACTATTACTTAAACCCAGCAGATGACTAAACAGCTAGTAAGCCTATACTTCCAGGTAAAAGTTTACTATTCATTCCATTACTTCAAAAGCAAACATATGTCTATTAATTTGCCACATTAAAAAATAGTTGGGTTCCTTTAATCTTAAATTTTTTGGCAGTCGATTTAGAAAAGGGTCGATTGCAAGTTCTTCCAGATTTGGGTCCTTTCAGGGTAAACACAGTTGCTCGTCTAAGGAGGCTAAGATTCTAGTACTGTAAGTTTGAAATGAGTGAGAAACCACCTAAGGCTAAGAGAAATAACATAGTTATAATTCAGACTAATGACAGTCACTCAGTATAAAGACGTAAACTTGGATTAAGTTAAACGTTGAAACCATTGATTATGCGTAATATAATTGTTTTTGCTAAACATTAAAACCAGTCATCACCAGTGTTAAAGTCTTGGATTAGGTGCTTAAAGAGGATAGTGGGGTCAGCTTAGGTATTTTTCAAATATATATAATTATATATATTTTCAATAATATATAATTATCCGTGTGTTTATTATATACGTGTTCTAACTATTTAAAACCTGAAATCTTACAACTGTTTGATTTATGTCACTATGTTAGTCCCCAAGTATTACAGCTTGGTTTTACAACTTTCAAAACCTCTTCAAATTACTCACTTGTATTTTTACATAGGCACTGCAATTGCTCTTAGAAATTCAAAGTGCATGATTACTGTAGATGTATGTAAATGATGTACAGATTACAGATGCCAAAACGTAATGCATGTATTAGGTTGTAGGAGATAATTTCCCTCTCATGGCATCATGTTTCTCTTAAACCTTTAGGAGTCTGTAGGCTGCTATATAAATGGTCCTAGTGCTAGGTCAATTTTTTTAATATAAAGACTGACAAAATTGTAGTTACTTATTTCTAGGGGGTAGAGACAGTAACTGTGAAACCAATTTGGTTGTTCTTGTGGCATTTTAAACAAGCAAAAAAGTTAAACTGTCTATAAAGAAACTGCATTTGTAAGTTTTATTATTCAATCCACCACTGCCTTGCTGACTAATAAAAATGGAAAATGTGTGCTTTTATAGGTTTATAAAAAGGCAAGCTATCGTTTCATGAAAAATATCTTGCACCGATTGAATACAGGTGGCTGCTTGTTTGGACTTTGAAGATGTAAAGGCTTAGTATAGATGTCTGAAAAAGGTAATACAGCATAATAAAAAAAAAATCTTCCTCTCTTTGCTCATCAATCCTTTGGGTATTCCATGTCAAATAAATGCTACAACAATTTATAGTAAGAGTACACAGTGGAAGTGCCAACCCTAACACTCCTTAGGACTGGATACCTGCCAGGTTTTCCACACCAATATTTAACGTGAACTAAAACGTCTTTTCCATTGGAAGTGTGAGAAGGAGCTCGCTTTCCTATATTTGGCTACGCGCTTACGTGAAGTATAAAGTCAAACGCTCATGATGTTCTCTTTATTTCAACCATGATAAATGGTGTTCATTTGTTTAAGTGCATGTGGCAGCTTTAGTGTTCCAACTATAAATTTTGGTTAACTTCTATTGACACGCTGTATTAAACTTAAGAAAAACAAATTACACTTCACCCGTTTTAATTGACTAAATGTGTCAAAAACACAGTAAGTATAACACGAAAGGTCAGAGCCTTCGTCTACACTGTAATGGGTGTCATGGCAGGGATCCAACTTTTCTTGTACATTTCATTTTTCACCAACTTTTAGGACGAGGCATACGTTTAGCCTTCACTTCCACTTCTCATTTGTACTTCAAAGTTTATCACAGGCTATGTGACTACCAAGAACACTTTTCTCTCATGCTATTTCAAGTTCTCCTCACGTTGACGTGCATGCCTGGAGAATGCTGACGTCCTCCTGTAAACAAGGGCTCGAGAATGTACTGTGGCATTCTCAGGAACAAAACGCTGATTTATAGCACCGCATAGATCATTGTCGCACCACCTGGAAAAGACCTGGTTTGCATATCTAGTCTCCGCTTCCACGAACGAACACGAAACCCTGTGGCTAGGTGCTGGATTAAACTGGCCTCCTGGCCTCCCTTGGGATCTGATTAAATTGACCACTTTAAATTCTTTTGCTTTACATCCAATGGTTTACATAGATCTTTATTCCTCTGGGAATTTATTAGCTTGCTGCCAGATGATTAAATACTATTAATGAAGTTTTCTCTCACCTGCTGTCACCCCAACTTCTTTCTCCAGAGTTACCTCTTGGTCTGGTATCTTTTCATCTCCTTTCTCAGAATGAATTCCTTTTCAAGGGTTCCAACCTACATTTCCAGTGTGAAATTACGACTGGAAAAACTCTAATCGGGACAGGTGTTTGCAAAGTGGTCTGTTTCAGATTGCAGAAAACAGGGATTCTAAATCCTAACGTTTATGCCATTTTCATCACTTCTTGTCACAACCTCCTTCCTTATGACCTGCTTGAACAACAAGAGAGCCCGCGTTTTATGTTGGCAATCGCAGGAGACTCTCAGTATCTGTTCTGCTCTGATCAGCTTAGGGGTGGGAAGTAGACGGTGGTCCTTCTCTGAAAAGGTCAGACACCTGATGGGGGCTGATCAGGGGTTTCGTTTCTCCTTAAAGAAAGGACGAGACCACCTCCCAGCCCTAGGCCAGGGGATCACGACCACTGCGAAGATTTGATGAGAACGCGTCTGGTTCTAAATGACGGGCTGCCAGACTTTCCCCCAGGGGCCAGAGAAGAAAACTCAGCGTTGAAGTCCAGATGGTCTCTGTCACAACTCCTCAGCTCCGAGGCACAACCTTCGGCATTATATAAATGCATCGGTGTGGCTGAGTTCCAATAAATATTTATGGACAATGAAATCTGAATATCATGTAAATTTCATGTGTCACGGGAACAGCTTCTTCTGACTTTTTTCAAACCATTTAAAAACGTCAACACCCTTCTTTGCTGGAGGGCCCTACAAAAACAGTCAGCAGCCTGGAGTTGGCTGGAGGGCCCTTGCGTGCCAACCCCTGCTCGAAACTAATATAATATTCATTTCCAAAAGGCCCGAGAAGGTTAGAGTCGAGAAGTTTCCTTTTGAAAACGTGTTGCTCTGGTCTCCTATATACAAAGATCATCTCCCTCTCTCCCCTCAGTTTTGGGTCAGAAGGTAAATACGTGCGCATTTGGGATCTAATCCTGTGAGCGTGAGGGGTAGCAGGGTGGCTGGTGCCTGGCCAGCCTCTGCTCCGCTCTCGCCATGCCCATCACGCCCAGCTTCTCTGCTGCTTTGCGCAGCAGGCACGCGAGTTCCTGTTGTGAGGTTTTCTTTGGCTTCTGGAGCCCTTTGCCCCTTGGGGAGGCTCAATGCGGGACCTGCTGTGACTTTAGGCCCTTTGAGGGTAGCCCTGGGCCAATGACCCAGCGAGTCAGAGGGTAATATCCCCAGCTTGGGTTCTCTCTGAGGGGTGGTCTGCACTGTCCCACTGGCTTCTCAGTGGGGTGGGTGTCCCCGCAGCTAACAGCTCACAACCTGCTCCGAGATATGCCCTTTACTGGCCTCCTTCCTGCTCTGTTTCATCCCCACTTCTCTCCCGGTTCCTCTCAGGCTTCCTTCCCCAGTCAACCCCCCGCATGCTGAATTCTCACAAGATAGCATGTTCTCTCTTTTTTAAAGTTCAAGTTTTTCTTTTTTTCCTTTTTAGGGCTGCACCTGCAGTATATGGACATTTCAGGGCCAGGGGTTGAATCGGAGCTGCAGCTCCTGGTCTACACCACAACCACACCCACATCGGATCTGAGCTGCATCTGTGACCTACACCGCAGCTTGTGGCAATGCTGGATCCTCAACCCACTGAGCGAGGCCAGGGATTGAACCCGCATCCTCAGGGACACTATGTCACGTTCTTAACCTGCTGAGCCACAATGGGAACTCCGAGAGGGCATTTCCTAAATTTAAAAACTGCCCTTTGTAAGTAAGGAAGGCTTCCGGATGAGGTTATAAGTTAGCCAGAGGCGGCCACCTGTCCTCCGAGCATGGCGGGGTTTGATCTCTTCTATCCTCAACCAAAGGGCAGGTATCAGAAAGATGGTGACGGACACCTGAATGATCGCTTATCAAGAAGCAGTCCAAGAAGTGGGGTGACATCCCTGCCCAGGTCACACGGATGGCTGTGCCCTGTACACTGTGACACACGGCACAGGGGACATCGTGCATCCTCTACCCCAGCTCCCTTCAGCTCCTGTGACATGTCAAAGACTGTCTCTGTGGCAGCTCACTTTCTCTTTTTTGTCGTGAAGTGTAGGATTGGGATGAAGTGAAATAATACGGCCTCTCTGAACTCCAAATCTTGGATAGATTTTTACCCTGAGTCTAGCCCGCTACAGATTTCCTAATTGCCTTCTGCAAATTTTCTTCCAAATCGCCTTTTTATGGGGCTAGGACAAATTCTTCTGAAAAAAAAAAATCCTTAACGTGTATTAAAACTCTTTAAAAAGTGGTTAAAAATTTTCCCCTGATAACACCCTAGCTCTGTATGGTTCCTTCTCTAGGAAGAAGCAAGGCTATGCTTTACTAAGATTCCTTCTATGGGCTCCCATTTTTGAAAAGTACATCTGCACTACTTGCAGAGTAACTGAAGAAGGAATAGGGCTGACTGAAGCCTTTTTAGGTTAAAATTTTCTTGTGGAAAGAGAAATAAAATGGAGAAATGCAATGGAGAGACAGCAAAAGAGGATGGTGATACCAAAAAGGTATGAGACCATTAAATACAGAGTTGATAAGAGAGAATGGTTATGCTTACCTAAAGTCAGAGACACTTAAAGAGAGCAGATTTATATGTATTTCTTTATTTTTTAAAGGGGAGTGTTTAATTTTTTTTTTTTTTTTTTTTTGGTCACACCTGGGGTATGTGGAAGTTCCCAGGACAGGGATCTAACCTGAGCCATAGCAGTGACACCAAATCTTTAACTCCTAGGCCACCAGGGAACTCCAAATTTATGTTTTAATCAAGAGTTTTAATTTTTATTAGAAGGCCCTACCACTACTTTAAGTTGAATGTCAGATTTCAAAGAATGTATGTTTGAGTAATTATCACTGTACTAACTCTTAATCCCTATGAACATTAAATCAATGTTTACTTGGACCAGAAAGTTCTTAGATACCTTGGCCTAGAGGAGGACATGAAAGGCTAAGCTGAGAAAAGGAAGACCAGCGATCGACCAGGAATTAGGCTTTTGTAGGTCATACTTGCACACTTCAAAGTGAAATAGATGCATTCATATAATTTAGAATGGGGCTTTGACTCTACACTGAATATGGCCAAAATGGGTCAAATCGATGATCAAGATGATTCAGGAAAGAAAAATACAGTTAAAAATAGTCTCTTGTCGGGAGTTCCCACCGTGGCTCAGAGGAAACAAATCCGACTAGGAACCATTAGGTTGCAGGTTCGATCCCTGGCCTCTCTCAGTGGGTTAAGGATGCCACGTTGCTGTGGCTGTGGCGTAAGCCGGCAGCTCCAGCTCCAGTTAGACCCCTAGCCTGGGAACATCCACATGCCGTGGATGTGGCCCTAAAATGACAAAAAGACAAAAAAAAATAGTCTCTTGTCTATAAAGAACTATGTATTAGATGAAGTCTTTTCATTTAACATTATGACAGGTAAGAACTTGGACTGGTCAATGGATTTCCTTAATTCATTCTATGTATAGGCCCAATGCTGGGTTCTAAAGACATGGGTTCTTGGATGTGGTCTCTGGCTTAGGCAGCCTCCGGTGCCTTTATGAGCAGCACCAAAAATGGTACAGGAAAACCCAAGAAATGCCTTATGCTCTTCCACTGCAATGTGGAAAACCTACTGTGTGGTCTTTGCTTTGCTTGATCATAGATTCATGTTGACTTCATCCATTCATTCACTCACCCAACATTTTTGGATCACATACTCTAAGCTAGATATTGTGCTCAGTGTCTCAGATGTCCTCAGGGAGCTTACTCTTTTGTCTTTTGGACAAACCAACACTGGGATTTAAGAATACAGGAGAAATTCTTGAGGTCCAGGAGTCATGAAAATTGAATTATGATATTATCGAGTCCCCAGATTATCCAGATATGAAAGCTAAATTATGGCAGATAGCCTTTGAGGACAGCTTCCTGAGAACATATCACATTGTCTTGGGAAGCAGTAGAGTCACATGAAAATGGGAGGTGATTTGAAGACAGGACATCTTTTACAGTATGTGCCACGGTTTAGTTGCCAACTCTTGCTCTTAATACTCTATGCTATCCATGCATCAACATTCAGCCTAATGAGTTTTCAAGTTTCTTACTGGTCATTTCTTTTCTTTGCTTTTTAGTGCCACACCCACGGCATATGGAGGTTCCCAGGCTAAGGGTCTAATCGGAGCTACAGCTGCCGGCCTACACCACAGCCACAGTAACAGGGGATCCAAGCTGAATCTGCAACCTACACCACAGCTCACGGCAATGCCGGATCCTTAACCCACTGAGTGAGGCCAGGGATTGAAACAGCAACCTCATGTTTCCTAGTTGGATTCGTTTCTGCTGCACTGAAATGGAAACTCCTCTTACTGGTCATTTGAATAATCCTGCAGATAAAGTTTTTTACGTTATGGGTGGATGTCCCCTACCTCAAGATCACTGCTAGTCTCAGCTGCACCTCACCGTCAGCTTTCAGCCCATCCTCCTCACCTCATCTCACACTTCATCATGTCTTGCATTCTTTGGGAGCTCTCTGTTTTATTAAGGAATCTACCTCTGTTTTTTATGAATTCACTATTTCTAAACTGAGTATAAATTGATGGAACTTTATTGGTATTCAAACTAGGTCTTTTTAATTATCAAAACAAGGACTATTGCACATTATCAAAAAGGAATAATTCCTACGATAAAATGTGATCAAGAAGTATTAAATCATGCTACATAGTTTCTGGATGTTATTCCTCTCTAGTTGGTTCTATAAACTTGAGCAGGCAGCTTATTACCATGCCTTTGTCACACTAAACAGAAAGAAGTTAGGATACTTGCTAACTGCCCAGCTGAGGTGCCAGCATTTTGAGTTGGTCAAGTTGCTTTTGGTGACGTTAACTTGAGCAGTTTATTGCTTTGAATACATTTCAGAACAGTGAGTGTCATTTTTTGGGGGAGGGGCAGTCACCTTCTTTACCTGAAACAGCTAAGTCATTTTTTTTTTTTAATTCTGTTTGACCAGTCTGGGCTGAATGTGAACTAATCTGGATCATTTGAAATATAATCTCTATACAAAATTTAAAAACTGGTTGTTATATGATTTATTAAGTAGATTTTCCTGAGTGAATTATTCCTTCAAATTTTCTAAGGCAAAATTGCCAACATATATTTTATTATATGATGGAATTTGTCATATCAAATTCAAGTAGAATCAAAGGCTGTACATTAGAAATTCACCCTCCCCCCAAGGGGGGAGTGATTATTGCAATTCAGTGAATATTGCAATTCAGTGTAATATTTTTATGCACAATCATTTCACTTTATCCACTCAGATTTTCACATATGCTATGTGTAATTTCTCACTATTTGCTAATATCATGATCTCAAACCACTCAAATAGATTTTCCATCCTTCTGTGCGTCTCAGTCTATTCAGGTTGCAAAATACCACAGACTGAGTGGCTATCAATAACAGAAATTTATTTCTCACACTTTCAAAGGTTGGAATGTCCAAGACTAAGGTGCCAACACGATTGTGGGGGGTGGAAGTGCCCTTCATTTTCATAGCTGGCTGTCTTCTTGCTGCATTCTCACATGGTGGAAGGGGCTGGGGACTTCAGTGAACAATATTTCATCTTAAAAAAATCAAACCTCTGCAAATTTAGGATTATTAACCTTTACCAAATCCTCCTTAGGTACCTTGTTACTGCCTAGGCTTAAAGTGTAATATTAATCACACATGTTACAACTAGACAGGCAGGTGTGCGTGGTCAATTTTTAACTTTGTTTTAAATTTTACTCTTTCGTCTGTGGAATTTAAGACTGTTTAATCAGAGGATGATGAGAAAACTCTGCCTTTGGAGAACCCTACACAATGTACAGAGACAATGCTTTTCTCTTCAGTCAAGACAATACATTTCTTTTACGTCAATGACTGCTTGATGTTGTAACAAAAACACTTTGGTGTTTGTTAGTGGTTTGTAACATAAGATAGGCCCGTGAAAAAGCAAATGGATTGATAGGTCTTGACATGTTAGAAACTGACCTTTTCAATTTGATTTTAGGAATCCAAGAAAATAAATGCTAAGGTTTTCAGAATAAGAGGATATGATACTATATATGATATTATATAAGCAAGTATACACAGAAACATTCTTAAATTACTGAGTGTGACCCAGAATGAGAACTGTGTGAATTATAAAAATTGAGACAGGCAGTGTGGCATTGATATGTATAAGTAAATGATGGAGGGAGCATGCTAGAAGAATTGTGTGTAATCTCAAACTGCCAGGAGACATAAAACTTTATGATTGGATTCTAAAGCAAAAGGTGAGAAGACTTGAATGATGAATTTTAGAAGGTCCACAGCCAGTCCACAAAAGCCCAGCACCTACCTAGAGAAAACCAAAATGTCACCTATACTTGCCATGTGTTCAGCAAGCGTTTCTTGAGTCCCTAAGCTGTGTTAGGTACAGGTGATGGAGATATAAAGATATGTAAGACACTACCTCTCTTCTAGAATGGGGTTATGTGGACATAATGAAAGTAGTAGTAGTCAAGATAATAATAATCAGTTATTGAACCCCTAAAGTATGCCACTACTTAAATGCTGTTATCCCCAACACAACGATTCTGCAAAATATCATTTGCTTCAATTAGCCAACAAAGAAACAGCCCCAGGTTGATGAATTTGTCTGAGTCACAGAGAGCAAAGAGAGAATTTGGATTGGAACCTTGTTTAGATCCAAAGGTCTAAGTTCAACATTTGAAAACACATGGGTCAGATTGTGTAGGACATTCGAAGTAATTTATATTTTATTCTGAAGGCTGTTGCATGCTGCTGATTTTAAACAGCATATGGCAGGCCAAGGTTTGGGTTTTAGAGAGAAACTTTTCACAATAGTGTGGAGAATGGGGTGAGACTGGGGGCAAAAATTCATTGCAGAAGTTAAGGTGGGAGAGAATGAAGTCCTGACCTAAGAAGGGGCAGTGAGAATGGAAAAGAAGTGAATGGATTTAAGGCATATTCCAGAGGGCACCCCAGGCATGTGGAGTTTCCGGGCCAGGGATCAAACACATAACACAGCAGAGACCCGAGCCACAGAAGTAAAAATGCCAAGTCCTTAACCCACTGATCCACTGGGGAACTCCCAGATTCAGTTTTTTAACATGCTTAATTTGAGGTGTTTGTGGGACATCCATGCTGAATTGTCAGATCTGTTTGTGGTCTTGGTTCCACAGCAAGATCAGGGCTTGAGATGTTATCACATAGGTGGGAGTTGAAACCCTGAAGGGGTAACACAGAGTCAGCAGGTAGAATTAATGAGGCCTGAGGTAAGATGGTTTGAGGGTGCTCAAATATTTAAAAAGTGGGAGAAATAGTAGATGACTCTCCGTCTTCATCCATTCTTTATGTAGAAGAAAAACAAAGAGATAATCATGTTATAAAAGCCAGCTGAGAAAAGATTTTGAAAAAGTTGTCCATACTGTCAAATGTGGGCAACAACCAAGACAGGGTGGATAATTATCCACTGGCCGTATCAATTTAGGAATAGGATGAAAAGCAATTTTGTCTCATTGAGAATAGCCATTGTATGGAGTTCTCCGGTGGCTCACTGAATTAAGGATCCCGTGTTATCACTGCAGTGGCTCAGGTAGCTGCAGGGGCCTGGGTTTGATCCCTGACCCGGGAACTTCCATGTGCTGCGGGCATGGCCAAAAACCAAACGAACCAAAGCAAACAAACAATCAAACAAAAAAACCCAGCTGTTGAAGAGTGGTGGAGAAAGAAACCAGATTACAATGAGTGAAGAGATAACTGGAAAGCAAAGACGCCTCTTAAGAAACTTGGTTGTGAAAGACAGGGGATGCCAGAGAGACTGCGCGAGAGAGACATGGGGTGGAGAGGGATTGTTTTTTCCATGGGAGAGACCTAATCCCATGTGGATGGTAAAACACAAAAAAGGAAGAGGTTCAAGGACAGGGGAAAGCAGAGCTGATTGGAGATGGAAGATGAGGGTTGCACCACTAGCTTTGAGCAGGAGGCAGGACTTCACATTTTCTGTGCTAGAATGGGTATGGGTGTGTGGACATACCTAAGTAGGACAATAGGGCTTTAGGAAAATTTTTCCTGTTTCTGTTTTCCATGTTAAGAAAATTTTCTGTTTTCCACGTTAAGAAGAAGATAAAACAATCAACTGCAAATGAGAAAGATGGAGTCTGAAAAAGGAGTTTGAACATGAGAAAATGTAAGTGTGGGTAAAAAATTGTTTGTGGGAGTTCCATTTGTGGCTCAGTGGTTAACGAATCCGACTAAGAACCATGAGGTTGCGGGTTCGATCCCTGGCCTTGCTCAGTGGGTTAAGGATCCGGCGTTGCCGTGAGCTGTGGTGTAGGTTGCAGACGCAGCTCAGATCCCACGTTGCTGTGGCTGTGGCGAAGTCCGGCGGCTACAGCTCCTGTTAGACCCCTAGCCTGGGAACCTCATATGCCTCGGGTGCAGCTCTACATAAAGGCAAAAAGACAAAAAAAAAAAAAGTTGTTTGTGGTAACAGAAAAGGAGCAGACCAGGGACATAGAAAGGACTGCTGCTTGTCCCCAGAGGCTTGATCAGGGTTGGAAACCATATTTCTTCTTGAAGCGAGATTCCACGGCTACGTGACTGTCTTCACAGCACTCAGACGTAAGAGTGGAGTCGATCATGGTTACATTGATCCAAGAGTTTTCGGTCCTTAATGCCTTGGAAGAGAGACTGACAAAGTCAAGAGCCAGTAGATGTTAACAAGGGAATGTCTGAATATTTGAATAGATCTGGAGACTCAGTCTAGGTAGAAGAGAGAAGGAGAGGAATAAAAGGCAGGTTCTCCAAGGCTGTACTGTGACGTAGCTTAGCCAATTATATGGTGAGCACTGTAGCGTCTATCCCATTAGACTACGATTTCATCTGTGACAGTGACTGCATCTTATCTATTTCCATACTCCCAGTGCTTTGCAGTGTCTGGCACAAAACAGGGATTCAGTGATGTTTATTTCCTCATGTAGACAGAGATCATCAGGAAGACTTCATGAACTAAGTGTGTCTTGAACAACTGGCTGTCCCTTTTTCACCCCCGCTGTTTTCCGTGTTTGATAATCTCCCAAAGGATCAATATAGCATACAGCAGGGGCATAGTAAATATTTGTAATATATTGATTCCAAAATAACATCCTTCCTTTTTTTTTGTCTTTTGTCTTTTTAGGGCTGCACCCGGGCATATGGAGGTTCCCAGGCTAGGGGTTGTATCAGAGCTGTAGCTGCTGGCCTACGCCACAGCCACAGCAATGCCAGATCCATTTACTTTTCTTAGTTCTGATCAAAAATATGTTTGATTTTTCTGAAAATATGACTTTGGAATATGGCTTCTGTACCTTGCTAAAGGCATTTATCACATAATCCTGATGCTATAGGATGATTTTGGTAGGAGTGTCATGCTCTATACATTGCATGAATCCAATCAGAGACCTAGGATGCTTGCAGTCATATAGAAGTTTACTGAGAACATGTCTGAAAATGTTACACCCATTGATTCAAAGCTCACGTCTACCTCACAGAAGTGGAAGGTTTAATCTTTATCCATTTTTTTCCCCCCAAAGTCATTGGATACTTACTCAAAGAGCTCAAGTGCAGTTCTGGGTAAATCAGCAGTCTGGGCCATCATTTCACTGACATAAGATGGAAAAAATGTTGCCACTTAAAAAAAGGTGAAAAAGTCATTTTAATTACAGGAATATTTGTGGACTGAAATGACCAGTTGCTTTCAAGTGCACGAGCAAATGTCAGAACCTATCAGAATGTTTGGCTGGATTCTGTGCCACAGTCTTCAGGATTCTTGGCTCCATTCTCAATTTTAGGGGGTGCTGCTCTTCTGCTTGACCAAAGTGGCCTCCTTGATTTTTAATGTTTTCTGAGACCTCATTGTCCTTCATCTGTTTATCATTCATCTAGAGAAGTGCGAGCTATCTGGTCCCTGGATGGCTCTTATAAATAAAAAATTCCACTTAACCTGTAAAGGGACCTTAGATGGCTCTTATAAATAAAAAGTTCCACTTAACCTGTAAAGGGACCCATGAGGATGTGAGCATCAGTTGATTTAATTATGAACTTAATTGAAAGTATTTCTATATTCAATGGCCACAAATAGCCACATCCCGATAATAGTATCTTCAATCTTTATTTTGGCCACAGATTTGAAAACCCCAGTAAGGTCAGAGGCCAGATACATTACAGTTCTACAGCAATTTTAAGATTTCTGGCACAGACTTAGTGATGACACAATGCCATGTGTGACAAACCAAGACAAACTGTTTCTTTGAAATCTAGATCAAAACATCAGTGTTGGTTTTTTGAAAATTTCATCAAACGCAGTTTCGATCGCTTTAAATTTATAAACAGTATCCAGAAGGAATAGTCTCGTGAAAAAGAAATTGAAGCCTGGAGCATTTTAATTAGTTTTTTGTTGTTGTTGTGGGGTTTTTTTTTTTTTTTTTGATTGTTTTTACCATTGACTTAAGTATCAACGTTTACATAGTGGACTATATATTTTATAAAATGTCACATAGTAAAATAATTGTGTCAATTAATATTCTCAGTTTCTGAAACAACTGAATGATTCCTTCTTCCAAGTTAAAGACTTTTCAAAAAAGATTTAAATAAGTATGCAATCCTAACCAGATGTTACTATAATCCATCTGAAAGAATAGTCAGTAACAATTTTTTTCATTCCTGATTGCTTGTTTTGTTGACAAGACTTTGCAAAATTTTTTTTGGATCCTAAGAAACAAAACAAGAAGGGGGGGGCATAAAATCTATTACTTACTGCTATTAAGTTAGACGATTTGCTTTTTCAGATTTAGTTTGCACACATTTTCCTAATGTGTCAGGAAAGCTGGACTCATTTCGTGGCTCTGGTTTCACCTCTAAGTGAATTATTTTGGGGTCAATTTTCCCCATGTCTGCCCCTGCATTCTTATCTGAATCCAAACCAAGCTTTGAAATAACTTTTGATGTTGCTGACTGTAAGTTTCTAAAAACCTACCTCTTTGCTCACTGTTCCCTTTTTCCTATACCCCAGACACCTATTGATGGGCTGTATGGACAGTGTTTTTGTCTCCTCTTCTATTTTAGTGTATTTCTGTAACATTTTCAAAGACCTCTTCCCCCAAATAATCTTTTTTTGCTTTGTTTGTTACTTCCAATCATAATGTACAATCATATGTTTTAATACACAGGTCATTGAGTCACAAACCAAACAGAATGTGGATACAGAGTTCCGAAAGCGAGCTGCTGAATTAAGAGGCTCATTATCTGTTGTCTGCCTAAGTGTTAGGTGGTGACAATGAAGAAAATTAGTTGTTCTTGGTGGAGCAGGAAGTTATTTAAAATCAAGATATTTCAGGAGTTCCCTTCGTGGCGCAGTGGTTAACGAATCCGACTAGGGACCGTGAGGTTGCGGGTTCGACCCCTGGCCTTGCTCAGTGGGTTAAGCATCCGGCGTTGCCGTGAGCTGTGGTGTAGGTTGCAGACGCAGCTTGGATCCCGCATTGCTGTGGCTGTGGCGAAGGCCGGTGGCTACAGCTCCTGTTAGACCCCTAGCCTGGGAACCTCCATATGCCGCGGGTGCGGCTCTAGATAAAAGGCAAAAAGACAAAAAAAAAAAATCAAGATATTTCATCCTCTTCACAGCCCTGTGATAAAGGTACCCTTATTTTTCTTACAAATGCAGTTGATGAAACTGAGGTGTAGAGAGGTTAAACGGTTAGGAATTGGCAGGTTGGGGGGTTTGACCTCAGGTCTGCACAATTTTGAGGACTGTTTGTACTCTTTTTTTTTGTTTGTCTATTTCCTTTTTTTTAAAAATTTTTCCATTATAGCTGGTTCACAGTTTTCTATCAATTTTCCAACTGTACAGCGTGGTGACCCGGTTACACATACCATATATAGATTCGTCACAATGTTTGTGCTCTTAACTACCATACAACATCAGCTCAATCAGGTATTGAGAGACACTTTCAATAAATCATTAAAAAAAAAAAACTGTTAAAGGAGACATCAAAGCTCAACTTACGTGAAATTGGGTGAGCCCACCTGTCTTACATAGTACTGTTTAACGACGCCGCAAATGCCTCCACTGTGTCTGGAGAGAAAAATATGACCTCCATTGGGTTACACTCTGGGAAACCAATAAAAACACTGAGTGATCGATTTATAAAATAGAAGTTCAAGTCATTTCCGTAGAGAAGAATATATATCTACAGGATTACAAATATTGACCATTTTTCTTTAGTGAGGTAGATTCATTTAGGAAATCCCTTAATATATTACAAAGTTTCTGTAATCAGAAAAAGAGACAGTTCATAATGGATTTTTCTTTAAGCTATTATAGCTTTGGGCTGAATGATTGTTATGGGATGAATTGTTTCACCTCCAAATTCCTATGTTGAAGCCTAATCCCAAAGTGCCTCAGAAGGTGACTGTATTTGGAGTCAGGCCCTTTAAGTGGCAATGAAGGTGAATGAGGTCATACGGTGGGCACGAATCCACGAGGACTGGTGTCCTTATAAGATGAAGAGTTTAAGAGTTCTCACTGTGGCTTAGCAGGTTAAGAATCTGACTAGTATCCATAAGAATGTGAGCTCCATAAGGATCTCTGGCCTCAATCAGTTAAGTATCTGGCGTTGCTGCTTGCTGTGGTATAGGTCACAGACACGGCTTGGCTCTGGCATTGCCATGGCTGTGGCACAGGCCAGCAGGTGCAGCTCCAATTCAACCCTTAGCATATGAACTTCCATATGCCATAGGTGCGACCCTAAGAAAGAAAGTTTAGGACACAGACACACACATAAAAAAGACCAAGGGAAGAAGGTGGCTACATGGAAGCCAAGGACAGAGGGTCAAATGGCACACACCTTGATCAAGCACTTCCAGCCCCCAGTCCTATGAGAAATACATTTCCGTTGTTTTGGCCACTCAGTCTGAGGTGTTTTGTTAGGACTGCTAATATGATTAAATTTTTTATTGTGCAGTTATTTCCGTTTCACTAAACAATAAGGTGATTGAAAGTTAGAATTTACCCTCTCTAAACAGTCCTAAAGATACAATGAATTTTAATCAGTTTCTGTACTTGCTGATCTTTTACATTTTTTCACTAAAAAAATAATATTAAATTTCTTTTGTCTTTTTGCCTTTTCTAGGGCCACACAGGGCGGCATATGGAGGCTCCCAGGCTAGGGGTCTAACAGGAGCCGTAGCCGCCGGCCTACGCCACAGCCACGAGGGGTCCGAGTCACGTCTGCAACCTACACCACAGCCCATGGCAACACCGAATCCTTAACCCACTGAGCAAGGCCAGGGATCGAACCCACAACCTCATGGTTCCTAGTCAGATTCGTTAACCACTGAGCCATGATGGGAACTCCAATGTTAATGTTATTTTATCATTAGATTTGGTAAACACTACGCTGGCATGGAACAAATATAATGAGAATCATAAACACTAACATTATTATTACTTAACTTTCTAGTAGCCAAATTAAAAAGTAAAGAGAAGGTAGGGCAAATTATTATATCACTGTATGTTCATATATGTTATATTTTATAAGTAGAATATTATATGCAATTTGCTAAAAAAGAATCGTTTCTCTTTTCTTTTTCTTTTCCTTTTTTTTTTTGGTTTGGTTCCACCTAAGCATGCAGAGGTTCCTAGGACAAGGACCAAAACCTTGCCACAGCAGAAAAGAAAGATACTGCAGTGACAAATTCTGTCTGAGCCTTCCTAATCAGATGCTCCAGCGAGAACTACAAGAGAATCTTTTAAAGAAGACAATACAGAGGTGATAATGAGACATTTAAATACAGAGTCTTCAGTCTCTGGAGACTTCACACACTCCTATCTCAGAGTGCCCTCCACACACAGGGTTACATCTTACACTGCCTCCCTCGGAGCTCCCTCGTTCTCCTCACTAAGCGCTCCCTCTCACCTCCTCACTCAAAGCTCTCCCTCACTCTCCTCAATCAGAATTCCCTCCTACTGGAGTTCCCTTCGTGGCTCAGTGGTTAACGAATCCTACTAAGAACCATGAGGTTGCGGGTTCGATCCCTGGCCTTGCTCAGTGGGTTAAGGATCCGGCGTTGCCATGAGCTGTGGTGTAGATCACAGACGCGGCTCGGATCCCGCGCTGCTGTGGCTGTGGCGAAGGCCGGCAGCTACAGCTCCTGTTAGATCCCTAGCCTGGGAACCTGCACATGCCGCGGGTGCGGCTCTACATAAAAGGCAAAAAGACAAAAAAAAAAAAAAAAAGGAATTCCCTCCTACCTCCTCACTCAGAGCTCCCTCACCCTGCCTCACACAAAGCTCCCTCTCACCTCCCCACTCTGAACTCTTTCTCGTTCCCTCCCTCCCTCGGATCTCCCCTCACAGTCCCTCTCTCACTCCCTCTGCCTTCTTTTCCATTCTCCCCTTTCAGAGCTGACTTCTTACCCTTTCTCACCCAGAATTCCCTCTCCGAGCAAAAAACAAAAGAAAACTAATAAAAATACTTTACATCTGATGATTATTTTTCTCTTAGACTAATTCCCATTTTGGAGCGTACATTTCAAATGCTCAGTATGAAATCGACGAATGAATGGGACAGCTCTAGACCTATTATTGCAACTATAAAAATACCTTTCTTCAAATTCAATGCGTTTGCTCATCTTTTTTTTTTCTTTTTTCTTTCTATATGGCTACACCTGTGGCTTGTGGAAGTTCCCAGGCTGGGGCTGAATTGCAGCTGCAGCTGCCGGCCTACACCACAGCCACAGTGAGCCCAGATCTGAGCTGCTTCTGTGACTTTCACCACAGCTCATGGCAACACCGGGTCCTTAACCCACTGAGAGAGGCCAGGCATCCAACCCACAAGCTCATGGATCCTAGTTGGGTTTTTAACTCACTGAAGCACAAGGGAACTCCCTGAACATCATTTTAAGTTGGTGCTTCTGCAGATGCCTGAGGTTACTTCTTGTATGTTGGTTATCTGAAGCTTCAGTCACAGAATGTGACATCTCTTACCTGAGGACACACACTTACAGTTGCCTGTACAGATTCCTTCTGACCAAATGTCACTGGAGGAAGTCATTACCAATGTTCAATCAGGGAACGTTTCCTATAAGGACTTCATTTATCCTCAGTAGGTGTTTATGAAATTTCCTGCTACACCCAAGGTATTAAGAAAGAAAATGTGTATAAGAGAGAAAATTCATTAATTTTCAAACTGAATTATCTCAAATATTGAAAATCTCTAACTGGATTAAAGGTGAAAATTCTTCCATTTTTGTTTCTAAGGATGTGGTCTCTTATGGGATCTCATTCATCCCTTCATAATCTTGTGAGCATTATGCAAATGCAGCAACTGAGGCAAAAGTTTTTAGGTACATTTTCCAAGTCACCTCATTCTCAGCTTGTGACGTCACTCATCCATATTTGATTTGAAAATAACACCAGTTGCTTAAAACTTATTCCAGTGCATGTTTTATATTTTAGAAATTTCAAAGCAGCATGAAGTGTATATGAATTTTACAGATACCTTTATTTATTTTTTTTAACCTATTTGAACTTCAGAAGATCATTTCCTCATTTAGAAAATGAGCATTAGAGTAGTTTCTATCTCCTAGAGCTGTGTTAGGAGGGAGTGAGCTAATGTGGGGAAAGCACACATAATTTCTCACCAAACATTAGCTGCCCCCCCCCCTTTAAGCCCTAAGCAGTGATAAGTCTGGTACATATTAACTCTTCCGATTTACAGGCATTTTCTTGACTACTCATGTACACTATGTGTGATTAAGCAGGGAAGTCTGAAGTACTTTTCCATAATTAACTGCTCGAACCATCTTAGAGAATGAGAACAGCTCTCAGAAGTAGAGCTGATCTTCAGTGACAGCTGGGGCAGAGGACAGTGCTGCTTCTGAGAGCTTTATGCCACAGAGGTGGTGACCCTCACAGCTTTATCCTACACAGGTGGTGACCCTGATTTCTCTCTGAAAGATACCTGAATGCCAGCCAAGGCTGCTTTAGGGTCTGACACACCACCTGACCCATCTAAGTGGAAATAGAAGCAGAAGTTCTTTCCAAAGGTCACGTCCAAGCAAAGTGTTTTCTGTGTTTTTGCTATGACGGAAGATTGTATTAAGACAATTATACCAACAACAAAGATTAAAAGGAACCAACAGAAGGCAAACAGAGAAAGAAAGGGGAAAAAGAGCTTCTGTCTAGGATTCAAATACTTCCAGCCATCAGTCTTACCTTTTTGATAATTATATTATGTGCAGCAGCAGAGAAACAAAAGGGGATAAAGGTCTTAGGAGTCATATTGATAAACTATGTGTGGTGCTCAAAAATGGCATGGAATATCTTGTTTAAGCTGTAAAAATATATTAGCGTGTCATGTTATCTTCATAAATTCTTCTCACACGTAGGGTGGGAGGAGTTCCCAAATCCCAAGGCACATCCCCAATTGGGCTGGTCACTGCAATTCATCAATGGTTTTGTCACATATTTGCAGGCTCACAGTTGGGACTGAGGTATTATAATTCTAGGGGGTTTGATAATAGGTGAGTTATTAGCTGTTGGGGACAGATTTGTTTCTGAGCCTTTCTGTGGCCGTCTCTCCTATAGGAAGGCAATCATTCTCATGGAATTTGCTCCCTCAGATTTAAAGAGATTCCGACTAGAGCTTGTAATTTTTTTCCTAGTAAAATTTCATTAGTGGTTAATTATGACTGGTAGAGTTTTCCAGAAGTTCAGCAAGTGTGTTGAGAGTTCAAACATGTCAAATTTTAATCAGTCTCATGATGGAACGGTCTTGAGGATTCTTTGTCACCACGCTTACACACATTTGTGTTCCATTCCTGCGTGTATGATCACATGCTGAACTTGAGATTTTAACGTTTTTAGAAAACAAAAAAAATTTCAGAACTTATTCCCTCTTAGGTTGAGCAATTTTACTTTTTGGTTTTTGAGTGTTTAAAGAGCATCTAACTTAGATAAGGATGCAAGAGGTTAAATCATTTTGTGTATGTTGCAAATCAGGCTGGATGAAACCAAAGTGCGCTTAAGCCTGGTCGTTCCTATCTAAAGGCTTCTTCGAGAAGCCAGATCAGCAAGGGCAGATTAAGCAGAATCAATTTGTCCTCAAAGGTGTATATTTGCAGGAAACAGAAAGGAGATAAAACCACCAAGGAATGTAATAAAATTCTCAAGAAATTCCTGAAGTTCCAATTTTCCATTTTTGAAGAGTTACTTCATACTTGGTGTCTTACTATCTTACTTCATGAATTGTCATCAACTCCAAAGTTAGCTTGATTATTAAAATATTCTTAATTCCTCATTTTCTTCAGTGGGATTTGGAAGATATGCAAATGATGAAGGGTTTCCAAAAAGGCAACACAAAATACAGTTGCACTGGAATAATTAGATGATTAAACACACAATTTAAATTATGCTGATCCAAAGTTTTTGTTAGGAATACAATGCTGTCAGACTCTGGTACCGTTTTTCCTCTGTTTTACTGATGACTGGGTTTATCTGAAAACTGTGTCTAAAATATTCTACCTGGAGGACACAGAAAGGGAACATCAAACCGGAATTAGAGATGGAGAAATGGTCACCTTGGCAGCAGAACTCTCGTGTGGCAGTTGCATCTATAGCAAACATTCTAGAATACTGAAGTCTATTACATGGATGGAATTAGAGACCCTCATACTGAGTGAAGCAAGTCAGAAGGAGAAAGACAGATGTCATATGAAATCTCTTATAACTGGAGTCTAAAACACT
>PVHT021183556.1:5813403-5835708 GCA_004024745.2 Catagonus wagneri
AAAAAAAAAAAAAAAAAAAGACTATTAGGAGTTCCCATTGTGGCTCAGCGGAAATGAATCTGACTAGTAACCAGGAGGACACAGGTTCGATCCCTGGCCTTGCTCAGTGGGTGAAGGATCTGGCATTGAGGTGAGCTGTGTTGTAGTTCTCAGATGCTGCTCAGATCTGGCGTTGCTGTGGCTGTGGCATAGGCCAGTGGCTATAGCTCCAATTTGATCCCTAGTCTGGGAACCTCCATATGCCATGGGTGCAGCCCTAAAAAAATAAAAACAAACACAAAAGAAAAGAAAAAAAACTATTAAATCATTTTATGTTCTTTTGTTGTGTTGGGATACAAATATTTTTGGAGTGAGAGGCATTTCTGTTTCAGCATAGAATTATGTGGCTGAATTATCAACAGTGAGATTCAGGGCCTGAAAAATATTTGATTATGTGCTGTTGAAGGCTCATAATTGAAATGAGGTATGAGTCACACACTCTATATATCCAACAGTTATGTGAATTATTTCTGATAAGTTACTTTGAAGCCTTTTGTCAGCCCTATACCTCTCATGCCATTTTAGAAAGACTTTAGCAGAGGGCAGACTCAGATTTTCTAATTTCAAGTGCATTATGAGGAATCCAAAAGACATTTAAATCATAGACTATATTCTAGAAACTTCCAGTCTATTTTGGGAAAGCAGCACTCCTAAGAGTAGAGGGAAGGAGAAAACCAGTGGAAGCTGGAGGCGCTAGGGAGTGATTTCACTTGGATGGCAATGAACCTGCAGGGTGATAATCCAGGCCTGTGTTGGGGGGTGGGGGTGCGGCAAGCTGACTAGGTGTTGAGGTTGAGACGTGTCTGGCATGAGGAACTGGAAGGACTTCTCCCTCTTATCTACTTGTTTAACGCAGTTGCTCATTCAAAACATGTGGGTTGGCCATCAACTGTGGGCTGTGTACTTGGTAGGGAGCATAGTGCTGAGGGCAGTGGACATGGTTGTGCCTCCAGAAATTCAGGGTCCAGTGGCAACAGGCAGATACATGGAAACAACTAAATGCATCTAACAGCAAACCGTGGTGAACAACAGCCAGGTAAAGCAAGATGTTAGCAGAAAGTGTGTGGCTTGAGGAATGAAGCCCTGAACAAGAGGCACTTAAGCTGAGATTTGAAGGATGTATTTATTAAAACATAAAGACACATAGCATATGCTAGAATGAGATAGAGTTCCCTATAGAGTTGCTCTTTTATAATCATGTGTCTGATATATGAAATAAAGACATATTTAAGGTACACTCATTTAATTCAGCAAGTGTATCAGCAAGAAACAGATGCTACGTGTAACATGGAGAACTTGAAGACGGTTTGACATGTTGTACAAGGCTGTGGGGAGGGATAATGCAGTACTTTTGGGGCCATTCATAGCAGAGCTGTCACAAATCCCTAGAGCCAAAGGCACAGGTGAGGGGGGCATGGTTACCAAGATCTGCAAGGAGGAAGTAGTCAGGAGAGGGGCAGGGACCTCGGTTGAGGGACATGGCAGCCTGCGGTACCCTCCGCCCCCATGCTCAACCGTTTTCCTTCTGTTCTCCTGGTAGGTCTCCTTCCACTGGACTCAGATAGAAGTCAGAGGATGATGTGTTCCATGTGGGTTGGCCTCCCAGTACAGAGATCAAGGTCAAGATGGTAAAGCCTAGATCTTTGGGAGTAGGGCAAGGAAATGGAAGCTAGTTGGCAGGGCAAGACTACACAAGGACCTCCTGAGGGCAAATCTCAGAAGTGGGAATGCAGAAGAAATAGAAGCCTTGTGAAAAGATTTATGAAGATTTGCTCTGCTTTGCATTCAATTGTGTGGGCATGGTGTGGTTTATCAGAATCAAAAATACTTCTGCCTAGATACTACTGCAGATATTTCTTCTAGTATTTCTCCTCCGTGGTAATCCAGACTTCTCTTCGAGCGGCTGTGTTTTATCCTTGGTGTCCATTATAATATGACCCAAATCTTGCTGGAAGTTTATGCTGCATGTGATGCAATGTCCCAGGAAGTCTCATAGCCCAGCCCCTTGTGATAAGGGTCATCCAGTCCCCTACAGCACATTCGTACAACCCCATCTTTGCTTGTGGCCATCACTCTGCTCTTTCTTAGAGAGGCTTGCTTTTTTTTTTTTTTTCCTCAGCAAGTCTGGGCATGTGGCAATGAAGGGAGGCAGGAACGGAAATATGTTGGTAATAGCAGCTGACATTTGAATGTGGGGATTTCTGTAAGAAGAAGGAATGGCTGTATTTACCAAGTAGCTACAGTTCCCTTCGCCACTTTGGTTTCAAATTCTGCAGGAGAAAGACAGCTCTGAGAACTGAAAAGCCATTATTTGCTCTTCATTATGTGCTCACAGGGGAGGCAGTGAGCACCCAAGCCTATAGTCTATGGGTCTGGAAATCTTTGTAATTTTATAGGAAGGTTCGCCCATGGCAGGAGGAGTGATGAGATGCTGACAGTTTACTTGCTCACCAGGAAGGCTGTGAAGTAGTTCTGTTAATAAGAGGGATTGGAGTTCCTGTCGTGGCACAGCGGTTAACGAATCCGACTAAGAACCATGAGGTTGCAGGTTCGATCCCCGGCCTTGCTCAGTGGGTTAATGATCCGACGTTGCCGTGAGCTGTGGTGTAGGTTGCAGACGCGGCTCGGATCCTGCGTTGCTGTGGTTGTGGTGTAGGTTGGTGGCTACAGCTCTGATTCGATCCCAAGTTTGGGAACATCCATATGCCACGGGTGAGGCCCTATTAAAAAAAAAAAAAAAGGGAAGGCTGTACTTGGGAGTTCCCTTGTTGTTCAGTGGGTTAAGGATCTGGTGTTGCCACTGTTGTGGTTCTGGTTACTTCTGTGGCTGAGGTTTGATCCCTAGCCACCCTAGCCCATGAACCTCCATATGCCATTGGCAGGGCCAAAAATAAAAAAGGGATGTACACATCTAGGGTGCTCTTTTGTTATAAAACAACTTCCCCAAGCATGAGGATCTCAGGTAATCCTTATGTTGATCCTTAGCCCTGCTAAGTCCCATCTCGGATGAGAAATTACACCTTGGAGACCAGCCGACTTGCCAGCGTCTTGCAGCTGAGAAGTGGCAGAGGTGTAGGGAACTAATTCCAATTAAAAAGAAAAATCACAAATTTCCAGTGGAAGATTTCAAAGCAGAGAACATTTAGGACTCTTGCTTTGCTCGGAAAATTCAAGGGTGTAGGGAAAATCAGGAGCTTTTCTTCTGTTTATAAATTTGACCCAATGGAAAAAGAACTGCGGTTGGATGGAAAATTCCACTCTATTGGAACGACGGCTCAAATGCCTCTTTCCTGATTCTTCCTTCTTGAGACTTCCAGGCCTTCAAGCTCTTTAAGGACCCTCCCGGGCCTGTTCCCCTATTTGCCATCAAAAGCTTTTACTCTTGGTACCAGGTGACTCAGTTTTTATTTTTATTTATTTATTTATTTATTTATTTATTTTTTGTCTTTTTGCCTTTATGTAGAGCCGCACACCTGCGGCATATGGAGGTTCCCAGGCTAGGGGTCTAACAGGAGCTGTAGCCACCGACCTTCGCCACAGCCACAGCAACGTGGGATCCGAGCCACGCTCACGGCAAAACTAGATCCTTAACCCACTGAGCAAGGCCAGGGATCGAACCTGCAACCTCACGGTTCTTAGTCGGATTCATTAACCACTGAGCCACGAAGGGAACTCCCGGTGACTCAGTTTTTAAAAGGCTCCCTTGGCCTCTAAGTTGAGAACAGACTTGGGGATGAAGCGGAGGCAGGAAAGGCCAGCTGAGGGACTGGTGCTCTTGTCAGAGTGAGAGAGGGAGGGCCTCGGTGGCGTTTGGGTGGGAGGGGAGAAGAGG
The DNA here is from genome assembly GCA_004024745.2 of Catagonus wagneri. Lineage (NCBI taxonomy): Eukaryota > Metazoa > Chordata > Mammalia > Artiodactyla > Tayassuidae > Catagonus > Catagonus wagneri. The sequence goes on from PVHT021183556.1 coordinate 5,817,275, forward strand.
GAGTGATAAGAAGTGTTAGGACTTGGATATATTTTGAAAGCAGAGCCAACAGGACTTCTGAGAGTGTAGACAGGGGTGGGGAGGTGAGAGAAGGAGAGGAATCAAGGATGATGAAGGCAAGTGTTCTGACCTGCCTGAGCGTTTTCAGAGGAGGAGGTCAAACTTCTGTCCTTGTCAAACGCTGATTCCTAGGCATTCCTGCATTGATTACCTCTATAACTGACTTAGATACAGTTGTTGGAACACTGATTACATTCAGCTTAGCACAATGTCAGACAGCATTTAAAACTTTTCAAGACATGTAATTGTTCTCTGTCCAGTAAGTTTCTAAGGTGTCGGAAGACAGGTAGGTTGTGCCTTTTGTTCTAGGCATGGAAGATTTTTTTTGTTGAGCAAAACATTTTATTTGTTCAGTCAGGCATCACCTACTCAGCTCAGTATAAGCCAGGGGCTGTGCTGAGTATTTGCGCGCCAAGCGTCACTTGTTATGTACTAATTCAACATACTTTGGAGTGCCTAACACCGGCCAGGTGCTTGAAACCAGGAATAAAGTAAGTTAAATTTCTTGCTTGGTGGATCTTACATCTCAGAAGGGCAGCAGATGATAAAGAAGTAATAACCAATATGTACATATTCTCAAGGAGTGAAAAGGATTGTGAAGAAAATGAAATGGCATTTGAACAGAGAACTGAGTGAAGTGAGGGGCTGAGCCTAGCAGACGTCTGCCAGGAGAGAGTTCCTGGCAGAAGGAAGAGCAAGTTCAAGTGCTGTGATGGGGGTGCCCGAGGCATGTCCTGTCACAGGAGAGGGTACACTGTGGCTGGTAGACCCTGAGTGATGGGGGAGCTCCCTGGAGGTGAAGGTCAGAGAGCGGGCAACCCCAGCTCATGGTGGGCTTGAAAGGATTTAATTCCACACATGATGGGAAGATGTTGGGAGGTTTCGAGTAGGGGACTAATAAGGTCTGATTTATGATGAGGAAGATGAATGAAAAAGATCCTGGAACAGTTCCGAAGAAACTGAAAATCTATTATTCTAAGTTCTACTCCACAAACATCTTTGATGTTTTTATTTAACTATGAAATAAAAAAAGGAAATTTACTAAACATTAAAAAGTTCCAGCTATGTGTGTAGTAGTTTGCAGGGTGCATGTATTAGTGAGTTACCATGGGAAGGGCCAAATAAGAAGCTTAAGTAGAAAATTATAGTCTCAACAGTTATAAAGACGAGAAGGTAGCATTTACAAAGAGTAAACTCAAATCCAAGAGATGCAGTTTATGCACTAGAGAAATGAAAACTGTGGCCTTTTTTTTTAACCTCCATATTTTTGGCTCTCAAAATATTAAGGTATAATTTAAATATTTTATGTAAAAATATACCCTTCTGTTATTTGAACTGTAATCCCAAGGAATATTAATAAATATTTGCAGTACACGGTTTTCTCAAATAAGGGCATAGAGATTGTTGTTAAATGGATCGGAGGAATGTGAAATAGAAACAATAGATATAGGAATAATTTTACGATCTTCAGATATTAAATAATTAAAACTTTTTTTCTGTTCATACATGAGATTTCAGGGCTGTACATAAGGGATCTGGGTTGTGATATTAATTTTGACACTGATATGACAGGCGACTTTGGGCAAGACAAAATACTGGTGGAAACAGGCCGATGTTCACTGAGTGCTGGCTTTGTCAGGAGCTCTGGGAACCCTGTGCTTTGTGTGGGTGTTTTCTTGCCAGAGTTCTGAACCAAAGGAGACAGAAAACAAAACAGGTCAGGGGGAGACTAATGAAGCTGTTATCAGACTATGTAGTGGAGATAGGCTTCAACCACGGAAGCCTGGAATGAGATGGATTTCTGTACCCAGTGTTTGGCCCTGCTCCTTGACTGTGAGATTTTCCACTGAAGGGAGACCTAAGCAGAGGAGAAGGGAGAAGTTGAGTGTTCTGTGGGCAGCTGATCCCAGGGTCAAGGGAGAGAAAGGGTCTTTGCTACCCTGTTCCACCTCCTGTCTAAAGTCAGAGTCAGATATTTGAAGAAATAGCCTCCTCACTGAGATGATAGGAAATGAACAAGAACTGTTCTTCGTGGTGATGCATGCATTAGCTCGCTTCATTCTCATAGAAAGCCCGTAACGTGGGTATCAACATCACAGTTTTTTGATACAGAAACAAAGGCACAGAGAAGTGAATTAAGTTGCTAAATGTCCCACAGTGAACCTAGGCAGCCTGGCCCTACAGCTAACCATTCTCGCCCATTCTGCTTCTCTAATCTCTTTTAGCTGAGCTTTCTTATCTGAAAAATGAAGGGATTAGGGTAAACTAGAAACCTCTCTAAGAATTCCTTTCAACTTTAAAACAATTTTATATGTCTTTAAGTTTATTGTAGAAATATCTGGGCGTGTGAACTATTTAAGACTCCTCAGGCAACGGAGACTATGGAACAATATTATATGCAGCTTACAATGCTATTTTGATGAAAAGTCGCAGGAGGTAATTGTAACCCAATTCTCTTTTCAATGTGGAAAACTTAACAGTTTAAAAAGGAGCAGACAGATGGAATTTTGCTAACGTGTCCAAGAAGGAAATATGATTTCACATGCATATTATATGCAAGTTTATGAATGCAGTCATGGTGTTCTGGAACCGAAGTAGGAAACTGTGATGAAAATCAGTGAAGTAAAATATCAAAATAAAACATTGCATGACAACTCTTAATGGGAAGCAACGCTGGCGCCTTTAATAAAACTTGGGAGCATTAATGTGAGACCTAAGTGGCTGAAAGATTCTGAATTTCCCTGGCGATATTCATATGTCACAAAATGAATGTTAGCTGGCAACAGTTCAAGAATTGACACCTTGGAGTTCCTGTCGTGGCTCAGTGGTAACGAACCCGACTAGGATCCATGAGGACATGGGTTTGATCCCTGACCTCACTCAGGGGGTTAAGGATCTGGTGTTGCCATGGGCTGCGGTGTAGGTCACAGACATGGCTCAGATCTGGCGTTGGCTGTGGCGTTGGCTGTGGCGTTGGCTGTAGCTCCGATTCGACCCCTAGCCTGGGAACTTCCATATGCCATGAGTGCAGCCATAAAAAGAAAGAAACAAAGAAAGGAAGAAAGAAAGAAAAAAAAGGAATTGACACCTTTAGCCCCCAGGGTGAAGACACCCATGTTGTGATCAATGACAGTGAATTGTGACACTTTACTATGTCAAATGAAGTAGACCCTTATTTATACCTTCCTAAGAATTTGTTGAGAGCAAAGATTTAGGGTTATAATCTCAACCAAGAATGGAAGTTGTGATTTAGGTCACAAACTAACCTTTGTATATTTGAAAGGGGACAGATATAAACATGTTTCCAACAAAACTATCCACTGTCATCCTGCGAACGGAGAATTCACTCCACATTTAAATGCACTCTGGGCATTTTGGAATAATATTTTTGATCAAAAATTCAAAAAAATTACCTTGAATTAATAAGCTGCTAAAAATGGCTTCAAACCAATGTAAGTTCTAATTATTCAATTAATAGTTCAAATAACTTCATTTTTATGTCAGATTAATTTGGTAGCTGGCAAGTGTCAAATGTCTTTATTCAGTGCAATACATTTAAATTCTAGCTGATGAACTTTTTTCCTCCACCAAAAAACCTTCAAAAGAATGGCCTTGCATTTACTAATTACATAATATATCTTTGAAGAGTGTAACTTAAAAATAAAAGCATTTCCTTTTTTTCAGGGGTCAGTTTGTATTATGAATAACTATAGTTGTATCTCCTCTCCTCTTAATAGCATTTTCCAGAATTCTTTTGGCACCTCAGCGTTTTTTCCTGAAGTTTTTTTTTTTTTTTAATATGGTTAAAAAGAGGTTTTACTTGCCTGTGGAACTTCATGTATATTTGCTTTTTCCGAAGTGTATGTATGTGTTTTGAAATTATGTCTTTAAAATTATGGTATGAATGGGATGTTATGATTCTTGATTTCCGTAGAGAGCCTAAGCATAAGAATGATTTTTTTAATGACACAATTTAATGTAGATAAATTACTTCTAATAATATGTTTATTTTATTGACTAACGTCTCAGGATAGAGGACATGAATTAGTAAGGAGTAGAGCTGGCATATTAAAAGGGGAAAGCAAAGTGGTTTAATAAAATAAATGGAAAAGGGGCCAGAATTTTTTTCTTCTTTGCATGTTACAAAGTGTAATAAGGTCTCCAAATGTGTAGCACAGAGTGACCTAAAACTGCATTATTTGACTTCTAATAAATTATGTGGATGTGTTTGTTCATTTACAAATAAACGAATGGTAAGTAGTAAATATAAATGCGCAAATAAGTTGACACGTATTTAAAAAAGCCTAATACTGTCCAGGATGTAGTGACTAGAAACGCCAGGAGAAGAGCGTGCTGTCTGGGTAGCAAGGTCTCATCTGCTGCTTATTTTGAGAACAGCGGCTTGGACCTCTTGTGAAATATTCCCTTGTGATTCCTCCACCTATAAATAGCTTGCTTTGGGCCTGATGGCTTCTAATCAGTGAATAATGATTGCCGACTGGGCCACAGTTATCAACAGCAACAACGGTAGCCTTTATGGGGCTTGAATCCCCATAACAACGCAGTGAAGTCAGGATTATAATTACCTTCATTTTACCCACAAGCAAATCAACACTCAGAGAGTTTAGGTCACTTGCCAAAGACCATCAAACAAGGCAAATATAACTGCTATTTATTGTGCTCCTGCTATGTTCCAGGCACTGTGCTGGGCTGGAGGACAAAACAGAATAAAAGACAGCCTGTGTTCTCAATTCCTGTATAGTCTTCGGGCGGGAGCGGGGGGGGCGGGAACAGATAGACTCTCAGGCAACTACAACGTAGATGGCTAAGAGCTGATACAGGCAGCACTGTGTTGGGGAGCGGAGATACAGAACACATTCACAGGGTGCTCGGGGAGATTTTTGCAGGGAGAAAGTAACAGAGGGTAAAAGAGCTCTCTTTCCGAGTTCCCAATGGACATAGTGTCCGTGAGGAGGCAGGTTCCACCCCTGGCCTCGCTCAGTGGGTTAAGGATCTGGTGTTGCCATGAGCTGCAGCATAGGAGGCAGATGCTGCTCAAATTCAGCATTTCTGTGGCCGTGGTGTCTGCCTCAGCTGTATTTCTGATTCAGCTCCTAGCCTGGGCATTTCCATGTGCCACAGGTGCAGCCCTAAAAAAGAAAAAAAAAAAAGGGCTCTCTTTCTTGTATATCTTGCTAGTAACCATACACTGTGTTCATCTTAATAGTCTTCTGGCCACTCTAGGCTTTAGTTCTTTGCAACTACGCGATAGTGTCCACAGCACAGGCTTTGTACAGGCAGTGCCGGAACCCACCTTACATTTATTTTCAGGGCCCTGTTTAGGTAAGTGCTCATCTATAGAGTCAAAGAAATACATACTTGAGAAAAACACTGAATAATTTGCTAGATTCGTGGAGTCTATGGCCAGTTGTTCATAAGATCAGGTTCCTATTTCTAAGCTCTCAATTTTAATAAAAGAATTTTAGCTGCTGAAAAGTGTCTTGTCATTTAGAAATGTTTTAACACGTTGAGGGTAAGGTCAGCATTCCACGTGTTTTCAGTCACGTGGAATGAGTACATGAATTTTATAGCGTAGGCAGAGCTGTCTGTAGGTCTGACTAGATTTAAGAATGAAACACCTGACAGTCTTGGTAAGTCGTGGGAGGTCCAAGCAGTGGGAGTAGAAATCAGGAGAGTCTCTGCCCAGCAACTCTTTTCTAGGAATAGCCCTTCCCCTGTCAATTCACCTGGATGCTGTAGGTGCCTCCACGTTTATAAATGTGACCACTGATTAGGTTAGGGTGGGAAGAAGGTCCAAGCTGGGCTAATTAATCGCCCAATTATGTGGTCTCATTCATCAGGCTTGGTTAGTCTATTATGTTTCCACTCCAAATTGCTTTGGGGTGGACTGCAATTCAGTTCTGGCATCAGCTACTGTAGTTAATATCAGACTCCCCAGGTTAAGGGCTCTCACCTTAGACACAAAAGCTGCGGGGTACCCAGGTCACTCAAACCTCTGACTGACTTGCTATAAATTTGCAGGTTCCTGTGATCCCTTCAGTTTCCATAATTTGACAGAAAATTCTCAGAACTCAAGGAAGAACTCTACTCACAATTACAATTTTATTGTACAAAATAAAAGGGATGTGACTCAGGAAGAGCCAAATGAAAGGCTGCACAGGGCCCGGTCTTAGATGGTCTCAGACACAGAGTCCCCTGCTTTCTCCCCTCAGAGTCGGGGTACCTCATTCTCCCCGCACAGTGATGTGTTCACCAACCCAGAAGAGCCTCAGTGTGCAGAGGCCACGTTCCCCACCAGAAAAACTGAAGCCAAGGTTCAGTGAAAAAAGGAGCAAAGCAGCAGATGCACAGAGAAGAGAAAGGAGAGAGCGAAGCCTTAGAGATTTGAGTCCTTTTTCTCACTTTTTCCTGTCCTTGCTTTCTGTGAGATGTCACATTATCTTTTAGCAAATATCCTTTCACTCCAGCTGTGTTTCTCAAACCCCTGACTGAGCATCTACTGGCAGAGAGAGCAAGTGAACATTTGTGTGGGAATGGGAGTGTTGTGTATCCTTAAATAATGTTGACGTACTTACGGGGATTTATGTTCACTTACTACATATTGCCTAAAAGATCATTTCTTTGCCTTGTACAAACACTGGACTTGTTCCTCTTCCGAGGGAGCAGGTGTCACTGTTTGGAAAGAGTGTTTGGTGGTTCCTTCCTTCCTCTGAAGCAGGTCTCTCACAGTAAGAACACCTCTCTTTTTTATAAGTTTTTCCTGCAGCAGCTACAACAGAATTGGGACCAGCATCCCACCTCTGGGTTCGCCCCTGTTAACCTTCGCTTGCCTCTGATACAGGATTTATTTGATTTTGACCTAAATTTTCAGAACCTAAAAGAACAAACCATTGTATAGAATATTGTTAAGTTCCCAGTCTTCTCAGTCACAGAGCCATTTATAATTTTATTTGCTTTGGTGACCCGTCTCCGCCTGGGCTCTTATGGAGAAATCAAAATATCCCAGCTCATTATTGCCAACATACCTGATTCTCTCTTTTCCAGGGGATGATGGATGATTTGTGTTTGGAGATTTGGAAAGCCATATTTTTTATTATGACTCAGTTCCCAAAAGGCTATAATATCCCATAAAATTTCTGTCCACACCAGTAATGCAAAGCAACCCCTCGCTTCTATCATGATTTTTAACTGACTATTCCCTTCACAACCATTACAGTTTTGTTAAAGCTGTATCTTACTGGAGAGTCTTTAAAATATTTAGGAGCTATAGGTGAGTGAATGGAAGACGTTATCCTCAAATGAATTTATATTTTATTCAGTTCCAAGAAAGAAATGAGCTCCTCAAGGATTTAGGACGGTTCATGGTCGGTGCATCACCTTTCTTGTTGTCAGTGGTAGGAAATCACCTTAAGTGACAAAAGAGGCTCCCGGCATCCCAAACTGCTTCTGGCGTCCCCCGTTCAAGATGCCTCCCGTGGCTCCACTGCTGCCCCCACCTGCCCCTCCCAAAGGCCCTCTGCTGCCCAGCTGGGCCCCTGCAGGGGTGGGCACTGGATATGTGGAATTCTCAATGACCAAACACTCTGCTGTGTTCCAGCTTTCAGTCCAGAATGTGTCCTTTCCCCTGACAGCCAAGTCTTTTCCATTAGGTCTGATAGGGAATAACTGATCTCTCTCTCTCTCTCTCTTTTTAATGTAATAAACATAATGATTTCTATTTTTTCCATTATAGCTGGTTTACAGTGTTCTGTCAGTTTCCTACAGCAGGTGACCCAGTCATACATACATATATACATTCTTTTTTCTCACGTTATCCTCCATCCTGCTCCATCTTAAGTGACTAGACAGAGTTCCCAGTGCCATACAGCAGGATCTCATTGATTATCCATTCCAAAGGCAATAGTTTGCATCTATTAACCCCCAATTCCCAGTCCATCCCACTCCCCTCCCCTGCCCTTGGCAACCACAAGTCTGTTCTCCATGTCAGGAGGCTTCTCAGTTCCTCAGGTAAAGAGACTAAGATTTCTTGGGTTCGTAGTTTTGACATCTATGACTGAATAACTGAGGACCACTGTATTAAAACAGTAGTTATGTGACATTTGTAGGGAACAAATAACTACAAGGTCCTACTGGGCCATAATTGGCTTTCTGTTCTTCATTTATTGGTCCTTAAAATGGCTTCGACTCGGTGATGTTTTCATATTTTTAAGTTATAAGGCTATACAAGTATTCATTCAGCCATTTTTCAACATATATTTGCATATTCATTGATTCTTAATCTACGGTGGGTACTGCCACTCAAAGAGATTTAAACCTACATCCCTGCCCAAATGTATGTAATATTGATCTACACAAAGTATCCTGCCATAAATGGTAAATATGGCTTTAAAAATGTCACCTAGTCCTAGTCCTGACTCAAACATTTTTCAAGGTTAAGCAACTTGCTTGATCTTTTCCCAGATACCTTGGAAGTGCTTGTAGAAATGGTTGCCTTAGAAAGGTCAGAGGGACGCCTGATCTGGGTTCACCCTTGAGAGGGTCCTGTATATCATAGACACCCTTCAGTTCCAAGGAAATGCTTTTCCACTTTTCTTGCCCTGTCTCCATGAAACAAAAGCCTCTAGTGTCCTAATGCCATGAAGGCTTGTGGATTTCATCACTGCCAATGTCAGACAGAGACAGACACTGCTTTGGAAGCGTGGGAAAAAAATACGTAGGTGGAGCAAAATAAATTAATTTGCAAATCTCTCTATCAAATAACATTAATGCAATATTTTTTTGAATCATAAGGTATTTGTTTCCTAGTAGTGCTGAGTGTCTATATTCCTTTCTTTCTTGCTAAGGACCGAAACTTGTCCCTCCAAATTCATATGTTGAACCCCTACCCCTCCAAAGTGACTGTTTTTGCAGATGGGGCCTTTAACGAGGTAATAAGGTTAAGTGAGGTCATATGGCTGAGCCGTGATCCCACAGGACTAGTGTCCTTCTAAGAAAAGTGATCTCTCTCTTTAGCTTCCCACATGGGCTCAGAGAAAAGACCGCGTGAGGACTGTAGCAAGGAGACATCTGTCTGCAGCTGGTAAGAGTCCACTCCAGAAACCAAGCCCTGCTGGATGTTGATATGGAACTCGCAGCCTCCAGAACTGTGAGAAGTAGATTTCTATTGTTTAAGCCACCCAGCCTGTGTTTTGTTACAGCAGCCGGAACAGTCCCATGTGATTGTGTTCTAATTCTTGATCTGGAGGTAGTCATAAATTAGTGAGGTAGAGAGTTTCCCGGTGGCCTGGTAGTTAAAGGATCTTGGTGTTGTCACTGCTGTGGCTCAGGTTCGACCCCTGGCCCGGGAACTTCCGCATGCCATGGATGCAGTCAACAAAATTAGTGAGATATGCGCAAAAATTATGCACAGAGTCTGAACAGTATTTTGCAGTGTTCACTACCTTATAATGCTTAAAAATATGTACACAAAAGAGTTCCTGTTGTGGCTCAGCAGTAACGAACCTGACTAGTATTCATGAGGATGCGGGTTGGATACCTGGCCTTGCTCAGTGGGTTCAGGATCTGGTGTTACTGTGAGCTGCAGTGTAAGATGCAGATGTAGCTTAGATCCAGCATTGCTGTAGCTGTGGTGTAGGCTGGCAGCTGCAGCTCCAATTCAACCCCTAGACTGGGAACTTGCGCATGCCCCAGGTGCAGCCCTAAAAAGCAAAAAAAAAAAAAAAAAAAAATCAAAAATTAAAAATAAGTACATATATAAGTCTACATGAAACATGAGAAGCATGACATCGATTCTTTTTTCCCTAGTTTTATTGAGGTGTAGTGGGTAAATAAAATTATGTATATTTGAAGTGTACAGTGTGTCGATTTGATAGATGTATCCATTATGAAATGATTACTACAGCCAAGTTAATGAACACATCCATCACCTCCTTATCTATTTACTTATTTGATAAACGCACTTGATATTTACTCTCTTAGCAAATTTAAAAAATATAATACGGTACTATTAACTATAATCACCATGCTATACATTAGATCCTCAGAACTAATTCATTTTATAACAGAAAATTTGTCCCCTTTGACCCGTGTCTGTCAATTTCCCTGAGCTCCCAGCCCCTGGCAACCACAATTCTACTCTCTATTTCTGTGAATTTTATTTCTTGTTCGATTCTACACATAAGTGGTACTATACAGTATTTGTCTTTCTCATGACACTGACTCTCTACGTTGGTCGCTAGAAGGACATTGAATGTTTTGATCATGAATTTTTAAAAAAATTATTATGTATTTATTTATTTATTTTTGGAAGGTCCCAGGGTCAGGGATCAAATCCACAGTATAGTAGTGACACAAGCCATAGCAGGGACAGAGCCAGATCCTTAGCCCACTGTGCTGCCAAGGAACTCCATGAATGGTTTTATTTTTATGAAAGTATTTAATAAGATGAAATCACTTTTTTTGGGGCTGCACCTGTGGCATGTGGGAGTTCCTGGGCCAGGGATCAAACCTGCACCACAGCAGTGGCCCAAGCCAGATCCCTAACCTGCTGCGCAACAAGAGAACTCCTGTAATCACATTTCCAAATATTAAATTAAAATTTCATTTTCATTTACGCCTTCTGATTTAAATTTTGATAGTGATTATAATTTTCACCTTGCCATTTAATATATTATTTTAAATATTTTAGAAGAAAAATAAGAAATATGAAAAGCAGTTTCACATTGTTTACATTTGGAATTTTTTTATACTTTGAAAACAATGTTTTATTTTTTAATCTTTTAGATCAGGGGTCAGCAAACTATGACCTGTGGGTTAAATCTGATGTCATTTTTTTATATCAGATTTTATCGGGATACATCCATGTCCATACTTTTATGTATTGTTTATGTCTGTTTCCATGCTACAACATCAGAACTGAGTAATTGCTACAGATACTGTGTGGCTGCAAAGCCAAAGATAATTGCCATTTGGCCCTTTAAAGATGAAGTTTTATCTGATGCCTACAGATACTGTGTGGCTACAAAGCCAAAGATAATTGCCATTTGGCCCTTTAAAGATGAAGTTTTATCTGATGCCTGCTTTATTACTTTTTTAACCGTTATTTTAAAAATTTTATTTATTTATTTAGTCTGTGCCTACAGCATGCCAGGGATTGAGCCCGTACCACAGCAGTGACAACCTCAGATCCTTAACCCTTTGAGCCACCAGGGAACTCCCTGATGCCTGCTTTAGATCTTTGACAATGTGTACAATTTGAATCATGATAAAAATATGAAATACAAAAGTAGATCTTAAAATAGGATAAAAACGAAAAAAACAGTAAGAGAGAGAAGTTTTTCAAGTTAGTGCTTCAAATTTGAATAGCTGGAAGCCAGGAAAGTGAGCAGACTTCTGTACAGCATGGCCCATATAAAATTTGCAAGCAGGAAATTCTTTATTTAAAGAAGATTTAATGAAAATAAGCAAGGAAATTTTTCTCATCAAATCCACAACTGGAACTGGTCAGATACAAAGACTGCTGTCAGATTCCCATCAAAAGAAGCCATAACCACTGATCCAAACAATGAAAATGAAAGAGAAAATTATTCATATCAAATTCATAACTCAGAGACAGCAAATATAACTCTGGCATGCTTGTTAGAAGCTGAAGAAAACTACATTCATAAAATCTGCAAATTGGGTAAGAAAGTCAAAACCTCTGGAACGTTCCTCTGTTTATTGGATGATGATTCTGGAAAATGGCTGTCATATCCTGACACGAATGTTTCTAGCAAAGCACAATCTGATTCAAATCAATGATTACAGTTTTCCATTGGATAAATGTGGCAGAAAATTTATATTTCGTTTTTTTTAGACTCTTTTTGGTTCACAGCAAAATGGAGCAGAAAGTACAGAGGTTTCCCATAGGTCCCCTGCCTACCCCTTCCCACATACACAGCCTCCCCCATCATTGGCATCCCCCACCAACACAACATTATGGCCCAGAGTCCAGACTTTATATCAGCGTTTATGCTTGGTGCTGTACATTCTGTGGGTTTGGACTAACGTAAAATGACATATATCCACAGTCAATGCATCATACAGAGGAGTTTCACTGCTCTAAGAATCCTCTATGCTCCGTACATTTCACTTTACTCCCGGGTTCTTCAAACTGGGAAAGAAGCTATTAGAGTCCAAGTTCAAAGTATCTTGTTACTACTGTTATGTATTTCTCAACCAAAGTTCATAACTGGTTTTGGCCAATGAAGACACTTGTGATTGGACACACATTCTTGATTAAAAGAACATGAAATGTCACATGCACGTAAAATTAGCACATACTAGAACAACAACAAAAAGGACCAAAGAAATGACAAACGGTTGATAGTTTTCAGCAAAGAAGTAAATGCAGAACAGAATACACCACATAGTTTAAATGTTCTTAAAAGGATATTAAAAGATGTTATCATGGGTCCAATATAAGCACTGTGATGGTCATTGCAGCTCTTTTTTCAGCTTTTTTTTGTGGTGTAGTTAACAAACACACTTGTAAGACATTTAAAGTCTACATTGTGTTGATTTCAATACAAATATATTATGAAAGAAGGCCTCCCACTTAGTTAACATATCCATCAACTGACGTATTTATACATAACACATATTTTCAAACATTTAAGTTCTACTCTGCTAACAAACTTCAACTATACCTACAGTGTTATTAACCGTAGTCACATGTTATACATTGGATCCTCGTACTTGATTCATTTTGTAACTGAAAGTTTGTACCCTTTTTATCAACGTCTCCTTAATATTTATTCAAAACATGCAAACATGGAAAAAATTTTGAATTTAGTAGAAACAATTTCCAAATTTGTCAGTAGAACGGCTAAACATGCAATGTGAATAAAAGATGAAAAGTATGATTTCTCTTTTGGATGGAGCATTCAAATTAGATCACGGACTTATTGGATAAGAAAGTTGGAGAAGAATACACATTAAAAAAGCAAATGTTACTCAGTTTAACTGGATTTCAAAAGTCATGCTGAGAAGCGCCTCAAATAAAAATCAAATTGTGACTTCTAGTGGAAAACAAATTATGAATTTAATTTTATATGCCCTGTCCATTTGTTACTAATAACGTTAGCAAAAGATAACAACCAGCAAGCCCAAGATGTGCTTGGCTGCCTCATTTTCAAAAAAAAGATTAAAAAGCTTAAAAAAAAACTTGGAGAAAATGATCTTTCTAAATTGCAAGCAATACACATTAAATATGCAGTAAATACAGTTTATTAAAATAGAAGGAAAATAGAAGGAAATTACAAGAAATGAAAATATTTCCTGACTCTGCATAAAGAGTCATGTATAAACACTTTCAAAACTAATTTTTATTTTATTTTTTGCTTTTTAGGGCCACACCTGCCCTAAAAAGCAAAAAAAAAAAATTGGAAGTTCCCAGGCTAGGGGTCTAATTGGCTTACACCATAGCAATGTCAGATCCGAGCCCTGCCTGCGACTTACACCACAGCTCATAGCAACACAGGATTCTTAACTCACTGAGCGAGACCAGGGATCGAACCCTCAACTATTGGTTCCTAGTCTGATTTGTTTCCTCTGCGCCACGATGGGAACTCCCAAAACTAATTTCTATAAAGAATATTTTCTAACCATGAGAAAGTAAGTTGTAGTCTCAGTTGAAGGAGATTGAAACAAATTGGACCACACACTGCTATTTGCAGTTTTCTGTATAATGGCCCAGCATTGACAATTTTAAAAAGAAAAGTCTAAGAGATATTCTATGACTCTTGATACTGCTTTAAGTTACTTTGAAAATGTGATAAAAGGGATGGGCATTTATATCATAACTAAACTATTTGGTCATGGTTTGTAATAATGTATTACAGACTTCCCTAATTATAATGTTTGAACATGATTTATTAATTTTCATCTTCACTTTTGCATCTAATATTGCTTTAAACTTTGATGTATAATTCCAGTTGCTACTGTCTTGGAACAAAATTTCTTTTTATTAGTGAATAGAAAACTACGTAAGAACTACAGGGACTCAAGAAATGTTATCTGATTTTGTTGCCAATGGAAGTCAACCCTGTGGGAACTGTGACTCTAACTTACAACATGCGTGAATTTGCAGAATTTTGATGAGCTAAATAGATAATTTAAAAATAAATGATGATGTTTTTGTGTTTTGTTGCTCAACACAACGTTGCTGGCCCGTTCACTGAATACCCAGAGATGCATACTAAAATTAAATTGTTTTCTTTGCTATTTGGTCCACTTTCAATCTTATTGCAAACCCTGGCTTTTCATGCAGTTTTTCAGTGTTGCTGTTGAGAAGATATACTTGTTAAAGGAGAATAGAACATATCAAATACTTTAAACAACTTGTTAGGTTGTTGTCAAACTTAAATATTCAGATATGTGGTGTGTGGGCCTCCAAGAGTCGCCTCAGCTCTCAGGGAGGGGGTGCCCCTCGGCCTCATCTTCAGGGTTCTTTACAAGGGAGGAACTTGAATGAGGTGAAACATGGAAGCTTCTTGATAAGAGAGGAAGTGACCTACCTTCTCCGGCTGATCCTGAGGAAGGGAAGCAATTTCTCCACGCTTGAAGGTCCCACTTTTTTTTTTTTTCTACTTCGATACCTTCTGTGAAAGATGTTTTGATTTTGAATGAATCCAACTCTGGAGAAAAATCCAAAGCACGTTGCTTGTGGATTTTTCTCCCCTGCTTCCAGGGAAGATAAATGCCTGACCATGGAGGAGAATCAGCCGTTGTCACCATTCAGACCTATTAAATTTAACGGTTTATTGTAACGAAGGCTGTGCTGTTGGATTTAAGCAGTTATTCCATATCTTATACGCCAAAGTTGTTAAAAGTAGCAGAGGACTATTATCTCGAATGTGGGAAACCAAATCATTTTTTAAAACTGTGATTAATTCCGTGAACCTGGACATTTTAGGTACATATGGTAAGCCAAGTCCATGGGAACTTTCTCAGCGTGGGTCCAACGATGTAAACAAAAAGTTAAAATATAGCTTACACTCTCCCTGGCATTCATTAGCATAGCAAAGGAAGCAGGAACTGACCACATTTTACATAAAAAGGTTCCAGCAATCTGCATCTGCTTGCATAGCAGTATTCATCAATCTGAGGGTGACAACTCCTTGCATAGAAATGATTTATTTATAGGCCTATCACCAAAATGTGTTCTTCATTAATTCCTATTTTTCTCAGCCTCACGCTGCTCCTCGAACCCATCCAGGTGGGTTCTAAATGTTGAGGATAATTTCAGACTAAGCAAAATCACATACACCCTGTTTTCAGGACTTGAGGATAACTGAATGGAAATATCCTTAGCGCCCATTTGATATTTTGTCCCCTTGTTTGCCTTTAATTAACCTGAGGAATACCACACATGAGAGCTCGGCTGGACCTTGGGAGTTAAAATCCACATTGGGAAGGAAACAAACCTTGCGTGCCTTGCCAAAGATATTTAGAAATGTGTTTCTCCCAAGATTAAAGCTGAAAATCCAGAGTAACTGCAGCTTATTCTCACAATGCACTTCAGGGACACTGCGTCACGGCGAACATTTCTGTCTACACGACATTCGTTAAAATAGAAAAGGCCTCATCTAAAGGCTTGTAAAGTGCCGTTTCCTCTGTATAATATTTTCCTGCGTGTAACGTTCAAAAAGGCCATGCCCTTGGAGAACATTACAAAAGCCTTTCCTTACATAGTCTGTGCTTGCTGTTAAATTTATTTTGGGTTGTCCTTTTGGTTAGCGTTTCATAGCTCTTCACAGATTCTGTCAATATGTAATGGGCGGAAAAAAAGCCCTATAGCTTACCTTTTAATTCTATTAATAGGAAGCAGCAGGAGAAGGTTGACATTCCTGGATGGAATGTTCTTGAGCATGCACTTTGGTTCTGTTAAATCTTGTCATCTCTTCCATTTTTTCTCCCAGGTTAATGTGTCACCGATGCTGTTCTCTGCCACTAACAGAATGTTTGGAGATGATCTGATCACGAGAAAGTCTTGTTTGTAAAAAAAGGTGACCCCCTCCATTCTGGAGAGTATTTTTACCCCTACGTTGTGTTTCTGTATTGCATTATACAGGCAAAGCCTCTATTTCCAAAAAGATAATTGCTATGGTATGGTTTATCATTAGCTATTATTTTTCAGTCTAGCAAATGAGTTCATTAGAGGAGGAAACCATTTTTCTACATTAGCCTGGGTCTTTGAAGTTTCTAGTAACCGATTGCACATATGTGGTATACGTATGTAGGGACGATGACATTTGTGCAGAGATAACCTGTCTTCTGTTGCTGTATTTTTTTTTTTTCAGGGTCGTACTGCGGGGCACATGGAAGTTCCCAGGCTAGGGGTTGAACTGGAGCTATAGCTGCTGGTGTACACCACAGCCACACCAACACGGGATCCGAGCCGCATCTGCGACCTACAACACAGCTCACAGCAACGCTGGATCCTCAACCCACTGAGTGAGGCCAGGGAACGAACCCGCGTCCTCATGGATACTAGTCGGGTTCATTAACCGCCGAGCCGTGACAGGAACTCCAGTTGCTGTATTATTTTTAAAATTTTTTGGTTATACTTTATATACAATGTTCTGTCAATTTCTGATGTACAGCAAAGCGACCCACTCATAGATATATATAAATATATACATCCTTTTTCTCATATTATCTTCTATCATATTCTATCACAAGTGATTGGATATAGTTCCCTATGCTATGTAGCAGGACCTCATTGCTTTATCCGTTCTAAATGTAATAGTTTGCTGTATTATTTTGTGGTTTGTTTTAAGCTAATGTTAACCTTGAAGTGCCTTCTCACTCATGCATTCATTTATTGGCAAACCTGTTTTGAGTTGCCTACTAGGTGCTATGCTAGACACAAGGCATAAGAGAGACACTGTCCTTACCTGCCTGAGTATTTGAGCAATGCACAGGGGCTTGAAGTGAAGTGTGTTGACCTCTGCGGACAGACAGCAGGGTGATCTGACTTGCTTTATGTGGGGGTGGGTGTGGTGGGTGGCACTGAGTCTGACACCTGCAGGATGATAGGTACAGGCGGAGGGAAGGGGTGGGTGGACGGTTGGGAAGGTTCTCAGACCGAGGGAACAGACCTTGGGGAGGCTCAGAGGCCAGAGAGAATGTGGTTTGTTCAAGGAACCCAAAGTTTGATACTAGGTGTGAAGTGGTAAGCAGGGACCACGACACCAGGTGGCCTCTCTCAGCGTGTTTCAGGCAGAGGAAATGATCTGTACTGAAGTAAGCCAGAGTATAGGGATACAGCTGCCGAGCAAAGCATCGATTCTAATTGAATGCATCTCTGCACGTGCAACCTTGCCAGGCCTGAAATGTAGACTTTCTCAGGGCCAGGAGAGATTTTGCAGGTTTTTTTTTTTTTTTTAAAGATTTTAAATATTTATTTATTTATTTAGCTTTTTGCCCACACGAGGCATATGGAGCTTCCCAGTCTGGCGGTCCAATCAGAGCTACAGCTGCCGGCCTATGCCTCAGCCATGGCAAAGCAGTATCAGAGTCTCCCGGTGTCCTACAATACAGTTCTTGTCAAGGCCAGAGTCTTAACTCACTGAGGAAGGCCAGGGATCGAACCCGCAACCTCATGGTTCCTAGTTGGATTTGTTTCCACTGCGCCACGATGGGAGCTCCTTTTCAGGGGTTTTTGAGGGATAATCCAGGTGCCAAGGGGAGTTTGCTCCTGCCAAAGGTGGTATTGTTGAGTCTGTGGGAGGATGTGAGCCTGGACACACATCTGAAAAGGAAAGGGTGCCTTCAGGATAACAGCTCCAAGCAGGGAGGCAAGCTCCCCACTCTGTGCTCTTGGCGGACCTCAGCCCGGCTGCACTCCCCCGGCTGAGGGGGTTCCCACCCTCTTCCTTATGAGGGAGAAGGGAGCCACCCCAGGACCTGGGGTGTCCTTTGTTCCCAGACTGGGAAGCAGTGAGACGGAGATGGGATCCATGTGCACCCCTGTAATCTAGTGTCCTGTTCTGATCAATGTTAAAATAAGCACGCTTTTCATCATTATATGGAACACCAGAATAGTTTCAGAAAAGTATGACTATACTAGCCATGGTGAACTTTTTTTTTTTTTTTGCTTTTTGCCTTTTCTAGGGCCTCACTCACGGCATATGGAGGTTCCCAGGCTAGGGGTCTAACAGGAGATGTAGCTGCCGGCCTTCGCCACAGCCACATCAACACGGGATCCGAGCTGCGTCTGCAACCTACACCACAGCTCACGGCAACGCTGGATCCTTAACCCACTGAGCAAGGCCAGGGTCTTTTTTTTTTTTTTTGGCTTTTTATTTTTT
>PVHT021183556.1:5839243-5859023 GCA_004024745.2 Catagonus wagneri
TAGAAATTATCTCAAGTATCTTCTCTGACCACAAGGGCATGAAACTAGAAATCAACCACAGGAAAGGAAACGAGAGAAAACATACTACATGGAGACTAAACAACATGCTTCTAAAAAACGAATGGGTTAATGAGGAAATCAAGAAAGAAATACAAAAATACCTTGAAACAAATGAGAATGAAGACACAACAACCCCAAACCTATGGGATGCTGCAAAAGCGGTGCTTAGAGGGAAGTTCATAGCATTGCAGGCCTTCCTCAAAAAAGAAGAAAAATCTCAAATCGATAACCTAACCCATCACCTAAATGAATTAGAAAAAGAAGAACAAAAATATCCTAAAGTCAGCAGAAGGAAGGCCAGGGTCTTAAAGAAGAAACTTTTCACTGACTCCCCTCTCAGAGAAACCCTTTTCCATATTTCTTCTTCCTCTTCTTCCTCCTCCTCCCCCTCCTCCTTCTTCTTCTTTCTCTTCTTCTTCTTCTCCTTCCTCTTCCTCTTCCTCTTCCTCTTCCTCTTCCTCTTCTTCTTCTTCTTCTTCTTCTTCTTCTTCTTCTTCTTCTTCTTCTTCTTCTTCTTCTTCTTCTCTTTGGGGATGAACCTGTGGCATATGGAAGTTGCCAAGCTAGGGGTCGAATTGGGGCTACCGCTGCAGGCCACAGCCACCAGATCCCAGCCGCATCTGTGACCTACACCACAGCTCACGGCAATGTTGGATCCTTAACCCACTGAACAAGGCCAAGGGGTGAACCTGCATCCTCACAGATACTAGTCAGGTTCTTAACCCACCGAGCCACATCAGGAACCCCGTTTTCAATTTTTAATATTTGTCATTGATGAGAAGCTTATTTTGAAATAACTTTTGAAATGACTTATCAACAAAACATTTGCCAGAGTTGAAGTTATATTTTACAGTGTCTAATAGATTTTCCTTTTTTTCTATTGAATATCTAAGGCTAATGCACATGGATTCCAAATCTAATGGAACATTTTAATACCAAGTATTTCAAACTAGTGAGGCTCATGATCAGAGCTGTCATCATGCAGATGGCTTGCACAGCCCTAAATGGACCATCAGTCATCCATGGGCACAGGAATTCAACCTGTGTGTTCTCAGATCCAAGTCCCCACTGGTCGTTGAACCTACCAATAGCGCCTCCACCCTTGGACCATGCCTGACCTCTCTGGTCCCCAAGCAGACTTGTTCCTGAGCCCTGTGCTGCCTATCCTGTGCTGCCAACCTGGGCAAAGGGGTAAAGCTTCTCTGGCACCTGAAAGGCCTCGAACAGATGCCTGGCATGAATGTGTGGGTGACAGAGCCCTGAAGAGGGATGGAAAGTGCCAAGATGATGCTCACTGTCTGGCTGCCTCTGGGGAGGAGTAGGGACCACATAAGTTGCCAACCCTGGATGAGGCACTTGATGCTGGAGACTGTATCTTGGGGGCTTTGTACTCTCCAGGGGGTTCTTTCCTCCAAGGCTGAGGCCACGGAGTGTCTCTACTCAGGACATGCTGTCAGGAGAGCCCTGGACCGGGGATTTGGAGAACAGCCTCTGGGTCCCCTCACCAGTGTCTGATCCAGGAGGTCTGGGTTTCAGCTCGAGAATCTGCATTTTCCTTTTTTTTTTTTTTTTTTTTTGGCTGTACCCTCAGCTTGTGGAAGTTCTTGGGCCAGCAATCGAACCTATGCTGCAGTTGTGACCTGTGCCACAGATGTGGCAAAACCGGATCCTTAACCCACTGCACCACAAAGGAACTTCTGAGAATCTGCATTTCTAAGATGTGTCCAAGTGATGCTGACAGCTGGTGGAGAACCATACTTTGAGAACTACTGCTCTAGAACACGGGGTTTCTAACAGGAATTGATGTTATTCCCTACTTTTCTTCAGTACATTTCTAGAATCCATCTTTTAAAACCCGTATCCCTCCATCTTTAAGAATATTTATAGTGTCCAAAAGTTTCTCTCCATTTACAGATTTAAGATGTGCAGTTTTGAAAAATATGGCAGCAACCCAAATAAAAGAATTCTCAATTTTGCCAAAACATACACTCAAATTTAACTGCCACCGTGCATTATGAACTGGCAGTCAGGAGCTGGAGAGTGACTACTCAAAGGCTGGTGTCAATGACGCAAAGCATGTTTGTGTGCTACTCAGGGCTATTGGGCCCTTTAAATGAATAATTACAATTTCTCATGTTGGGATCACCAACTCAAATGCCTAAGGATCCAGGGAAGCAAATAAGTGGAGAGAGCCGGGTGGGGGATTCGGTGAACTGATGGGCTTGTGTCCATTCAAGAACAGAAGGCTGCCAGAGCTCCAGCTGATGGAGGCCAGCTAGGAAGACGGGGCTGCTTAGAAATCCAGACTAACATGAAATCTACCCCACCCCCCTTTTTAATGTAAGCCTCCCAAAGTCCCCCAAAAAACACATTGGCAAGCCAATTCTAAATTTACTTTTACCATCCAATAATACCCCACCATTTGAGCAATAGTGAAGAGTCTGGAAACCTACTTCTTATGAATATCAAGTACTCACAGTTCAATCTTTCAAGAGGGTTTAGTTTAAATATGTGCCTGCCCTTTACGGTTATTTTATTTTAATGAAGGGAAAGAAGTGGACTATGGGCTTTCATTCCTGTGGCAGGAGGCTCTTCACAGAAAAACTCAAACAAACTTGAGAAAAGATGATTTCCATGCCACGAGTATGCCTTCGGGTTCCAAACGGAGATTGCATTCTCCGTGCTATGGCTTATCATTGTTCACATTCTTTCACTAGCCTGAAAATCATTTTGGGAAACAAGCCTGCAGTTGTTGCAAGCAGATCTAATTTTCCTCAAGTGAGAAAATTTGTCCTTAAAATATTTTTATGCAGAGGCCCAGGTTGCCATATGACAGCTGAGGTGTTTACGGTGCCACCCCCAATTGTCTAGGACCGGGCTGTTGGATTTTCTTATGAATTCTCCTTTCCTTGGCCTACCCTTTGACTCCTTTATTGCTTGCACCCCGGCCAATCGTAAGCCTGGCTGACGGAACAGTAGGATATGGTTTTGCTAGCAATTCTTTGAAGAGCCAGGTCGAGGGGCTCTTGGAATCAAAGCCTTAATCTGAAGTTAGGGTTTGGCATTTTTCCTTGCCAATCCTGCTTTCATTTAAGTAGCTGAGGCTGACGAAGACTGGCGTTTCTTCTCTTTCCAAAACACCCAGGATTTTTGGTGTTTTGCCTCTAGAGGGGAAAATGCCCGTCTTTTTATAGGAAAAGCAACAGGATCAACACTGGCTATCTGTGAGAGCTAACGAAAGGCTCAGTGCACGGAGCAGCCAGGGGCATCCTCGCTCAATGACCTCGCCTCTCTGGGCCAAGAAAATGAAGAGGTGGAGGGGCAAAACCAGCCATTTCCCCCCTGTGCCCTGGCGAGGCCAGAGCTGCTGGGGAGGGGGTGCCTCCCCTCTGCCTCTGCGTCCGCAGCAGCTGCTTCCATCGGCATGTAAAGTTTATGTAGCAGGAAGTTTGAAAACCACAATTTTTGTTTGCTTTTGTTTTTTTTAATTAAAAAATTTTGAATATAGTCGATTTACAACATTCTGACAACTTCTGCTGTACAGCAAAGTGACCACGTTATACATATACATATGTGTGTGTGTGTGTGTGTGTATATATATATATATATAAACACATTCCTTATCTCGTATTATCTTCCATCACGTTCTATCAAAAGTGATTGGATACAGTTCCCTGTGCTGTGTAGCAGGACCTCATTGCTCATCCAGTCTAAATGGAATAGTTTGAATCCACTAACCCCAAACTCCCCGTCCATCCCACTCCCCCCGCCTGCTCTTGGCAACCGCAGGTCTCTTCTCTATGTCTATGAGTTTGTTTCTGTTCTGAGTGAAAACCACACTGGTTAATCATCACTTTAGAAGAATCTGAGAAGCCCCATTTACTCATCCTGGAGCTGCCATGCTCACATCTCCCTGTGCCCCGCTTTTAGGCAGCATGCCCTCCAGGGGTGCTCACCTTCCCCTTAGTGGACTAGCCGATCCCTCCTCATTTAAAATTTTTGGTCAGTATGCCTACTGTCTTAAATACCCATAGTTTTCCTTGAAAGCAGGAATTCGTTTACACTATCGCAAAGGTCCTAAGCAGGAGAAACATACTCATCAACACATTAGGCTCTATTCTTATAGTTTACTCGATGAATACATTGGTATTACTATCAACCTGTACACCCAGGTAGGCAAGGGCTGTTAACTTTATCCTCCTCTAATGCGTATCCATTTCTATCGACAGTTCCCCTTCTACCACAGTGAGAGGACTTTAATCTTAGTCTTTGGGGCTCATCGCTTCCCAGGGATGCATCTTAGTTCCGGGAGGTTGCTTAGTGCTGAACCTGGGAGGTGGGGGCGTTGTAGCCCTGACCTAAGGTTTCAGGTTGTTGCAGAGACAACCCCAGTTCCTGTCCACGTAATCCTTCCACACGGGCTCCTCTTTCTCCGGTTGTGTCTGCCTCTGTGCCCTTCCAGAGAGCATGTCTCTCCTGCCTTCAGGCCAGGCTTTAAAATCTGGTTTTAGGAGTTCCTGTCGTGGCTCAGCGAAAATGAATCTGACTAACATCCATGAGGATACATGTTTGACCCCTGATCTTGCTCAGAGGGTTAAGGATGCAGCATTGCTATAAGCTGTGGCATAGGTCACAGATATGGCTCAGATCCCCGGCCCTAAAAAGACAAAAATAAATAAATAAATAAATAAATAAATAAATTAATAAATAATAAAATCTGGTTTTAGGGAGAAGCACTACTCCCCCCCTTTTGCATTTGTTTGTTCATTTCAAGATTCAAACAAGGTCCATACATTGCAATTTGTTGCTACATATTATATATTTATACATAAGTATTGTTGTTTGTTTTCATTTTTGGCTGCCCCATGGCGTATGGAGTTCCCAGGTCAGGGATCAGATCTGTGCCACAGTTGCGATCTACATGGCAGCTGCTGCAACCCCTGATCCTTTAACCCACTGTGCAGGGCAGGGATAGGACCTGAGTCCTGGTGCTGCATAGATGCCTCTGAGCCCTTTGGGCCACAGCAGAAACTCCAGCACTATTCCTTTAAATGGAAATTTTTGCCATGAAAGCTCTCCCCTAATACTTGTCTATGCCTAGACTTCTTTTTGTCCCACCAGGATTTCAATTCATAGACCAAAGCCATGGGGTGCCTCTGTTTCTGTTTTCAGCTCCTTGATGCTGCCCGCCTTGGTGATGAGCACAAAATTCTCCTGGAATCCTGAGTAAAGGATGGATGTGGTGTGGGTGGGAGAGAGAAACAGAAACACTGACTCAGAGAAAAAAATTAGACTGCAGGTTTTGAGCTAAATGGCTTGCAAAAACTGTGATGTTCTTAGAGGTCATGGTTTCATCTTAAATATTCAAATGGAGTTGACACTGTATTCATAAAGCATTCATTCAGTCTCAATGTAAAAAAATGCTTTGATACATTAAATAAAAAATTACACATATCCACAATCTTCAAGTAAAACGGATGCATCTAGGAAGATGCTGTGTGTTACATTACACATCTCTAGGTGCCCTAATGTGTTATTAAATCAACAATTCAAGTTTTACTTTAAGAAACTAGGCAGAGAAGAGAAAATTAAATTCACACATTTGCATACAGTTTTAGGTGATTTAAAAGAAATCCTTTCATGAACTTTAGGTTAAAAATCCCTGATCCTTGAAAGTAAATCTCAAATTTGTATGCCATCCTTGAGCTCTTTCTTGAGCTCCAGAATCTCAAGTTTAAATGTTTTGAGGACATCTACAATTAAGTATTTCACAAACTGCTAAAAATCAAAACTTACAGAAGTAGTATATTAATTCTCTCTCCCTCCTCCTTTCTCCCTTCACCCTCCTTTTTTCTCTCCCCTACCTCTCCTCTTCTTCTTTCCCTTTTCTAAACCTAAAGCGATGAAATGGGGCCACTATCTATCTGCTGCCCATATATCAAAATCCAGCTATCTTCCCTCTCCCTCACTCCCACATCTAATCAATCACGAAATTCCACGTATTCCACCACCTAAAACTCCCTCAAATGCACTCATTTTCCTTCCTTCGTGCTGATGCACCAACATTTCCTGGGTAGGTGGTATGATAACTTCCTAACTTATCCCTGCTGCCCCGCCCCCCCCAGTGTCTGTCCTCCTATATACCCCCTTTCTCTAGGCAGTCAGGGTGATACTTCCAAAAGGCTAACATCACACCCTGCTTATGACCTTTCACTAGCTCCCCTGTGTTCTTGGGCTTCATTCCCATGTGTTTAGCATGGGTTATAAGACCCTTTATGATGGGGACCCTACTTATCTTGTGGACATTTCTCTCTCCTCTTGTTCTACTCTCTTCCTGTTCCACCCACGGCACACGTCTTCCTGTTCCCTCAGTTTCCTGCTTCCTCTTTCTTCCAGGTCTTCAGTGATACTGTTCCTTCTGTTTGGAATATTTTCCCTTTGCACCCTTAGGTCCTCCCCCCTCTGCATTTTATTAGATCATTCCCCATCCATCCTGTAGAGCTAGTTTGGTGGTTATTTCTGTCAAGACTTCCAGCATCTTCCTTTTGGTGCCTTCCTGTCTCTGTCTCCCATGGAGCATGTTGCCGAGGGTCTCATTACATTGTATCATATGAATCATAACTTCTTACTTGTGTATTCCCCAACCAGACTGTAATAAAATGTTTGTCCTTGTAGATGCAATTGCTGTGCTTTCTTTTTGACAATCCTGGGAAAATATGACAAAAATAATGTGGTATAAAATAAGATTGGTAGACATTTAATAAATATTTGTATAATTAATATTATCTGAGATTACACATTGTCATATGTCATGATCATAACCTATACTCTCACAGGTTGTTTCCCTCTTTTATTCACAAGGAAAATGTAACTTCTTTGTTAATAACTGTTGGTGCTGTGTTGGATTGATTATGGAGAAAAATTAAATGTCACAGTTTTCTCTCAATTTTCCGTGTATTTTATTGTATTTCCCTTTCACCAAGAGGAGTTCTGAGCAGAGATGTGGATATTTGCTTGAGAATCTATGATGCCAAGACCCTAGCCTCCCAGCGAAATGCAAAACTGATGGGCTTTGGGCTGTGCTAAGTCGTTTTGCCAGCCTTTTATTTTTTTGTATTATTTCATTAAAATTGCCTATTCTCTTGTCCCACTTTACTGAACTTTCAGGTGGTCAGTACTAAAATTATACCATGCCATCATTGAATGTCCAGCCCTAGATCCTTATTAGGCTAATGGCAGATCCATTAGCGATGAGAAGGGGTCAGTATGCCCTTCTGGCGTGGCTCTCCTACAGCGCACTCTACTTAGTGGAAAAACAAAATCATTAAAATAAAGTTATGCACAATTAGTCATTAAACCATGTTATAAACACTTGGCTCATTTAACTAGTCTTGGTTGGTTGTATTTGTTTGCCAAGTTAGACTGATTAAAGGGGCAAAGAATTTAAAAATAACCAATAGTCATGTGCTCATAATTCTAGTTTTCTTTATAACATGGTAGGAAGGAAATCCACAGTAAAATCAATGTGGTCAAGTGTGGTTGAGCTCTATTACTGTGTCAGCCCTCACACAAATAGAGCACATTCGGAAGTGTTCCGTTTTTCCATAACCCTTGAGCTCTAAGGAGGAAAAGAAGTATCTATCATATGGAAATGAATTGGATCCAGGCAGAGTGATGTTTTAAAGGTATTTACTTCCCCATAAATATAGTATTCTAATAAGAGGCTATTTCCAACAGATTAAAGCTTTTATTTTTTAGTAGATCTGAGCATTTTAGTCTGATGTTGGCTTTTTTTTTAATGGATTTTTTTGCTCATCTCGGTCAATGATCAGGTCATTGATGTTATTCACTTATTCCTTGAACTTTTATCCTTTTAGTATATGTCAGTGCAGTTGAAGCTTCAGGGATGAGTAACACTGTGTGACGTCACGGGGGTAGAGCTAAACATAGAGCTGTGAGTGCTCTTTGCTTCTGTTTGTTTCTCTCTAAGAAGGTCATCCTCTCTGGCCTGCATTTGAGACCTCTTCCCGGGGTCTCTCTCTGGAGCCCTGTGGATGCGGTAGGAGAATGTTGCAGGCAGCTCTGGCTGCTGTGATTTGGATGCTTTCCCTTTAAAATATTCAGAGGACTCTATGTCTGGCTCTGGGTTATCATTTTTCCTCAAATAAATACTCTCATTACATCTAGATTTCTATTGATCTTCTACTTATTTTAGAAAGAAATTTCGCTGATGCATTGCATTTGTTGCTATGCAATGGCAGAGAATACTGTCATTGGGATTGCTACCATCTGCCGAAAATGAGGAGAGGAAGAAGCACGCCACAGGGCTGAAGATTCAGCATCTTCCCTGTCACTGACAAGGGCTCATGTTGAAACACTGCCTCTAATTTGGTCTAACCCACATGCCAACGGGATAGATAGATTTCTCTGGGCTTTTAAAATTTGTTTTGTTTTGTGACTTAAAGGTTTTTCCCTTTTCCTCCTGGGAAAAGAAATATGTTTTTTCCATTTTACAGGCAAACCACTTCAATAGAACATGGCTGGCGGCCATATGGTCACATATGAATCCAACAATTAATTTAGCAAAGAAAACTGCTTGTAACAAGTTTTGAATTTGCCATCCCAGGTAGTACTTTGATGATAAATGAGGAGATGATTGCCAAGAAAATGACAGTAACATTAATAAAAAGGTATGTTCCCTTTAGTCATTTAATGATGGTCAAATTATTAGTTGCCATCTATTTGAAGTGAAGTCCATGGCGCTTGTAGGAGGTACTTAACACTTTTTATGTATAATTTTATAGCAAAAATATGGTGCTAATTTTCAAGCCGCTTACAGTCCAGTAAACCTCTTGAATGAGGGCTTGCATGACCCTTATCTGGAACTTCTAGGTCTAGACTTTAGGCTGGCATGGCTTCCAAAACTGGCTTTATGACTGGATTTCAGAACCAGTGTTCTAGCCAAAGTTAATAAGTGTGGAGTGACTTAAAGATGGAAAAACAAAACAAAAGAAAACTGAAGTTGAATAAACCCACTAGAATCTCACAAAGGATTATGAGGAATTTGGGGGAAACTGTTCATACCAGCTTTTGTTTTATCTCACAGATTGTCGCCTCCCTGGATGGTTCCTCCGGCTCTGACGTTTGTAGAATCAAAACTTTCGCTATCCAGTCATCACTCCCCGCACGCAGGGAGCACAGATGTTGTGTGGTTAGGATCCTGGCCTTTTATAATTCCTTGGCATTAGGAGTGGATAAAAGGGAAAGCAAAATTCTCAGGGGATTGTGTGACTTTTGCTTACATTTTCCTGAAAGGTAACTGCTCAGCCTTTGTCTGGGGGGACTGAATACTCCGCAGCCATTCAGAGGCACGAGGAGTGCCCAGTTCTAGTGATATGAACACTATGATGAAATTTCCTCCGAAGAAATCTGTAAATCTGTTTTTATTTAATTCAATCCGCTATTTTCGGTATTGTTACTACTTAAACATTTAGATATTTGTCGCATGTGCCATAAATCTGTTGGTTGAATTTCTGAACCTAAACTTGCAGTCAGGTGCTAAAATCAATAGGATATTATAGATATGACGATGGTTGCAGAACTATCTGTCATGGAACAACAGGTCTGACATTTGAAAGGAGATATGAACATGTCCTCAGAATATCTTACAAGCAGAGAAATTCATAGAAATACAAGGGAGTCCTTGCTCTCCCCTTCACTGTATAAAAATGGAATTAGCAAAAGAAGTATTTATATATATATATATATATATATATATATATATAATACATTTATAACATGTAAAAGTATATATAATGCTACTAGGTATTTCCAAGTACAAAGCATGGCAGCCAACTGCAACCAATAAAGTTGTGTAATCACAAGCTCAGAGGACAAAGATTAGAATGTGTCCCAAGAAACGTTTCCTTTTGAGAGAGCTGTGCGCCAGTCATGCACAGGGTTCACGCCCTGGAAAGGGTTAAATGATGAGACCATCTTTCTTTCAAAGCTGTTTTCCACGAATCTCTCTCTCTCTCTCTCTCTTTTTTTTTCCTTACTTTTTAGGGCCACACCCATGGTGTATGGAAGTTCCCAGGCTAGGGGGGAATCGGAGCTACAGCTGCCAGCCTACGCCACAGCAATGCCAGATCTGAGCTGTGTCTGCGACCAACACCACAGCTCATGGCAATGCCAGATCCTTAACCCACTGGGCAGGGCCAGGGATCGAACCCACATCCTCATGGATACTAGTCGGATTTGTTTCTGCTGTGCCAGGACAGAATTCCTCCATGAATCTTTTGACTTTCAAACAGTTTGGCACTGTGTGACTCTTTCAATATGTGCAAGTCAAGACATGATCCAGGAGGTTTACCAAAATGTGTGTACTATTTATTTAGCCTGATATCCAGTCTTCCAGGGTATTTACAAAGTGGTATGAATTCCTTAGAGGACACCAAAAATGAACAAATTACATCAAAGGAGAGACGCTTAGGAAAATTGTAGAAAAGAATTAAAATTTGCCATAAATATTAGTTTAATATCTCTTCAAAAACATGTTTTACACTAATTATGTCATCTAACTTTGAATTTGAATTCAGACTCGGGTGAAAATAATCAGGTTTTATACTTCAAAATGTAATCATTTTTTGTGGCTACAGGAAAATTATTGAATTGGGAAGAATTTCCGATATGGGAGAAAATCACTGCCATTGTAATAGTCTTATTCGGATTTAGGAGATACCCAAGTTTGGGCTCTGTTGACTTGTATTTGGTTCAAAGTCTTCACATCTTTTATAACTGTCTTTGTGTATA
Organism: Catagonus wagneri; assembly: GCA_004024745.2. NCBI lineage: Eukaryota > Metazoa > Chordata > Mammalia > Artiodactyla > Tayassuidae > Catagonus > Catagonus wagneri. The sequence continues at coordinate 5,850,116 of PVHT021183556.1, forward strand.
AAATGGAAAAAGTGGTAATTTCAACCTGTCTTTTGGAAATCTTGTAAAAATTAATAAAATAAAAAGCAGAAAACTCAATCTTGGCTAGTATTTTTTTTTGAGAGGCTGGCAGAGCAAAGTATAATACCAACATTGTATCTACTTGCAGCCCAAATTCTTCGAAAGACAGTAGCTAATTTTCAATGAAACTTTGGACTTGTCACACCTTAGTAGGGATTTATATTGAAATGAGTTAGAAGAATACACGTTATTTTTTCGATTTTTATTTTTATTTTTTTCTACAGTTGCATTTATGGCATATGGAAGTTTCCAGGCTAGGGGCTGATTTGGAGCTGCAGTTGCTGGCCTACACCATAGCCACAGCCACAGCAACACCAGATTTGAGCCTTGTCTGCGACCTACACCACAACTCATTGCAATGCCGATCCTTAACCCACTGAACACGGCCAGGGATAGAACCCGTGTCCTCAGGGAGACTAGTCAAGTTCTTAACCCGCTGAGCCACAACAGGAACTCCAGAATGCACTTTAAAAGAATGGAGTGGTTAACGAATCCTACTAGGAACCATGAAGTTGCGGGTTCAGTCTCTGGCCTTGCTCAGTGGGTTAAGGATCCGGCGTTGCCGTGAGCTGTGGTGTAGGTTGCAGACGCGGCTCGGGTCCTGCGTTGCTGTGGCTGTGGCGAAGGCCGGTGGCTACAGCTCCTGTTAGACTCCTAGCCTGGGAACCTCCACATGCCACGGGTGCGGCCCTAGATAAGGCGAAAAGACAAAAAGTAAAATAAAATAATATAAAATAAAATAAAGGAGAAATACCCTTTACATGCCATCAGAGTGATCTGTCTGAAATGCAATATTAATCATTTTACTTCAGCGTTCAAAATTCCTCAGTGTTTTCTCCATCACATTCAGGAAAACACAGTACTGCATGACGCAGTTTTGACTGTCTTTTTTTCAGCTTTAGCTACCACTGTCCTCTTATGTACGTTGTACTTATACCACACTTCATAGTGATCCCTGAATGCACTGAGCTCTCCCAAGCTTTCCTGTCTTTGTATATGTTGTCTTCTGCCTTATCGTCACCTCCTTCCACCACAGACCTCATGAACATCTTTCCATCTTTCAAAACTCAGCTTGCATTTCTTCCTCCATGTACCTATTCCTGACCTTCCTTTTGCCTGAAAGAAGACTCTCTTTGTTTTATATCTGTCTCCACAATACGATGTGGCCTCCTGAAATGAAGATTCCATACTTCATAAACCTTTGTATCTCCAAAGCCCAGCTCAGTGTTTCTGACTGAACAAATAAATAAATGAAACTCTGGTATGATTTAGGCAGTGTCACTCTGGAGGTACCTGGAGTTAGGTACTAATGATAAATTAAACCACTCCACCCTTCTAAGGTTGGAACCAGTTGAGAGATGGATTGAAGATGGAGCTAAGAATCAGGCACTTGAAGATCAGACTGATGGCTCTGCTTCTGACAAAGGCTGGGTTTGATGGTTTAGGTATGTGGTAACCGTGGACGTCCTGGTAGAAGTCAAGTATTAGATGCAGACTTTCTCAGTCAAGGCATTTCTGGTCAACCACTGGCCATCTTTATATTTAGGTATACAAAGCGTACTTGTATTTGTATTTAGCATCTGTACCATTAAGTTTACGGTGTGACCAACCGTGGGCCAAAATACATGGGGAGTGTCAGATCTCAAAGGAGGAAGTGGGAGAGCTGATCCAGAGCTTTCTGGTTTTTTGTTACAAATCCATCAATCAGTTAAGTCAACTTCTCTCTCTGGGGAAAGAATTAGTATAGTGGATGTCCCTCTACCTGGGAACATTAGATCATGGGAAAGTAAACATCCTTCATTTACCTTCTCTAGTGCTCCTTACCTGTCCTTCTATACGCCCTTTTTCTGTCAGTGACTTTACTCCTCCCCTGGGTATCCAAGTGCAAGTTGAGACACTGTTCTAGTCTGTAGTTCACACCCTTAAGAACAATTGACAATGACACTCCAGACTATAACCTCTGTCCTATAACTGCTTGTTGGTATTTTTCCATTTTTTAAACATCAAAGAAATACATGATTATTTAGAAAATTACAAATGATTTTGATATACAAAAAATAAGACTCCCTAAAAGTACCCTAGTCTCTCAGCCTTTTTTCCTTGTCTGGAGATAACTCTTCACGTATGTGTCTCTAAATTTTTTTCTAGGCATTTCACATACTTAGATATAACGGTTTTTAAAAACCACAAATACTTAATAATGATTGAAAGACATTTTCTTATGTCATATTTTATTAGTTTACAGTATTCTTTTTAACAATCCATGAATGAATATTTCACAGTTTATTTCAGCATTCCCCTATTGGTGGATATTTAGGTTGCTTCCATTTTTTTTTTTACTACTACACAGAATAACGATTCTGTATATCTATCTGTCTTACTCTTTCTATAAGAGAGACTCCTATAAGTAAAACTGTTGAATCAAGTAACTTGTGCATTATAATTTTGATAGGTATTTCCACATTTTGCTTTAAAGTCTATACTACCAATATATTGTTTCAATTTCCCAAATCATAAGGACCATGGATATTATAAATCTTTCAAGTTTTTGCCAGTTGAGTGGGTAAAACATAGCGCTTTAATTGCATTTCCTTTATTACTTACCATGAACATGATTTCTCATGGTTATTAGTCTTTAGCACTTTCTTGTCTTCTTCTTCATAATTTTTGTCCATTTTTCTGTGGTAGTTTAACTTTTTCATATATCATGAATTTTAATTCTGTTTCTGGTAAATATGTTTACAAATACTTTCTTACTGAAGTGGCTTTCTTTTCACTTTTCTTAACAGTTAACATTTTACTCACAGATTTTAGTGCCAACACTTTCATAGACTAAATTGCTCTATCAACGTCACTCCCCTTGGGGAGTTTCTATTTTGTTCCATTAATCTGCTTATCTATTCTTCATACTGTTTTAACTCTATAGCAGCAGTCTTTAATAACAATAATCTCTAATACTTGTTGAATCTTTAATAAGCACCTGGCACCATTCCACGAATCTTCACAACTAGCATATGTGGCAATCAATATTACTACCACCATTTTACATAATTATGAAGCTGAGGTTCAAGGAAGTTAAGTAACTTGCCCAGAATTACTGAGCCCGGGAAAGAGCTGAACTGGGATAAAACAGCAACATTGCCTGTCCCTGGTCAGTATTGTTAAGCAATCTACCAGGAGCACCTTCCATAGGTCGACAGAACGCTTTGACACTTGCTATAGCAAGGTATCCCTCAATGCTGTTTCATTTCACAACTTTCCTATGCATTTGCTCTCATGAGTAAATTTTATAATCATAAAAAGTTCTTCTGGGTTTCAATGATACCTGTATTGAAATTTTAGATTATCTTGAGAAAGAAATATCATTATTATGGGCTGAGTTGTGTCCACCCACAACTCCTTTTTTTTGCCTTTTTTAGGGCCACACCCATTGCATATGGAGGTTCCCAGGCTAGGGATCCAATCAGAGCTGCAACTGCTGGCTTACACCACAGGCACAGCAATACAGGATCTGAGCCGCGTCTGTGACCTACACCACAGCTCACGGCAACAGTGGATACTTAACCCACTGAGCAAGGCCAGGGATAGAACCTGCATCCTCACAGATGCTAGTCAGATTTGTTAACTGCTGAGCCATACTGGGAACTCCTGCCACTCCCAAATCATATGCTGAAGTCCTAGCCCCTTGTTCCAAATGTGATTGCATTTGGAAACAGAAACTTTAAGAAGCTTACTAAGTTAAAATGAGATCATCATGTGGGCATTAAACTAACGTTAAGTGGTGAGGAAATTTGAAACAGGAAGATTCTGAGGGAGCTCATGAGGAGCAAGGAGATGGGCCTCAGAAGAAACTACACCTGCTGACACTTTGATTTTGGATTTCTTGCCTTCATAAATGTGAGAAGAAGCTCTGTTTAAGAGGCCTACTCTGTGGTACTTCATTATGGCAGCCCTGGTTCACTCATACCATCATGTTATAATTTACTGTTTTCACGTCTAGAAAGATGTTATGACTTCTAATTTATTCAGCCTTTTTTTAGGTTCTTCAGTTAGATATGTATTTATTTTAAGAATACATTACTTTTTAAAATTTATCTTATCCCTGTTCATTTTTTTGCTTTCTGTTACTATTGATTTTTATATATTTATATATGTATTTTTATCTGTCTCCCTTTCTGAACTCTCCTATTAGTTTTACTAGCTTTTCAGTTGTCTCAGTGTTTTAGGCAGACAAACATATACTATGCAAATAAGGGGAGCTTTATTTATCTTTTTTTTTTTTTTTTTTTTTTTTTTTTTTTTTTTTTTTTTTTTTTTTTTTTTTTTTTTTTTGCTTTTTAGGGCTGCACCCTTGGCATATGGAAGTTCCCAGGCTAGGGGTTGAATCAGAGCTGTAGCTGCTGGCCTACACCACAGCAACAGCAACACCAGATCCGAGCTGCAACCTACACTGCGGCTCATGGCAATGCTGGATCCCTGACCCACTGAGCGAGGCCAGGGATCAAACCCACGCCCTCATGGATACTAATCAGGTTTGTTTCTGCTGCACCACAATGGGAAGTGCTAGGTGTATAAATTTAAACTATGAGTTTTTTTTTTTTTTTTTGGCTGCACCTGTGGCACGTGGAAATTCTGGGCCAGAGACTGAACCCAAGCCACAGCAGAAACCCTCACCACAGGAATGAAAATGCTGAGTCCTTATCTGCTAGGCCACCAGGAAACTCCCTAAACTATCTTTAGATTTTAAGAATCAGCCCATTTGTTTATTGAGCATTCTTCTTATAATCCACTGGTAGGTCTGAATTACTAATATTTTATTCATGAATTTTTCAGAAAGTGTATGTGGGGCCAACTTTCCAAGTCATTGTATGACTGAACATTAATTTTGCCTGTAGATTTAAATAATAATTTAGTTTTATATAGAATTCTAGGCTTGAAATAAATTTGAAGACATTAGTCTAATATATTCTGTATTCTTGTATATCCAGTATTGTAGAAGATGAATAGAGGCTAATCTAATCCTCTCAGGCCAGATTTATTAAGAAAAACTCAACGTTTGATGTAAATCACAGCAGAAATGGATTATTATGGAATCTTTGGTAATTTATATGAACCATTTTATTATGCCTTACTTCTGTAGTTTTTACTACAATACATCTATGCTAGGTAGGATGAAATGAGAAAATTAACGTTTCATCTTTTCATTCAATTAGCATAGTCTAATGAAAAAGCACTAAACTCAGAAAGAAGAATAAGAAATTGCTACTACTGAACAAGAAGCAGATTAAAGATTCTATCAATTTGTCAATGCAGAAGTGAGACCAGAATCCAGGTCTCTTAATTACGAGATTCCAGGTAGGGAAGGACTTGCTGCAGCAAAAGTTGGAACTTTTACTAAATGATAAAGGGGCTCCAGTGATTGCAGATCTCTAGTGGCAAGGCCGACCTGGAATGCACAGGAGCTTTGACCTTTGCTTGTTCTGACTATTGCTTGGTTAGATTTGGAACTTCCAACTGTTAAAAACATTAACCCCCTTTTAATCATTATCTGCATATGTTTAAACAGTATTGGTATACCTAAACCTCTGGAATGTCTATTAGTTCCTAAGGATATTTATGTATTTAAATTTTAAAAATTGAAGTATAGTTGATTTACAGTGTTGTGTGTATCTCTGCTACAAACTGACTCAGTTATCCATTTATAGTTCTTTCTCATGTTCTTGTCCATTACGATTTATCAGAGGATATTGAATATGGTTCCCTGTGCTGTATAGCAGGTCCTTGTTGTTTATCCATCCTATGTACAAGAATATTTAAAGTACTGATTTACATTAGATACTCAGTTTTTCCATATTTGTTTCCCTTATTCATTTCATCAGTCAGAGTTATCTGCTGTGCATGAATCCATTAAATTTGAGGTTGAGATTATGCTCAGAGAACTTTTATTTATGAATAATTAGTTCCTAGATTTGTCAAATAGAGCATGCATCTGATGATCCTATTACTAGTTGCCCTGTAGGTTTTCATGAAAAAGAAATGTGATGTTTTAAAGAAGTAATGCATGCTTGATTAAACTGGTCAATCAAAACTATATCCCTCATTGGCCATCCTACTTCAGTTGTTACAATGTTAAAAAATCTGACATGTCCACTGGAGAGCTTTGGGAAGAAAAAATAACTCCAAGTAAAATAGAGAATGTTCATCATTAGTTTCTAAGGAAAGTTAGAGTGACTACTTTAAAGGATAGAAATAAATAATTATAGAAGAAAAGATCTCATTTTGAAACTTTAGTGTAACTAATAACAGAATGTATAGCATCAGGTAAAAATATTAAAGACACGAAAGTGGCATATAAGTTTTGTTGTGCACTAACTCTATTTATTCAATAATCTTAGACCTCTACTCTGACTTTACTGACACTGAGTGAGGTGATTTAGGAATCAGGTGAACCATCATTTTTAGTTTGATAAAACCAGTTCCTGTGGCAGGAAGATATTGTCAGAATTCACTGAAATACATTCTAGTTCTGCTATTCCTGGGTGATCAAACGCCATTTGGCACAAAATGATGTTTCAACAGTTGCTCCGAGTTCACAGTGACTTAGAACCTTTTGTGACCAGCTAGGGTTATTTTTAAACCTAATTCTAGATAACTCAGAGAAGTGCTGTGCTGTGTTCCACATGATAATTGCAGCAAAATTTGTCATGGAAGACATGACGCATGATTCCTGGTAAACAGCTTTCACCACCGTAAAATGGAACCTTGATGCAAAGGGAGGGAGAGCCGTGTTGTTTTAATTAGAAAGATCACACCTTATTCTTTTAGGAATTCTCTGTTGCTTTGTATAACTTGTTTGCCCACTTTTTTGGGGAGGGTAGCATCTTCAAATCCTTGAAGCTTTGGTGCAATTAACCACGTCCATCTCATATGTTGGGTTCCGGCTTAGATGAAACCACCCTGTGAGTGAGCTTTAGGAACATTCTTAGGAGAACTCTGTATTTATTTAAGTTGATGGCAAAACAGCAACATGCTAAATAACGTGATTAAAGTTGTTAAAAGCCAAAATAAACACTTATAATTATCTCAAGAAAAACGGTGTCAGGCAAGCGCGGTCTCCATAAAGCGGACCCCGCGTGCGTCTTTTCAGACCCTGGCGCACAATAGATCATAGTTAAAGGTCTGTTAACAGATCTCTGACTGCTGAGCTGGGTAGCTTGTGGTTTCCTTCGAAGCCTATTGGCATAATGTGCGTTTATGTGTGAGGTGCAAATTGGCAGTTGCCTTCTATTGGTGCCCTTGGCAGAACAGAAACCATACAGTAGGGCTACCAGCAGGAAGTGCATTGCTTTGAAATTACCCAGCAGGGTTTCTACTTGCTGCTCTTGCTGCTTCTGAGACAGAGGCCTTCCATCGTCTGGCCATGATTAAAATCAAAGTGGAGGCTTCTTTGCTGGGTGCCAGTAAACTTAGGTGAAAAACAGAAACAATCTGGAGTTTTAATTATTTTAAAATGCAATGTAGGCAAGAAACCAAGATGAAAGCATTTTTGACTAATCTATCCCAATTATTTCACATAAACGGATTTGCTAAAAAAGAGACCCATAGAGAGATTGCCTTTACCAGAAACTTCATAACATATCTCACAGCCATAAAATATATCTGTGCCACGTATGCCATTTTCATGAAACTCATAGAGAAAAGTGTCCAAACATTATACTTTGAGGTGAATAGAGAAAACCAGATGTGCATTTACCTTATTCCGAACACAAGATGCTACATTTATACTAAAAAAGCCTTCAAAGCATGGAATAGACTTTATTGGTTAGTTACTACCTTAAAATAATCCATCTGTAAGGGAGGTTCTCTGTGCTATAATTAAGGTTGGTGTAATTCCAGAGTAGGCTGGACAGATAATTCCCATTATGCTTGCAGTTTCCAAAGCTGGCAGGTTCTGGACTTCCTCTTTTCAGCTGCTTTTTTTTTTCTGTGAAAAGTACAAAAGCACAAGTCATGAGTTCAGAGTTTGCTGTCTCTAATAATCCACTGGGAGAAAATTTAACTCGATTTGGAGCAAAACATAGGGAAGGCAAACTGCTCTTACATTGAACAAGCCAGCTCTCAGATAAACAGTGGTTGGAATCAAGAGTTAACATGTAGAAAACCCCTGCCTAAGTACTGGGAGTTCATGCTTTCAGTTAACAGATGTTTACCAAATACCTGCTATATGTGGTAAGCACTGTGATAGGACTGGAGACCAGACTCTCAAAGAGAAGCTAGAGAATTAAATAATTATTTACACCTGTCACTCTGGACTCGGACTGCCATGCTAAAGAAGCATAATGTGCCAGGTAGTACATCTTGGGGACGCTTAGCCCACAGCTGAGATTCGACTACAAAGAGGGTGTGGATGTTACATTTCTACCCCGACAGTCACATATGTTAAAAAGACATATATAGTATGCCTGGGTCACTATGTTATACAGCAGAAATTGACTCAACACTGTAAGTAAACTATACCCTAATAAAAAATAAATTAAAAAAGACATATAAGAAGAGGAAAAATATATCATTTTAATCGCAAGTTTAGAAATGGCTTAGGAAAATTGGATATGCAGGTCCATTCTCATCCTTTGAAAGTTTTCTTCTTCCAGATAAACAGATGGCCAACAAGCACATGAAAAAATGCTCAACATCTCTGATAATTAGAGAAATGCAAATCAAAACTACCATGAGATACCACCTCACACCAGTCAGAATGGCCATCATTAACAAGTCCACAAACAACAAATGCTGGAGCGGGTGTGGAGAAAAGGGAACCCTCCTGCACTGTTGGTGGGAATGTAGGCTG
>PVHT021183556.1:5860023-5918750 GCA_004024745.2 Catagonus wagneri
AGAAAAGAAAATCACGAACTTGGGGAACAGACTTGTGGTTGCCAAGGGGGCGGGGGAGGGGTGGGGGAGGGGTGGGAGGGAGTGGGGATAACTACTGCTTTAATGATGGAATAGCAAGGAGATCCAACTGTAATGCACGGGGAACTATATCTAATTACATGTGACAAATCCATATATGTACATGTAATCGGGTCACCACGTGGTGCAGTTGGAAAATCTGACAGAAATCTGTAAACCAGCTATAATGCAAAAATAAAAAAAAAAAGAAAGAAAGTTTTCTTCTTCCAGCTCTAATTTATTGTGAAACTTCAAATCATTTGGCTACAGCCAAGAGCAGGTTGACACTGCTCAAGGTCAAAGTGCTTGAGCTACCACATATGCTCAGGCAAGGGAGAAGTCCAGATTTCAAGCTTCTTCCACTTGAAATTCAGTATTAGAAAGAGAGAAATCATAATAACACAGTTTCATTAAGGAACATTGACCAGTATCTTCTGCACCTATCTAAATTTGGCAGTTACTGGTTTTGTTTGACAGACAGAAGCACAGAAGACTCAGCCTGCCCCTGGCCTTGAGGAATGAACACAGAATTTGCCGGCTTTACACGAAAGTCTGCTTACAAAAACTAGCTCCCACTGATGGAAATACTTTCCTCTTCAGTACACAAAGTTGCTGGAAGCTTTTGTCTTTCTCAAATGCTCCTCCTGATCAGATTTTAATTCTGCTCCAAGCCAACCTTTAATTGAATAAACACAGTCATTTTGTTCAGGAAGAATTTCCATGACATCTATTGAATCAAATGAACATGTTCTGTATCCATCCCAGCAGCACCACCTATTGTTACGTTGTAGCCTTTGTACCAAACTTCCAGGCACCTAATTTGTTTATTCCCCAATATCCCCATTTGGCGTCTGATATACTACACATTTTACAAGTTATAAAGGTTGAGCATGAAGACTGTGGTGATGTTTGCCAAGTGATAAACTAGTTCTGTATATAAAATGCATTTTTGTGGCACTTCAGACTTTCATTTTAATTGGTGAAACTGAATGGAGAAGCTATATGCTTATAAAAATATTTTAGGGATAGTAGAATAGTATTTGGTAAACTCATTTACCAATTACCAAGTCATTTCTGTATGTCTTGAAAGTTACTACTATTACATATTATTTATCAAGTATAAGTGGCATTTTTTTTTCCCAATGGAGTTTAAAAACACTGGGGAATAGAAAATATTACTATTTGCATTCACAGGTGGAAGCAAATTCAGGACCTGTCAAATGGGCCACTACGGGAGTGGCTCAGCAGAAACGAATCCGGCTAGGAACCATGAGGTTGCAGGTTTGATTCCTGGCCTCGCTCAGTGGGTTAAGGATCTGACGTTGCTGTGAGCTGTGGTGTAGTGTGCACATGTGGCTCGGATCCTGTGTGGCTGTGGCTGTGGCGTAGACTGGCAGCTGTAGCTCCGATTGGACCCCTAGCCTGGGAACTTCACATGCCGCGGGTGTGGCCCTAAGATGACAAAAGCCAAAAAAAAAAAAAAAAAAGGGTCACTACAGAATTTTTCAGCATTATTACCAGAAGAGACAGGTAGGATGGGACATTTTACATAGTCTATTTGATATTTATAGGTACATATATGGGAGTCATAAACTATGTTTTCCATAAGCCATGTTGATTTAAACCACGTAAACCATGAAAAGGACTTTAGGAGGAAAACTGTAAGTAACATGTGGAGTATCTTCCTACCCATTGTACTGTTGAATCTTGCCCCCAACTCTCTGGAGTGAGTGAGGTGGCCTTGAGCCCTTGCCTTCTTTTCCTACTATGTCCATGCTTTTTGAAATTTCATCCACTCTATAGGTTCAATTACCATCTCTATGACGATTGTTTCAAAATTTGTATTTATGTCCCTTACATCTCTCCCAACTGCTAGAAAAAGAATGTCTGTATCTGGAAGTTCTTCAAGTATCTGTATCTAAAACACCACAGACTTATCACCCTTCTTGCCAAAGTGCCTCATCTTCCTGCATTCCTCATCCGAGTTAATGCTCTGCCATCTGTTTAGTTGCCCAGGTTCCTCCTTCCTGTTCACAATCTTCACTCAGTCAATCATGACAGTGACGTTTCTTTAGTATCTCTGAATCTTCCCATATTTAGTTCAGGCGTTATCATTTCTCACCTGGTTCATGACAGTAACTACTACTTCAAATCTGACTTTCTCTGCTTGCAGACATGTGGATCTAAAATTTAGGACTCTTAAGAGCTTCACGAATGGTTTCTGCTGCTTTTAGGGTGAAGTCCAAATTCTTTACACAGATTATATGATGCCATTTAAAAAATAGGACTCATTGCTACATTTCTGTTTTTTTTTTATTTTATTTTATTTTTATTCTCTCTCTCTCTCTCTCTCCCTCTCTCCTCTACTGGCAGAGCCTTAAGAAACCTATGGCAAAGCAGAAATTTAATCTGCAGTTCCCAGTAACAGCATCACAAGGCAGAGGGAGGTTTAGGGGTAAGGAAAATACCTTAGTAATTGATACTCTTGGGAAAATTGGGACTGAGCATTTACTTGGCACAGGGAGAATTTATAAGGACCCAAATGACACAGTATTACAGGGTTGTTTGCATACCAATAGGGACTGACACGATAGGCAAAATTTGATTTCAAATTCAGGTGAAATGGATGAGAACTATAAAGTGCCAGGAAAAATACACCAGATGAGTGTGTTATTGTTAAGTATGATACATTCACTCTTCACTATAATGGGTGCACTTAATAAAACAAATTTTATAAAGTTCAAGGTAATCACAAGATAAATTATGAGATGTTTAGTAGTTTTGGAAGTAGAAATAATCATTTGTTATTACTTTTCTCTAATTGAGCTAATTTTATTTTACTTTGGAAGTGGGTGAATTGCAAGTTTTCAAAAGGGCATACATTTTAATGAGCTTTTCTGTGGTAACTTAACACAGAATTTTGTGGATCCTTACAAAAATCTGAATCAAAAATTTTTTATATGTTATACATTGACTACATAAGGGCACTGAATTACTGTACTGTAATTACATGACTGGTCATATTAATATGTATTTCTGTAGTGCAATATATATATATATATATATATATATTTGCTTCTTGCTTTTTAGGCCCCACTGATGGCATATGGAGGTTTCCAGGCTAGGGTTCTAGTCGGAGCTAGAGCTGCTGGCCTACAGCACAGCCACAGCAATGCTGGATCCTTAACCCACTGAATGAGGCCAGGGATCAAACCCACAATCTCATGGTTACTAGTCAGATTCGTTTCCACTGCACCACAACAGGAACTCCTATAGGGCAATAATTTTTATTTATTCATCAAGGATAACCATGAGTAATGCAATTATATCTTCATTTGAAGCTCATTATTCATGGTCACCAATTAAGAGATAAGAATAGAATTATATTGATATGTTTATAAACTAATGGCTGGAGGCCAACTGGATTGCTTCACACTCTTAAATTATTTTATGATGTTACTTATGGTGAACATATTGATTTGAAGCAAAGGTCTAGGGATTGAAGTCCCACTTAAAGAGCTGAAAGTTATTTTTCATTTTAGTTCACTCATATGGATACAGAAAGAGTACATTAAAACTATTTCATGAGTTTAATTAACACCATTATAGATACCGCCAATACTTGTCAACAGAGGGGTGTAATCTGCAGTAAGAAGAAAATAATTCTGATGATTTATGCAAAAAATAGCATAATTATGTAGCACAGAAGTAAGTGATAATTGGTAAGCCAGAATATTAGGGAAGGATTTTGGGAAATATTTATTTGTTTGGAGAACAAAACAAAGAAAAAAATTGTTTATTTAGAGAACTGATGTAGTTGTAACTGGGCTAGATGACATACTTGTATTTCCAAGAGAAACACAAACTCTTCCTGACTAAAACATTGTGTAATGGTCAATGAGATTAAAAAAGTATTGAAATCATCCAAGAACAAGGCAGGACTTGGTGTAGGAAAACAATCTCCAATTCAGATGCTACTGATTTGCAAATGAATGAATCCTTTTTAATAAGAAACTAAAATCAGTTGAAACAATTTTAATTGAAAACTCATCATGTATCTATATCGTTGCTTTTCTATCTGTAGAATGTAGTCATAGTCCACAATTTTTCCAACTGTGTAAATATTTATTGAGCATCTATTTAATGTGCAGGATAGTTCTAGACAACCTCAGTAAGGGCGAAAGTTACCAAGATATTGTTGAGGAGTTTGTCACCTGGCAACATGGGTAAGGAAATGTGCAAAGCATAAAGTATCAAGCACTGTAAGAACAATACAAACACAACTGTTGGAAGGTCAGTGGGAGGAAAGAGGGTCTCCGGTTGGAGAAATGAAGAGAATCTTAGTAAAGGAGGGACTATGTGAGATGAAGAATGAAAAGATCTTCCACTGGCTGATGATAGAGATACATAAAAATAACACAAGCAGTGTTAATTTTGTGCTAGGCACTGTCTCAAGCATTTTACATGTTATTATGTCCTTTAATCCTCACAACGACTGCAGGAATAGAACTCTTATTATTGCCATTCCACAAATGAGGAAAAGGAAGCACAGAGAGATCAGTCTGTCTCAGTTCTCATGGTTAAGTGAGGGTCCAGAATTTGGACTTGGAACCTCAATCTTGGTCACTAGGTTTTACTGCCTCATAAAGAGGAGTTGTCTGTGAAAGTGAAGGCTGAAAAACCTATATCCCGCCATGACATTGATGTTTGAAAAGTTGATATTGACCAGTAGGAATATGACAAAAATGTATATTATCACATTCAGTTTAAAAAGTAAATACAAAATTGTGCATGTGCTTTGCTTATAACAATGTCAGCATATAGGAGACTCAGGAAATGCTTGTTGGGTATATCAATGACTCATGTAGAAAATATGCATGCACATGGGTAGTGGTCAAGAGATCAATATGTAAAATGATTTGTTGTAACAGGATTCTGGCCTTTTCCTCTTTCAAAGTCATTTTAATTGGTATATTTTCTGCTCTTCCAGGTTCGACTACAAGCCAGCTTCTTATCTCCTTTTCATCAACAAAAGACTAATTCTTCAACCCTGAAGGATAAACGCATCGATCTGTGATACCAATAATTAATGGAGAATTCTTTTTCAGGATATTTATTAACATACACAATCTTTCTGAAGAGTTTTTAATTTTTGCACCTTTTAATTTTTTTCAATAATGGGGGATATAAGTCCAGATAAAATGATGCTTAGATCATAACTTAGGCATGCAAGATTGAGACCAGATGAGGCAACAATAGTTTGCATGCTGACTAATTTCTTCAATTTCCCCAAACTGAAGCCTTATTAATCATTTGCTAGTTCCATGCAATGGTACATTCTTCAAACAATGCCTAATGATAAAAACAAGAGAAATGATAAATGAAAATGGTCAAAGTATTCAATAACTGCTGCTGATACAGTAAAATTTTAAAATAAAACAACATATTATGGAATTTTGCCTTTAGCTGGATTATAATATATTTTGTTGGCTCAGAGAATACTATCAAATACCATATGCAAATAGCTTTCTACTTTGATTAGGAGACAGTATTTATTTATTTATTTATTTATTTATTTATTTATTTATTTTTTGTGTTTTTAGGGCCACACCTGTGGCACATGGAGGTTCCCAGGCTAGGGGTCGGATCAGAGCTGTAGCTGCTGGCCTACACCACAGCCACAGCAGTGCAGGATCTGAGCTGTGTCTGTAACCTACATGACAATTCATGGCAATGCCGAATCCTTAACCCCCCAAGCGAGGCCAGGGATCGAACCTGTGTCCTCATGGATGCTAGTCAGATTCGTTTCCACTGAGCCACGATGGGAACTCTGAGACAGCATTTATATACATATATGAACACATGTATTATTTACCAGTAAAGTTGATTAACTCAAGTCTTAAGGACCATTATTTTTTTCCCACTTAAAAAGGGGACTTCTGGTGGCAACATAAACTACATCTGAATATGCTGGGTTGTCCTATTTGCCTTGAAGCTGTTAGCTTTTTAAAACTTTTACTTAATTTTTATTGAAGTATAATTGGTTTACAATCTTCTGTTAGTGTCAGGTGTACAGCACAGTGATTCAGTTATACACACATACACACACACGCGTGCACACACACTTTCTTTTTCAGAGTCTTGTCTCTTATAGGTTATCACAAAATATTGAGTATAGTTTCCTGTGCTTTATAGCAGGTCCTTGGAGCTGTCAGTTTTGAGGGGGACTCAGAGCAAGAAAAGGCCCTGCAGCTGTCCAAGCTGAAGAAGGTATTTTGTGAGCCAGGCTTCAGGACTGAGAGGATCCAAGAACACACGGAGCATCTGTGGAAAAACAGAGATGTTGTGTGCAGCTGTTGGCCCCCACCAAGAGAAGACTCCTCAGGTTTTGGAAACAAATCCTTTCCCTCTTTGAGAAATAGCTAGTGCTCCCAGTTGCTACCAGTCCCTGGTAGACATGGAACCTGGCTGACATCCAGTAAGTGAGCATTTGACCTGAATGGTTTTTTTTTGATCCAAAACATCATTAAGTTGAGCCTGCTCAGAAGCAGCCTACCATCAAGCAACACCTAAGAGATGGGACTCGGTAAGTGGTAGAAGGCGCATATACATATATTGTGCCTCTGATTATCTCAGCATCTACTGCTGCTGCTTTAACCTCTTACCCTCAATCCACCCCTGGTTTCCCAGTTGATTAATTGACTGAAAAGGCAAAATTCAAGTGCGCTTAATAGGTGGTTTTGTACAACATGCTGATTCTCTCTGGAATTGCATGGCTGTGGCATTATAGTCCCCTCTGGGGTGGCCCAGGACCTCTGGGAAAGAAAATCCTCCCAGTGGAGAAAGATGGCAAACAGTGCGTCTGATTTAGCATTTCACTTGGAGAAAGAAAGGGCCAGAGGTATAAATTTGGAGGAATTAGTGAGTAGTGGCTAAGAGCTTGGCCAGGAGAGCAGGAGGATATCAGAGACTGGTGAAATGTAGATCTGGGCAAGGTGCAGCAGCAGGTGGCTTGAGCCGATGAAGAATGCAGACTCCTCTGTTACAGGGGAGGAGCTCGGCGATCAGTAGACAGGACCTGGCAGTCTCAGCCAGGCTCTCCTCACCAGCTCAGAGCTGCACTGGGGGCTCATGAACCAAGTGGCTGCAATGAAATCATTTCAGTAACGTGGGCTTCCCCTCAACCCAGGTGATGTGATTACTGCCAGTTTAGGTATTGAACCCGGTCATCCTATCAAGACCAAGAAAGATCATCCTAAGAGAGAGACAGCGCTTAATGGAACTATGGGGAGCCAGCGTCGTGTACACTAAGCCCTCAGAGTAGTACCTTTCTGTAGTTCCCCTTGTGGCTCCCTGGATTACGAACCCGACTACCACTAATATCCTTGAGGATGCTGGTGCGATCCCTGATCTTGCTCAGTGAGTTAAGGATCTGGCCTTGCAGTGAGCTATGGTATAGGTCGCAGATGTGGCTATGGTGTAGCCCAAAGCTGCAGCTCTAATTCAACCCCTAGTCGGGGAACTTCCATTAAAAAAAAAAAAAAAAGTTGTACCTTTCTGCAGAGGGACTAGCCAGCTACCCCAGGGCAGTAGTTGACTTTGGACCCTTTCCTTTGTGAAGGAGCGGTGATTTCTTATCACTAGAATCAACTCACTCTCTGTGTGGACTTGCTTCTTTGCCCATCATTCTTCTGCAAGCCCTACCATCCACAGACTTCCTATCTTAATAGCCATCAAGTACTGCATTTCTTTACAATTAAAGTACTCATTTTTGTTGGCAGATAAAGTATAGCAATAGGCTTATGCCTATAGTATTCATTGGTTTTATCCTGAATTCCCTCACCCTTGGCCTAGCCCAAATAAGTGCAGGAGACTTTCAGGGGCCTTATGCTTTTAGACTTAGAGCTTTGCTGTCCAAAGGAATAATAGTGTAGGAATGAAATCATTAATTTGATCTTTATTACTTAGTGCTATGACTGGTTAGTAAGTAGCTATTTCCATTTCCATTGGCCTTATTTTTCTGTTACAGTTATGTTCTTAAAATTAGGTATAAAAATCCGGCATTAACTGCGTCAGTGTTTATTATTATCTTAAGGATTGTTTTAATGTGGTATTCAACATGAGAATATTGTATAAAGTAGCATCAAGTGATTTTCGCTGACATTTATGAATGAGGTTAGTACTTTAATCAAATAAGGATATTAAGAGCTGGACTTAAAATCCCATTTAGATTCTGATTTTGTTTAGTATAATTTTTCAAGCCAAATAACTTGTATTTTTAAGGATTCTAAATCAACAACCAGATATTAAAGTCGGAAACTTTTTCAAATGCCTTGTCAAAGGTCTTTAAGATTATTTATGGAAATATTTAGTAATGTAGTTTTAGGGCCTTGGTAAATTTTGTATTGCTTTGATTACATTTAAAAAAGACTTAGTGTCAAAACATAACTAGCTAAAATTTTAAGCAAAAGCATACTTTGAGTAACAGAGAGAACTTATATTACCATAACTGAAAATTTTTTATTAGATGTCTTCTGTAAAAACACATAGATCATTAGAGGACAATGTCAGCAAGATAAAGACATACTACTAATATAAACAGTTAAATGTTCTGATCTAAACGTGGTACACTCAGGATAAAATTAGAGTCAAAAGTTAAACAAAATATCACAAGTAACTTAAAAAATATGTAACCTAGAGGTTAACATAAGCTATTCTGAAATGAACATATAAAATGCACAGAATGCATAGAGCTAAAGGTGAGTCTTACAGGCATTTAAAAAATTTATTTTGCTTCACTCAAGGGAAAAAAAAATGTAGTTCAGCATAATCTTTTCCATAATAGGAAATAAAGCTTGAAGGGCAAAAGCGTAGTGACTCTGATGCAGAAAACTTACACCTGTACCTTTTCATCGTCTGAGTTAAAAATCTATAACCCAGCAAGAAAGCTGCCTAAGCTTTATCATTGACCAAATCAGGACAACTTTCCTGGCACGAAAAGCAATCTAATGAATGCTAAAAACCTCTTTACCCCCGCTACTGGGAGCCAGGAGAATTTGATTCAAGTTCCAGTACTGCCAGTGGCCATGTGACTTTGAGTAAACTGTCCCCCTTCTAGAGTTTTAGTTTCCTTGTTATGTAAGACAGAGATGATAACTTGAGCCCTGACACCCTGAATTACGAGAATCAGACAAAAACTCTTGCACTCACTGGTGAAATGAAGACATGAACGAAGATGTATAAAGGCTTTTGGTACACTACAAAACCCTAAATTATCAATTATTCTATCCCAAGCTTACGATCTCATGTGAGAAATACTTTTTTTTTCTTTTTTTAATCAAAAGAAAGCCTGGTTAAAATATTCTGCTCTTGGGAGGCAGATTGTTTTATCCATAAATGAATGCAAGAGCAGGTAGTTAGGCTGGTTGCCACCTACTGGATGGCATTTGATGAGTGTACTTCATTTTATTTTCCTAAAATAAAGTAGCTCGT
Organism: Catagonus wagneri; assembly: GCA_004024745.2. NCBI lineage: Eukaryota > Metazoa > Chordata > Mammalia > Artiodactyla > Tayassuidae > Catagonus > Catagonus wagneri. The sequence continues at coordinate 5,869,573 of PVHT021183556.1, forward strand.
GGCCAAAGCTTCAAGATTGGGTAGGTATTCCTTGGCTTGTTGACAGGATATATGACCTTGAAGGAGCCACTTCAATTCACTAGATTTTAGTTCACTTTGGTAAAATAAAGGTATAATAATACCTGTCTTTCCCATCTCCTCACTATCTAATATAGGGGCTTTTGAAGAAAGAAAGGACCACAGAGAGTTGTGGGGAGCGTGTAGGTAGACTCTGACCAGGCTCAAGGTTTTGGCAGCCTGGGGAGCTCAAGATAATTCCAGAGCAGAGACATGTGGATGGGAGTTGATTTGGGGCCCCCAGTGGACAGGTTGTCATAAATCGTGGTGGAGACTGGAGGAACAGTTGCTCCCTCCTCTCATCCCTCAAGAGATTTAGGCCCTTTGCATCTTTTTGTTCCCTCACTTGCCCTTCCTGGATCCTATGACATTTGCTTGGCTGCCTTCAAGTTTTGGTTTTGGCCAATCAGTGTTGTATGCTGTCACTGCCAGAAGGGACAGGGGTGAGGTAGATGACCAACCACCCCTCTGTACCCATGGGTTCCCAGCATGAAGAATTTTCAGTTTTGAAACCAAGAAAGTTTCAGGCAAGCTGGGACCAGTTGGCCATCTTAGGAGGGAGGGAAAGAGGAAATGCAGTATTCCAAACTCAGCATGGAATATTTACACAAAAACCAAACCTTTTACACTGAAAGATTAACCTTCTTTTAGCATATTTCCTATGACCTTCAAAGAAACTCTGTCTCTTTGTTTGCTTTGAGAAATATGTCTTTTAAAACCCTGTAATAAATCCCTCTCAGCTTAAACTAGCTAGAGCAGATACGATTCTCACAACTGCACCTCCCTGACTCGGCACCACGTGGTGTATTGATGCTGAAGACAATACTCACAGAGGCTAAAAATTGCTTTTATTTTTATTTTAGAAAAACTTATCAAAGTAAGTTACTTTACAATGTTGTGTTAGTTTCAGGTGTACAGCAAAGTGAGCCAGTTATACGTACACACATATCCATTCTTTTCCAGATTCTTTTCCCATATAGGTTATTACTCTACATATTGAGTAGAATTGTCTGTGCTATACAGTAGGTCCTTGTTATTTATTGATTTTTGTATATAGTAGTGTGTCTATGCCACTCCGAACCTCCTAATTTATTCCGACCACCTTTGGTAACCGTAAGTTTGGTTTCAAAATCTTTGAGCTTGTTTCTGTTTTGTGAATAAGTTCTTTTGTGTCATTTATAATTAGATTCCACATATTAGTGATCTTGTATGGTATTTGTCTTTCTCTGTCTGACTTACTTCACCTAGTACGATAATCTCTAGCTGCATTCATGTTGCTGCAAATGACATTATTTCATTCTTTTTTATGGCTATGTAGTATTCTATCATATATATGCACTACATCTTTTTAATCCATTTATCTGTTGATGGACATTCAGCTTGCTTTCCTGTGTTGGCTACTGTAAATAGTGCTTCAGTGAACACCGGGGTGCATGTACCTTTTCAAATGATGGTTTTCTCTGGATATATGCCCAGGCGTGGGATTGCTGTATCATATGGTAAATCTATTTTTAATACCTGAAGGAACCTTCATGTTGTTTTCCGTAGTAGTTGCACCAATTTACATTCCTACCAACAGTGAAGGAGGGTTCCCTTTTCTCCACATCCTCTCCAGCATTTGCTGTTTGTTGACTTGTTAATCATGGCCACTGTAATTGGTGTGAAGTGGTACTCCATTGTAGTTTTGATTTGCATTTCTCTAATAATTGGTGGTGTTGAGCATTTTTTCATGTGCCTGCTGGCCATCTGTAGGTTGTTTTTGGAGAAATGTCTATTTAGGTCTTCTGCCTAGTTTTCAGTTGGTTGTTTATTTTTTGTTGTTGAGTTGTATGAGTTGTTTGCATATTTTGGAGATTAAACCTTTGTTGGTAGAAACATTTGCAAAAGGTTTTCAGGTCACTTTTAGAGACGTTGTCTCCGTGGGTTTTTTGGATTTTTTTTTTCAGGCTAGTAATTTCCCCTTTTCTTTAGGTAGTAACATCCTAATCCTCTTTTGGAGTCAACCCTCCCCTACTCTTTGTCTGGGTTGGGCTGGAGACAAACAACTTTCTACTCCCAGCCACAGTGATTGTCCAGGCATTGGCACATGACCCAACTCTGCTAATGAGGATTATCTCTTAAAACTTTGCTTGAGCTGCGAAGATGTTGGTTTGTTTTTGTTCTGTATATGACTGTAGGGACAACTTAAACTCGATTCACCTGTGGATACAAATCTTGCTTGAGAATGAAACCAGCAAAGAAGGCAGAGTTGCAGGGGACAGAAAGGGACTATGGGCTTCTCACCTTGTTGGAACATCTGGATCTGCTCACACATGCAATGACTTTGCAGTTATAGGTGTGATAATACTCTGTTTTGCTCAAATGGGTTGGAGTTGCATTTGTGTCACCAGATACCTAAAGAGTACTGAATATTTCAACATGGCATGACAAAATGTAAATTTATAAATAGATACATTGGGGGTATTATTGCCATAAAATGATTTACTTCTTTAAATACTTAGTTTGATTGCATTTAGTGTACAATTCATTTTTAAAATGTTTATTTGGCATATGTACATTCAGGAACACACATAATGCTTAAAGTGAAGGAAATTTGGAAGAGCTCTTTCTCTTAGCCTGGCCCTATTAATTAACTAGCATGGTGCCTTAAGCACAAAGACTGAACCTCTTTGTGATTCATTTGTCTTATCTGATAAATGTAGTAGTAAGACTAACCCCACTCAGGTAGTAATTGTATGTAGATGATGAAGCAGCTAGAACAGAGGTCTGGTACCTGACTGAGAGTTGGCTCTTATTGATAAGAAATAAACTGTTGCTCATTCATTCCTTTTTCTATCACATTTACAATTAATTTAATATAAGAGTTTTGGGGCAGTTTAGATAGAAACAGGCAGCGTCACAAGTATGTAAGCAAATATATAAAACACTTAAGCATAAAAAAGCAGTTATGTAAATAAAGTAGATAGAGGAGAAAGACTGAAGAGTTATAATAGGCAAAAGACAAACTATTATTATTACATGTCCAGATTATGCCTAATTTTTGTTCCTTGAAATATTTTATTTAGCAATTTTCCATAAAAAGATAAATGTATATAACACAGAGGTATGTATCAGAGAGTCGATTTAAAAAAGTCTTTGTTAGAGTAAATGATGCTTGATAATAATAAACAACTGCATAATAAACAGTGTCATAAACAGCACAATACTTCACCGCCTTTGCTTTCTAAAAGGACCCAAAAGGCTAAAATTGGGTCATATATCCAATGTGAAATATAGGGTATTTCAATTAAGATTCAAGTTGACTTTTTAAAGTGTTGTTCAAGTCAAATGCTACCCCATGTCAATTGCTTCCAGCTGCTGAATGAGTTTGTAAAGTTATAGGGCATTACAACAACATTGTCTGCAACACGTCTTAATTTCACTTTTAAAATACAGAAGATAAATCACAAAGTACATAAAAGGGTATCCCAATACTCATGTGATAAATAAAGCATAAAAAATAATAACGAATAAGTCTCCACGCCCCTCTCTTCTTGTAGCAAGGTGTGTGGAACAAAGGCTAAAATATGTGTATAAATTTTTAGAGGCAAACTACCAGTTACTTCTAATATCAATGTTTTCTTACATTTTTCAGAGTAGACAATTTGCATCTATTTAATACGGGTTGACTGCTTATTTTCTTTCTTTTTTTTCTACAGATCATTTTCTTGGAAAAAGAGTGGGCATATTGCTGTATTTCAAACCAAGAAATGTTGTGATAGTTTAATTCATGCTAAATCCATTTTAGTGGAATCTCACTGACTCTTTTGCTTATGAATGAGGAAAAATGTAGCAGAACTGTTCAGTGGTCAAACATGACCTGTATTGCCTCATTCTGTAAATTCTTTGGTCAAAATGAAAACTAAATGGCATTTTGAGACAAGTGTACACATATGAAAGTATCTTCCAGAATCCAGTGGCCTGAGATTGGATTGGAAAGAAAAGAGGTTCATTGCTGGCCAGGCGCTTATTCCTCATTTTTCATTTCTGTTTGTAATTCCTGTCATCTTTGTTTCTTATGCTTTGGCTAAAAAGGGCGAGCCATATTTATTGGAACTAGGTTTCAATAAACATTATGCATTATGGTGAACCAAAGGGTGATTTATTGATAATTTGTCACTTATATTTATGAAAATGTACACCCTAGAGCGCCAGGGCTGGTAAATCATATTCTACAGCTTGAATGTGTTGGTACTCCCCTGGCCCCCGACCCTCCCTCCTGCTCCATTTACTGCCAAAACACACCATCCTCGCTGACTGCGCCGTACACCTCAGGTCCTGGTCATCATGCCCTTAACACAAAACAAGAAAAAAGAACAACTGTTAGAGATTTATTTTTTGCTTCAATATGTTTTCAATTTAATTCTCAAGTTGCAGAAATAATAAATTGATAAAATATAATTAGAGGTGTGATGACCATTTAATGAGGCCAGAGAAGGGGCAAGAATGTAAATGGAACAGTAGATCGAGTGGGTTTTTTTCTGTTTCTTTTTTAGTTTGTTTATTATATTACAGCTGTAAAGAAGTCTCGCACAGTTTCCAGATGCAGGCAGCTGTTAGTCCTTCAGGAAGGAAACAAAGGTCCAGAGTTCATTTTGATCCACTTGTCTTGAACCAGTAATGTTTAAGATGACACTTGGCTGGGCTGCAGCCTTGCCATGCGCCAGGTTGTTAGGATGGGCATCACTTCCCTCATCTGGCAACCTCTCCAGTCACAGGCTGCGCCCAGTCTTCCTAATACGTTTATCTCCCGTGGTGATGTCAGCAGAACTCAGCAAATCTAATATTCATGCTCAAACAGATTTGCTGGTGCTCTTTCTTTATAAGAATAGGCCCTATATCACCCTTGCAGCTGCTTCCTCTAGATATGTGGACAGCCTTTGTGTTTCATGCGCCCTCAGACAGGGCTTGGGCAAGGAACAAAACACCCACATATCTCACTGCAAACTATTTCTCTGGGGGTTTCTGTTTGTTTGTTTTTTATTCACCAAAATCTAATTCCACTTGTGTCCCCCCCCCACCCCCCCACCCCACTGAGGTGACTGTAACCATATCTTTTTCTGTTTGGCCAAATCTTTTGGTCAGAAAATATTTACAGCAGGAAAATAATGCATTGTTTTTTTCAGAGGAATAATTGAAATTATGAAATATGATTTCTAAAAACAACTTAGGCAAAAAATATTCTTAAATGTAATTCTCTAGGGCTAAGGAATCCCTTATGAGAATGTATATAGTTTCACAGAAGTCTGCAAAAATCATGTTATATGTGCTATGATATCTCAAGTTCTAACTGTCTGGTAACTAACCTGATTAGTTGACAGTGTTTTTTTTATGATTCGGTGGCAAATAAATAATGAAAAGATGAAGAAACAGGCATAATTAGGTGTAACTGCAGATTTCGTTTACACTGTCTCTAGTGCAAATCTTTATTTCTTTAAGGGAGAAATATTGGTTGAATTTACAGTCTGCAACTACAAGTGTCAAGATAGCTGGACGCTTACTAAGTGAAAGATGGAGAACTTAATTCTCATCATGAATTTAAGGTAATTTATTCCCACACTTTCTCATTGACATATGAGCATGTACTACTGAAAATTATTTCTATTCATTTTTTTCTATTCATTTATTTTTAAGCATGATGGTGTTGCAGCAATTTTAGGGCTACCTTTAATATATAACTAATTTTATATAGCTAAGTTATATATAATTTTATATAACTTTCTAATTTTAAACCGTGAAACACCATGTACTTGTGTTACATCATAGGATTGCTTATTTTCGTATCTTTTGAGAAGCATAACTGTTGATCATATAATAATTAAAGTTCTCATTCTGCACCCAGAGCATGCTCTTGTTTTCAAAGCCGTCATCAACTATGCCTCTTTTGCTCTAATTGCAAAGTATAGTCTCAAATTATCGTTATCATTTGTAAGCTGAAAGACATGACCCTTTTAGTTTGTGTTAAGAGCTAATTAAAAAATTAGGGTAGATGATGTACACAAACTTATACTGTGCTATTTCTCACTTATATCTTGATAAAACTGGAAGGAAAAACAAGTACTGATGTTACAAGCATTTGTTTTATAGTGGTTTGAATAAAAGGTTAATTGTGTACTGATCTGACATGCAAAGATCTCAAAGTGTAAATTCGCATATAACTTGGCATTAGACCTATAAAATTCTTAGTGTCTTCATTTTATAAATTTATAAATTGATATCTGGAGATTTAATATAAACAGACACAGGTCACATTGCAACCACTTATAACGATAGCTTTATGCTGATAATTTTTTGAATATACATTGAAAAATTAAATTTTGACTACCCACTTAAAAATTACACATTTTAATAGTGAATGAAAGTATTTTTCAAATCTCCTGATTCTATATTCCATGCAAACAGAATTTATGAAAATGGGAATTAAAGAATATAACTTCAAACATATATCTTTGGTTGCTTCTGATATTGTACTTTATTAACTTTCTTTTCAAATGTGTTCGTTGCGAAACTCCTCTGGTTAAGATAAATTAATGGGATGGTCCCTTTGATTTGAAAAACAATCCTATGTTCTGTTATTTACAGGGACTATTAAAGTGGTTATTTTTTACCTCCTTGAGAATGTAAGAATAAAATGCATTATTTTGTTTTGCAGTGATATTTTCAGTTTCCCAAGTTCATGTCTTTTTAAGGAATTCCATTTTTTTGAATGTTGCACTTGTTGGTTGTCTCACCTTTCTATGGGAAAGCAGATCCTCTTCGTTGGTTACTGAGGAGAAATCGGATGGACTCTGTAACAGCAGGACTAGAGTATAGGCATCTAAAGCTATGGGAGCTTTTACTCACTTCCCTGCCACACACTAAAGTCAGATACAGGTGTATACATACATTTATACAGCCTGGATTTGTACTTTTCCTTAGCGTATGTGAGGAGGTTATGTTCATAATCACATTTTCTGATCAGTTATATCATAGGGTATGTGGATGCCCTTGACTTTGTAATTCATTCTCTGAAACCAGCTTTGCTCATTGTGCTTGGGTCCAAAGTGCTTTCTAGTACAAACATCCATTTAGGTGTACACCCTTCTGAGAACTATTCACTTCCTGTATCATGTTCCACTAAAGTTGCAGGGCAGTGTTGGAGAATCTCTTGAGAAAGAGAGAATTGCCATGATTAAACCTGGTGTTCATTAAATTCAGAGAATCATGCTGGAAACAGCCCCTCAGAAAGGAGTCCCCAGATGGAAGGTAGTATAAGATCAGCTGGAGAACTGAGGACCCCCACTCCTGAGAGCACTTGAACCTTTAGGGTCTTCAGATAAAATATCAGACTGACCAGCCTTTCCCTCTACTCCCCACAAGGCAACACTTTAATTATTTTTATTGAGTCCATATATATCTTCATCCGAGGGACCCTAAATTGTGGCCTTTTAGCATTTATGCTATTGAGATAGGACAGTTTTTCTTTTCAGGTTCAGTTAACTCATTCTGTAAATTAACCAACAGTAGCAGTAACAACAAATGTTTATTATCCTATTTGATTCCAAGGCACAGAACTGGGCAATATGTAGTTAATACTTCCAGTAACTCCTGATGTGGATGTTGTTATTTTCCGCATTCTACAGATGAGGAATCAAGCAGAGAGAGGTTTAAAATCTTGCCCTGACTCACACAGTTTTCTGGTAGGCAAGTTACTTCAGGATGGCCCCTAAGTTTCCCTCTTCCCGATAGACACACCCACTCCCCGTGCGCTGCCCCTTGGTGTAAACAGGACTCGTGACTCTGACGGGGCTATCACTTGCAAAGTGCAGGGAAGGTGTGTGGCAGGAAGGATTTTGCAGATGTGTTGAAGTCCCTAATTGGCTAACCACAAGTAAATCCGAAAGGAGGTTTTCTTGTGGGGACTGACTTCAGATGAGCCTAGCAGGGGCTGGGCCCCTCCTGAAGGCAGGCAATGGAGGGAGGATATAGCAAAGACTTAACCAGGGCCTCTGGATACTGGGACCATTCCCTGTCAAGACCAACAAGAAACTCAAGCTTCAGTCCAGCAGCCACAAGGATCAAAATACTGCCTGGAGAAGGACACTGAGCTTCAAGTGAGAACTCAGCACCGGCTGAAATCTTGACATCAGCTTTGTGGAACCCTGAGCAGAGGGGCCAGGCAAACCATCTGTGCCCAGACTTCTGACCTACAGAGCTGTGAGATTAAAAGATGACTATTTTGGGCTGCCTAGTTTGTGTGATTTACTGTGTGCCAGAGAAAACGAATATAATTATTAATTGGCAAAGCCAAAATTGTAACTTAAGTCTATCCAACCCCAGAGCATCTATACTTTTTCACAGGGACAAGTAGTATTTTATTCCACTGCACACTTATTATCTGCATAGCACCTGTTCTAAAACTGCTTTAGCTCTGGGTTCAAGATTAAAGGTAGGCAAAATACCAGGCAAAGCCAGTTGTTGGGCTTTGAGTTCCTGGCACAGGCTGATGTGGTGTGGAAGAGCAGGACTGGAGAATTCACGGATACTTCCATACTGGTGTCAACTGTATGCTGCTGATATCAGTCTTAATACCTTATGATGGAGTTACTGTATTTGTAGAACCCTGTGTGAAATATAACTGCTGTGAGCACAAGCTTTGGTTTGTCAAGGAAAAACATCTTCGATTTTGTCCCCCTGTGTTTCTTTAGAAAATATGGGGTTAGTCAGACCTAATTTTATCCTTACTACAGCAAATAAACATTCCATGAGAGAAAGGGTTGGAATGTAGGCAAGAAAGCTGAGGTTCTGACAGGGTTCCAACAGGGCTGAATTGTGTGGGGTCATGAGATACAATCCACTGTGGATTTCAGGACGCTGAGAGCACTGGGAACCTGTGCTTAGCCTAGTTAGTGATAGCAAGACAAGTTCTCTGGGTAATACAGCAGAAGGAGAGCAGGCATGGCTGCATCAGGGTGTTCAGACAGAGGAGTTGGATACAGATTTAATATGCCCAGTGAGATATGCAAAGAACTGCCCCCTCCCCCAGTTCTTACACACCAGAGAGAAACAGACATCTCTGAGACAGATCTCAGGTGATATTTAGAGACTGGATTGTGGTCTGTGTGAATCAGGAACTAGAAACCAGATGAGAGTAAAGTGCCTTCGCAGATGTCAGTACAGGCAGATGAAGTACAGACACCAGACACTTTGCACCTCTCACATACAAATGGCACTTCTCTGGCATCCTGGAGGCCTGTGGAGCTTAGACACAACTCTAGGAACTGGGTGAAAGAGAGAGATCTTAAAATCATATATATATATATATATATATATATATATATATATATATATATATATATTTATAATTATGTATGTGTTATAAATAAAGCCATATATATAAAATACATATTCTAGCTTTGTTATAATAGCTGTATATTAAGATTATATGTAACAATGTATTCCTCCAGCCAGTGGGAGAGGAGCTGAAATCAGAAATGATGTGCTGTGATACAGCAATAAGGAAAATTATACTTCCTGAAAAACCCAGGTTCGGGGCTGTTATATGTGCAACTCCCCCATTTCATTAGTAACAATAAACTGGTATCAGCACCGTTATATTAATTACCATCAAAACCATGCATTTAGGAAACTGGAGCCCACTAAAGCTGTGATCTGTCCAAGGTCATGTAATAAATGAGTGGCTAGCACCTCACTAGACTCTGTTCTCCTGGTCTTTGTTAGAGCTTGATTTACACGTACCTCAGATATCCAGAACACCGAAGGCTCAGCCTTACTTTATCTCGGGGTTGCAGAATGCCACTCCTGGTTTATATGTCTCCTGATGCCACTTCCTCCAGGGAAACCCATTGCTGAAGGGCCGTGGATGAGCAGTTGGAACTGCCAACCTTTGAGGGCTGGTGTCCTGAGAATAAAGGCTTATGACGTGATGCTGATAAAGTCTGGTGAGCCTGGAGCAGTGTTCAGAGGAGTCTTGGAGAAAGACGGCTGAAGTATGCTTAACTTGAGTAGAAAAGCCAGTCTGCAAAAATGTACTAGTTCCTGAAGCCTTAAGCATTTCATGACGGGCTGGGAGCAGACGTTTGTTCCAACATCCCTCTTCCAGAGCCTGGGATGTTAAAATACCATTTAGATCCTTGAAGTAAGCTGATATTTTCACCTCATAAAAATACCTCTGCATGTTCACCTGAGAAGAAAAAAAAATGTGACATTTTCTGGTGACTTTCATGAAGAATCCCAGTACTCTTTTTCAAAAGGAAGAAATGGAAAAGTCCTCATTTCCAGATGCTTGGAGATGGGAGGGAGGGAGGAAATTAGTATCTGTGATTCTTAGAATGGTCTATTGTTTTAAGAAAAGCATCAAATACTATGTGTACATATATGTACACAGGGACAAGTATGTCAACCTTCTTCAGCAATAACTTGAAAGACTTAAAAAAAAATATATATATATATATATTTTTTTTGATTCCTGTTCTGCCTGGAAGATATCCGAATGCAAAGATTTCAGCAGGAACTAAATTCGTTCTTAGATACCAATTAACTACCCTGAACTTCCCCTATGTCCGTTCTCTGATTTTAAACCCAGTGAAAACTGTGAGCTTTGAGGCATGTTTGTGGGACATCCCTTTTTGTCACTGCTGGAAATTACGAAAAAGCCGAAAAAGCCGTGCCATCTAATTTGCTGTTCTTTCTCTTCTATCGAAACGAATATTTGAAACTTGAAAGCCCAACATGAGCACGAATATTCGGAACGCTTTATGGCCCTTCAGCTATTCTGTGGTGCCAGTTTGTTTTCCACTCCCTTCTGCGTCTCACGATGCTAAGTGCCCCGTGATGGCCCGTAGAGGTTTCACCGTAATCCACCTTTATCCATTAACAGACACTCAATCACTAAAGTGCTTACTAGTCTAAACATATTTATCCAACCAAATCACACTTTACAACGCAAATCTGCCAATCAGACCCCAGCTATTAACAAGAAACTGCTTTAAGGGGATTTTGGTGTTTGTGCTGTGAAGAGCCTGCTTACCTCCAACAAACCACTAAACCAAATTAACATAGCTGTATCCTCATAAAAGAAACCAGATATCCTGTTGTGAAAATGGAGAGCTTGGTGGCACAGGCCCCCTTTGATGGCTCACGGTGTGGCAGACAGGGCTTCAGACTTCCAATCTGGCCCCCACAAAGTCATTACGAACCTCCACCCTTCGGCTTTTGATAACTTTAAAAGCAAAATAAAAACGGAGCGTTGGGATAGCTCAGTAAGTCGCGAACGCGCTCAGTGACTGTTATAATTGCCGTAAGTGCTGTAATTGTTGGATAAGGCTCCTTAATTCTAATTGCTCTTTCAACCAAGATCATGTTGTAAAAGTGCTTGCCTTAGCCAAAAATAAAATCCAAGAGACACAAATGTGGTAGTAATAATAATTCTTTTTATTGGCCTGGCAGAGAGGAAGAGAACAGAGCTTTAAAAACTTCAAAGTTCTGACCAAAAAAAAAAAAAAAAAAAAAAATCAGAATCAGAGGAACTCATATATTCTTTGCTCCATTATTAGACCAATACTTACTAAGTGCCATCACCACAGGTTAAGAGTTTGACAACACCTTTTTTCTAGTCTGCGGGAAAGTTACGCCATCCATTTGCCACACTAATTTAGGATTTCTGTCACAAAGTGCGTAACACAGCCCTAAATATCCACACTCAGAACTCTTAATCGCCCCAGACTTATTGGTATTATACCTCCTTTAAATACCAATATTTTAAGGCAGTTTTGACACTTGGTAGGGTTTGAGGTAATTTTTTCCCCCCACTTACCAGCAAGAGAAGAAAGGCAGAATTTACTCTGAGTTAAGCTACAGACACAAAGTAAATAGGAATTCGTAAAATAATAGGCCATTATGCTGCACAGAAAAAGAGCGCCACTGTATCTCAACTCCACACCTCTGGTACTAAAATGAAATATGAATTTCCAGTCTCTACTGTTTATCAGAAATAATGAGCACTTTCTTATTTTAGTCGACTTTATAGGCACTTCTGGGGAAAATATTACGGGCTGCTAGCGTGAACTTCGTTTTGGAGGCCTCTCTTCACTCTGGAATCATTTCCAAAGTGAATAAACCACAATGTGCATTTACCCAAAGATCAACCAAGTAAAGACTTCAAGCCAAAGTAAAAATTACATTGTCCTGCGGCAAAATGTCAGCAGTTTGCTAGAAAGGCTTTAGAAACATGGGTATGTTCCTGCAATAGGAATAATAAATACAAATTCTTGTTTTTATATGTTTAATCTTTACCTGCTCCTCTCATCTCTCATGGTGTAAGAATGGAGTACTGATGAGCTGTTAGATGAATCATGACATAATTTGGCATCAGATTTTTGCTGTGAAATGCGTATAAAAATAGACTTGATGGCCTACACAGGTTAAAAAAAAAGAACAAACACTACTGTTTTTGTACATGTGTTAAGAAATGCAATTCCTTTTTTTTTTTTTTTTTAGCCTTGCCTTTGGCATGAGGAAGTTCTCAGGCCAGGGACTGAACCCGTGCCATAGCAGTGACAACACTGGATCCCTAGCCACTAGGCTGCCAGGAAACTCCAAGAAGTGCAATTCTTTTGACATTTGAAATAACGATATGAACATTCTATAGTGATATTAATGTCCCATTTATGTCAGTATGCACCAACTAATGTATTAAAATTACCTGCCTTGTGTTTATTATAATCATCTAGGGTTTAAATGAGGCTGTGATAAATATGTTCATGGGCAAGCATGGAGTAGTGAAGATGCTGAGTGAAATCATGCTGAGGGACAATACTGGAAAGTTTAGCTTTTTGCCTTATAACCAATTTTTTTCTAATTTAGTTATCACGGAAGATAGCATTTATAAGTGTAATTATGCTATTTTTCTTACATGATGGCTTTTTTAACTTCAGTTTTTTGAAGGGAATATTAACCATTCACTGCTTCATGTTGGTTTTTCTTTTCTTCCTTTTTTTTTTTTTTTTTTGCCTTTTGTCATTTTAGGTCTGCACCCGCGGCATGTGGAGGTTCCCAGGCTAGGGGTCCAATCAGAGCTGTAGCTGCCGGCCTATGCCACAGCCACAGCAACGGCAGGATCCGAGCTGCGTCTGCAACCTACACCACAGCTCATGGCAACGCCGGATCGTTAACCCACTGAGCAAGGCCAGGGACCGAACCTGCAACCTCATGGTTCCTAGTCGGATTCGTTAACCACTGCCCCACGACGGGAACTCCTCATGTTGGGTTTTGAAACTGTATTTTTCTGGCAACAATATGTATCTATCATCCAATAAAAGGATGACTAATGCCTAGTCAGTAAAACTATTTAGTGATCTGGATGCTATGTAGGAAAGACAGAAGAAGCAGGACACATACTCTGCAGGTGCTCATGATATAGAACTATGAAGAAATGTGTAAACTATTTTCAAGAAATATGCAACAGTGTCTGCAGGGTTACTGTAAAGGAAAGAGAAGGTACACAAAGAAGGTTTCCAACATTGGATTGTAAATTCTTCTGGAGAAAATTCTTTCTGTCATTTTTATTAATACCAATCAGTGCCTGATGTTGTAAAGTAGGACATCAATAAATGTGTGTTGTCTATATGAATATAAGGATTCCAGCAAAAGATTTTGAGGGAGGGAGACTGATGGAAACGAGAAGGTGGATGTTGCCCCCAGGCCACGTGAAGGTCAAGGCAGCTGGGAAAGCAGAAAAGAAAAGGGGCTGGTGAGTGAGGGGCACTTTTGCATCCTACATGTCCTCCCAGGCTTTATCCCAAGGCGAGGCAGACAGCACACTTTCAAAAAACTAGACGTTACACTTGAACAGGTCACTGTTTTAAAGCATTAAAGACTCAGCGCTAGTGTCCCTCTGTGGTACAGAAAACAGGACCACCTCTGATGATCAACCTTGGAAAAGACCTTGTTTTTATTTAGTTCACTTTCTGGTTGGCATAGGAGTTTCTTCTGCAGCCTTCCCACCACAGATCTAAGGAGAGAATTACTTGTTACTGTAGGAGGGTGTTCAGATGTAAGGTCTTGTTTTATCATCTCACAATCTAGGAGGAAGATTGTGCACAATCAGTACTGGGTCATTTGTATTTACACGGCTATCAGTTCCGTGTGTCTCTGTAGAACGTTACTGTCATCTCCCAACCCTCTGCAAATGGAAATAATTGTAGCAGAATTTTAAAAGTTGTATTAACTAGTTGTTTTTACTGTCTCCTAGTAGTTCAGAAAATTCCTTCCATCTCCACCTGTTCCCATCAGTACCACCTCAAACCCAGCTTCAAATTGCTAGATGGTTTAGTGCTCACAGCTTCAGGGATGTGACAGAGCATGTGTTGTTTTGGCTTCAGTTTACAAAAGTCAAAGCCTTAAGAAGACTGGAGGTGGGAGGAGTACTCAAAAACTCAAAGATCTGGGGAATGAGGGACTGTATTTCTGCACCAGAAAATACTTTTCTGGGTGGTGTGTGGGAAGGAGAGTGAAGGAAGTGCTGAGAAGAGTTTGGCAGGTCTTGGGAGAGGAGTGGGGCCCAGATCTAGTTAGACCCATGTGGGTTTGTAAACACCCTTGATAGATTTGTGAGCCTTGAGAGCAAAGGAGACCCAGAGCTCAAGGGGACAACAGGACCCCAGAGGGGCAGGCTGCCCAGTCGGTCTGGTAGAGACATCCAGGACTGCAGACTGCCTCCCAGAGCTTCCTGGGGGACAGCAGGGCAGCACGTGGTGAGGGGACCCCAGAGCAGAGATGGGGCCCCCTGAGCACCTGAGTGGCTGATGAATGGGGACCAGGGGATACCTGACTTCAAAGAGCAGTGGCATCCCCTTCCCAGGCCTTGGCCGCATGGACTCACCTAGACCTTCATCCCGGAAAATGGTGGGGGTTTTCCTGATTGAGATTTGCTTGATGCCACTCAGATAGTGTGGGGAAGCCAGGTCTATATGGTGCTGAGTTAATGAACGGAAGACACCCAGAATATTCTAGTGCTTCCAACGGGAAAATGTGTAGACTGTAACGGACACCATTATCCCATCATCAGTGTTTCTAAGACTATGAAACTGGCAAAGAATGCTCAGCTCTCCCACCACCCGAAAGATCTAGAAATGCAAAGGGTATGAGGTCAGTTTCCACTTCCTTCACCAACTGTACATGAGTCCTGGTTCGGCTCCACGCAGATGACAATTGTTGAGTATTTTCAACCTTTCGGAGACCATTAGATCATAACAGAATCCTCACTTAAGGTTTAAAACACAGAAGAAAAGAAAATTCTACTTTCCCCAGGTTAATTTTTACATTAAGATTTGATTCTTATTTTAAACAGACTATGGTGCCTACAGGTTTCACCCATCATGGACTAGCCTCAGCAGTAAAAAAATTGCAAAACCTTGACCAGAAGCGATGTGGATTTTTTGTTTTAACATCACCCAAGCAGCTGTAATGATGTGTGAAAGTTCCAGAAATATCGGGAGAAGACAGAGGTTAGATTTATCCAACAGGGGCCATTCAGGGCTGTTCGATGACTTGAGAAGCTGTGTTAAGGTTGAAGAAACTGTGGGCTCTGGTTCAAAAGACAATCAAAATCCAACTGGAATCCCAGCACGGAGAGCACTTCTCCCAGCTCCCTAGATGTGATCCTTTCTTGAAAGAACTTACTCTATCTTAAATCCTTGGAGTTTGGAAATGAGGAAGAGATAACAGGAGGCTGTAAATTGATTCTGTTTATAGCTACAGCAATTAAAGGATTTTTTTTTTTTTTTTGTCTTTTGCCTTTTATCTAGAGCCCCACCAGCGGCATATGGAGGTTCCCAGGCTAGGAGTCTAACAGGAGTTGTAGCTGCCAGCCACAGCCACAGCCACAGCAACGCGGGATCCGAGCCACGTCTGCAACCTACACCACAGCTCATGGCAACGCCGGATCCTTAATCCACTGAGCAAGGCCAGGGATCGAACGCACAACCTCATGGTTCTTAGTTGGATTCGTTAACCACTGAGCCATGACGGGAACTCCAAGGATATTTTAATTCATTTTCTCTTGCAGAAATAATACTTCAATCCATGCAGATGTCGATGTTGAAAGAATTCTGCACACGTATGGCAGGTAAATTACTTTTAATAGATTCCACAATTATGAATAATAGTAATTTTCATTTATGAAATAGAAATTTTTGAAAATGGCTGGATCACTGAAAACCGAAGGCCTCTTTCTTTCATTACACACTTTATCTTCTATTATAAACTATCACCCAAGGCATTAAAATGAAATAAAATAAAAAATTCAATTCTTTAAATGCACTAGACATCTTTAGATACACTAGATGCATTTCAAGGGCTCCAAAGCCTTATCTGGCCAGAGGTTAATGCTTGGATAGTACAGATCTCATCACAGAAAGTGCTATTGGACAGTCCTTCTATAAAGCTAACGGTGATATATCAGGAGTGGAGAAAATCTGAAATATTATCACCGGTTTCATTCTTTATCTACTGTGTAAACACAAAACTTATGTCAAAAGTATATTTATAGTAACACCATGGCTAATATCCTACTAATTTTCCAGTTCTTACTGACTAGCTGACTGACTGAATGAACTTTCTCTGATTTTAAAGTAACATAAAATGAACAATGAAAGTAAAATAATGGTTCATTCACTGATTGGAAGTTAATAAGTGTTCTTTATGTGAAAATTAAAATACTGATTACATGATTATTCTTTTCTCAATCTTAACATGTAGATCCAAATCACATCTCTAAGGAAGAAAATAATTCTGCTTCAAAATATTTGTTTGCTTTATTGCTCATTTCTTTGTGCTTAGAAAGAATTTGTGGAGAAACCATCATATATATTTATGTACATTCAGTGCGTTTCAAATGTCATATATTTTATAATTAATCCTAAAGGCCCTAGTGTACTAGTATAAGGAACACTGAGGTCAAACTTTGGAGTTTTCACACTGACTTAGATGAGAGAATCAGTTCATTTTAAAGGCTAATCTTGAGGCCCATAATCTCTATCTTTTCCTGTGTTTATTCTTGAAATCCAGTTTTGCTGAAGGTGGTAGAATAATGACTTACACTAAGGAAGTGAGTCAGTGTCACCATGAAACAGGATTACATCCTGGGGACAGTATCACTTAGTAGGATTCTATATTGTAGAAGTGGGAAGTGAGGCAGAGAAACTAAGTGGGTTGTTCTGGAGGAAACCAGTATGGAATTCAGGAATTCAAATACACTCTTAAATTGAAGGTGACTCCTTGAAGATGGTTTAAAAAAACAAGATTAGTTCTTCAGTGGCAGAGGAGTTGATATATAATGCAATACCATTGTATATCCCTCTACTTATACAGCAGAGGATTTTATTTATAAAGGTTTGTTAAGTCTAGTATCTAAGTCAGATCTTTTTGAAAGAAACAGCTTTATTGTTTCTTTAATTGAGTGATGAATGAAATTTTCACTTAAAAAATTTTTTTTCTTTTAGGGCTGCACCTATGGCATATGGAAGTTCCCAGGTTAGGGGTCAGATTAGAGCTGTAGCTGCCGGCCATAGCAACACCGGATCTTAGCCGCATCAGTGACCTACACAGCAGCTTGTGGCAATGCCAGATTCTTAACTGACTGAGCGAAGCCAGGGATTGAACCTGCATCCTCACGGAGAATATGTCAGGTTCTTAACTTGCTGAGCCACATTGGGAACTCTGCACTTTTTTGACTGAATGCCTTTCCATCACTTTGGATTTTTTAAAACATATATTCAAAATACAGTAAGCAGCATTTAAATTGATATTGTTGTTCTGTTAGTTACATCATACAAACAAAAGAAGTCAAGCCACATTTTCTGATTGTACCCATTCTCTTTTAAGACGCTTTTCTAATGCCTGATATTCTTCTTATTCTGGGGCCAAGAGGCTAAAATAAGAATTTGGCAAAAAGGAAATATGGTCAAAGTTTCCTCTCAAACTTGGAGTTTCATGGAAGTAAAAGAAAACCAGTAATCATTACATTTATGCTTTTGGCTTGCTGATTTTATGAGTGAAGTTATTTTTCTTATCTTCAGTAGCCATTCTTTTCTGTATTCTAACTGTATTATATGCTGTAGCATGCAGCTGCTACATCCAAACTTATTTTTATAAAATTTTCTAGAGATTGACTCTTCAAAAGCAGTATGAGAAAATTACCTACTCTATATTTTCTCTGAAATACACTTTAAGGTTTAGAATAAGAAAAAACTTCATAAGAAGAATTAATATTTTATTATGTAGGCTACCCTCTGGAAAGCTTATAACATTTTAATAACAGAAGTTATGCTTATTCTTAATGAACAGAAATCTCATAAATAACTTTTTCCTAAAATGAGGTTTTTATGTATTTTATTCTAAGACTTAAACCACTCTGCCTTAAGAATTGCATTTGTGAAAGATTTAACGGTAAAAATTTGGCATTTGGAACTGCACTGATCCTTAGAAATTGGTATATTATTTTAACTAATTTGATTTATTAATCTCTAATCCTGTACTTGCTGCTTTAGAATAAAATAAAATGTGTATTAACAGACTATAGTACTTAGTACATGTTTTATGTATTCAGTGTCCTTCTAAATCATTTAATTTTCTCATAAACTTTGCTACTGTTAACCCATTTTACAGACAAATTTGGGGTTAAAGAGGTTATTATTTATTTATTTATTTATTTATTTATTTTTGTCTTTTTAGAGCCACAGCCGCAGCATATGGAAGTTCACAAGCTAGGGGTTGAATCAGAGCTGCAGCTGCTGGCCTACACCGCAGCCCACAGCAACGCCAGATGCTTAGCCCAATTATTGAGGCCAGGGATGGAACCCCATCCTCACGGATACTAGTTGGGTTCATTATCACTGAGCCACAACGGGAACTCCGAAAGAGGCTATAATTTGCCCAAAGTCATGCAGCTAAAAAGTATCAGTAGTTGAGAGACAAACCCACTGATTCTAGAGCCTTTGGTCTGAACGACTGTATCCTGAGGTCAGAGCATCCTCATTAGACAAGGAAGGAAAAAGAGACAGACAAATTAAGCAACTTGTCCAAAAAGTGGTACATGACAGACGGATTTAGTGCATCAGTCTAACTCCAAACCCAGCTCATTTTGCTATATTGCACCTGGATTAGCAAATCAGATTTAGCAGAGAAAATGTTCTAGACCTTCAGAAGTGAATAAGAACAGGAACGAGGTTGGGAAAGGCCTGCCTGAAGGGCCTATGTTTGTTTCACTAAGTATGTCTAAACGTGCCATATGGATGGAGAAATAAGTTTGTGTCTATGGTGCCTTTCTTTATAGCGATACTGAGAACATCCCAGAAGCAAGCATCTGTTCCTGCTCCTCACAGGCTTAGATTCTCACTTCAGTAGGAAACCAGTCAAGTATTAAAGAAGGTTTGGGCCCAGAATTGCTGTTGTTTTCTTAAGTGATTATGGGGTCTCATGTTCTATTTGACATGCAGGGAATTTCCTAAGCAGGCTTGGCTTGGCAGTATCCTTAGGGAGCGTGAGCTGTCAGCCAGGGTACCTAGTGTCACCCTCCATCAGGACACTTGCAGGAAACAGGTGTGTGAAAATTGTGTGATGATAAAGTGGAGGAAAACAAATCAAAGAAAAACTCCTTTTTTTTTGTCTTTTTAGGGCTACACCCTCTGCATATGGAGGGTCCTAGGCTAGGGGTCCAGTCAGAGCTGTAGCCACCGGCCTATGTCACAGCCACAGCAATGAGGGATGCAAGCAGCACCTGTGACCTACACGACAGCTCATGGCAATGCCAGAGCCTTAAGCCTCTGGGTGAGAACAGGGATCGAACCTGCGTCCTCATGGATACTAGTCGGGTTTGGTAACTGCTGAGGTATGACAGGAACTCCAGAAAAACTCCTTTTTACTGGAGAATGTGTTTCTGTAATTCTCCAGTCTGCTGGAAATTTAGGGAAGGCTACTTTAACTTCAGGCCAATTGCTCAAGAGTTAAAAATGAAAAGTGAAGAGGAATATCTGTTGAGTTTTACAATAGATGATGACAAGCAGTACTTTGCAGGTGACAGTGATTTGTTGTCACTTTGTTCAGTTACTCATGATGGTGATTTCGGACTGGCAGATTTCACAACAGTTTTGATAGTAGTCCCCATGCTTTTCATTCTTAGGGGATAAAGAACTAAAGGGAATGTGTGGTAGAGGCACAGGAGAAGTTCCTGGGAAGAGGAAAGAATAGGGACCAGCAGAGGCACAGAGAAGAGGGAAGGATTTCACAGTGGGTAAGAGGTATGGACATGAAAAGAAACTTCGGGCATCCTAAAGGATAGTCCCCATGTACCTGTTGGCTATGCTAATTTTTTCATTCCTCAATAATAGAGACTGAGGCAAAAGAGAGCAGTTTTAGAACATGGCTGTTGTGCACAGAAAATAAATGTACTATTTTATAAATGCTTAAAACAGCTTCCAGTGCTTGGGAGTTTCTGAGGTTCTTACTGAAATAGGAATCAATCAGTATTTACTAAGTGCCCACCTTGTGAAGAGCGATGTATTGGTTCTTTTGGGGGAATAGTGAGAAAAGATGACATAATCCCTGCTGTAGGAGGCATTGAAAAGCAGCGGGAAGGGAAAATCCTCAAACGTGAAGGAAACAGAGGAAGGAGTAATTTGAGGTAGCTCATCGCAATGGTATAACTATTAAACATCATGAAGTCTAGAGGCAATGACGGTCCCCTGGAGGAAATGGACGAGGACTGGGAGGGAGATGGCACAGGAGAGGTCTTGGAGGTGGAGGGGCTACAGGCGGGTCTTGGAGAGCATGCGGTGGAAGCTCTTGGAGCAGCTGGGAAAAGGCGGTGAAGCGTGGAGGGTCTGAGGTTGTGGAATGAGAGTGAGGCTTCTGATTACAGTCAAGCTTTGTGTCTGAATCCCTTAAGGGACCATGGAAATCACCAGTGATTCAGACAGTGGTTAAAAAACAAGGGGAGAGATCTCTTTTCATTTGGGGCTCTCATCTCAGCTAATTTCTCATCAATAAAGATGTGAGTAGTCAACCCTTCAGCACCTCCTTTACCTAAAGGTGACTGAATTTCCTTCATTAATCCACCATCCATGTGAAAAATGAAACACATTATTTTAAAATTTTTACTTATAGTTAAAAAGTTGTTCAGCGGTTTGGAAACTTGGGTAGATCTCGATTTCTCTCAGATTTTCCCTCCTCATTAGTTGGTGTAAATATGAAATGAGTTATGGGGAGAAGGGACCGTTCTCCTTTTTTTGTGCCGTAGAACACAGCATTCCAGAAAAACCTCATTTCCGTTGATGAATGGCTATTGGCATACAGAAATCTGGCATGTGGTTGAGGAGAAGGGATACAGCTGACATGAGAAAAGCTGGAGAAGGAAACCATAATCCCTCTTCAAATTCGCTGCTTATTAGAGGAGCTAAAATGATTAAGTAGCTGGAGGTTTTGATGTATGAGGAAAGATTAAAAGAATTACATGTGTGTAGGTTGGCCAAAGAGCTAAGGAGTATGTGCATGTGTGTGGGGCGGGGGCCTGATAGCTGCTTGAAGATAATTGAAAGTATAAGCCCCAGAGAGGGAGGGGGATTGTGGAGGTGGTCTTTAGAGGATTATCTCAGGGTAATGAATGAACCGAAGAAAAGGGAAAAAAAATAGTTTCATCAGGAAGACTTTCATAATGGGTGAGACTTCAAGAGGCTGCAGAATAATCTCCCAAGAGGGGTGGTGAAATTCCCATACCTTGAGTCATCTGGAGCAGGCCTATAAAGTGCTGGAAGTGCACGACACTGCCCCGTGGGGGAACAGACTTGGGAAGCAAGACCATCCTTTGTCTTGATGTTTTACAGCTCAATTCTGAGGATGAATCAATTGGTAAACAGTAAGTTTGGAAACTCCCCAGGAACCGAGGCTGTCTCATCTCACTGATAATTTTCTTCAAGTAAGAGAGACACAGCCCACACCTCTTCCGCCTTTGATTTCCACACATTGTCCTTGACATTATATCATTTCTTCAGGGACATCATAGCCCAAGGATAGAGGAATTGCAAGATGGAAAGGGTAGGCGGCATGTTATTCAGCAAAGGGCGGTGTTAACCAACCCTCCCCGCAATGCAATCTCTTTCCCGAACTTGCCGGCCATCTGTAATGTTTGGAGGACTTGCAGTATTGCCTTCCTCATGGTTCCTCAGTGTTCATTAGTGTTTGGACCACGAAACTCCTGGAAATGAAATTGGTCCAAGCTAGCACTTCTCCAGTACCATGACGAGGCAGAATTCTTTCTGGTGACTTTTGATATGTTTATTCCCAAAAACCTTTCATTGGGATACAGCATTGGACATTTTAGAAAGTACCACCAAAGATAAATTTCTATTCATCTTGACATTTTAAAATCTTTACATAGTGATATGTATTTCTGAATCTTCAAGAGAGGATATTAAAATATATTCTACAGAAAATCAATAGAGGGATTACTAGGAAATGCAAGATAGAGTTTTCTGTTATTATCTTTACTATTTCTTCTCTTATTACTTTTATTATTCAGCATTGCTGTGGAAGACCAGAATTATGGAAAGATAAAATTATGAGAATCAGAAAGAAAAAATTTTCAAATGAAAGCAATTATACCTATAAAAATTCATGAAACCATCGCAAGTAAAAAAAATAAGACTTTATTCATTCATTCTACAAATATTTATTGGGTGCCTTTGATGGCTCTGGTGCTTTTCTAGAGTCCAGCGAATAAAAAAGGACAAAAATTGCTGTCACTGAGAAGCTTTCATTTGGGCAAACTTTAAACCTTTAACATACTAAGTATCTGCGTATACACATTAAATATTGTAAAAAATAATCTTTTTTTTTTTTTGTCTTTTTAGGGCTGCACCCACGGCATATGGAGGTTCCCAGGCTAGGGGTTCATTCAGAGCTGTAGCTACCGGCCTATGCCAGAACTACAGCAACTTGGGATCCAAGCCGCAACTGCGACCCACACCACAGCTCATGGCAACACTGGATCATTAACCAACAGAGCAAGGCCAAAGGGACTGAACCTGCATCCTCATGGATACTAGTCGGGTTCATTAACCATGACGGGAACTCCTAAAAAATAATTTATATATAAAGTTTTTAATTTGTTTTTTTTTTTCACTAAAGCCCTGAACTAAAAGAAGGTATACTTTAGAAATTCCTAACATATATTGTTAAAATGATCTAAGTTGATTTGATGTTTTTCTCTGTTAATGTAAATTATTGACTTAGCATCTTTTGTTAATTTTTCTTTCTTTTACTCATCAATCTTCTATACCTTATTCAATGGAATATAAACTATATATGAATACATGCATATGTATTCTATTTGATTGATTGGCCTATTCTACTTTCCGTATGAAGAAGCAGGAGACAGACATATTAATTAACTTTCCCAAACCATTAGAACAAAATATGAATTGCCTAAATTATTTGAAGACATTTATTCCAAAGAAAATTAAACAAATAAAATAGACTATAGTAAATAATGAAAGCAGCAAATTTAAAACAGAACAGAACCTGTCATAGCAGGAACAAGACCAAAGAATTTATTGGTAAATGTGAGTGGGTTAAATGGATCTACAAAAAGATTCTGATCAAATCACAAAGGAAAACACAGCTACTAACTGCTACATTAGATATATCAAAAAAAATTAGAAATGTTGAAACTAAAAGGATAGGGAAAGACACAAGAAACGACAAACAAAAAGCGAAGGGGTTGTTATCCTCACTTCAGACTGATGTGAAATCCAATGAAAATAGTAACAAGATAAGCAAGATAATCTATAAATGTGATGCACCTAGATATTTTAGGCAAGTTTGGTAATATTCTGTCCCCTGGCTTCTTCATATGGAAAGTAGAGTAGGCAGATTAATAAAATAAACTGGAGAGCCAGCACTGAGACCAAAGAAGTCTAGTTTTTTGTTTGTTTTTTTTTTTGGTCTTTTTGCCTTTATCTAGGGCCGCACCCGTTCTAGCGCCGCACCCGCGGCATATAGAGGTTCGCAGGCTAGGGGTCTGACAGGAGCTGTAGCCGCCGGCCTTCGGCCTTCGGCACAGCCACAGCAACGCAGGATCCGAGCCATGTCTGCAAGGAGCTCAGGGCAACGCTGGATCCTTAACCCACTGAGCAAGGCCAGGGATCGAACCCGCAACCTCATGGTTCCTAGTCAGAGTCGTTAACCTCTGAGCCACGACGGGAACTCCAAGAAGTCTAGTTTTTAGTACCAGTGCCTGGATTTCCCCTCCTCCTCCGACCTGAGAATGTCTATATGGCAGATTTCCAGATGGGTCAATACCGTTGAGGCTAGTAGTCACACCCAAGGGAGTGTATTAGGAACACTAGCAATGCCTGTTAACTGACGAGACAAACGTCTGCTTATGTTTTAAGTATATTTGAGGAAGTTTCTGGAATTTGGGAGACCACATAACTCTGAAAAAAAAATGAGATGCAGAATCTACTGGTAAATCTTCATGCAACAGAACACTTAGACATGTTTATGTTTTCAGAAAGTATCCTTTTCAGCAAAACGCTCCGTTTTATGTGAGGGAGCAAATGACAGCTTTTGAGAGATTATTGTGGAAGAGTTTTGGATGCAGGGCATAAATTGCTTTTAGCATAAAGGGAGGCAAGAGAGAAGAACAGTTGTGAATAGTTTCTGGAGGCGTAGTGCATTGGGCCTATCATTTAAAAATTGTGAATATTTACATCTATTCTTCTAGATTTGAAGAGAAAATTCTCATGAAATATTGTAATTAAGCTTTTGGAGGCATTAGGGCACCAGAGAGAGGAGACAGGCAGAGCAGGATGAATGTAGATAAAGCTGAAGGCCAGTTTGAGGTTCAAAAGTAGGATATTTGGGGACTCTATTTTCTATGTCAAGTCATATATTTACTTATATTTTTTGTCTTTTTTTTTTTTTTTTTTTCTTAAAAGGCCGTACCCCTGGCATATGGAGGTTCCCAGGCTAGGGGTCGAATTGGAGATGTAGCTGCCGGCCTACACGACAGCCACAGAAACTCGGGATCCGATCCATGTCTGCGACCTCCACCACAGCTCACGGCAACTCTGGATCCTTAACCCACTGAGCAAGGCCAGGGATTGAACCCGCAACCTCATGGATACTAGTCAGGTTCGTTACTTCTGAGCCAGGACGGGAACTCCTTGCGTCATATATTTAAAGGGAAGAGGGGAGACTTTTAGTACAAGAAGGTCAAGAGAAAATATTTTTGTTGCCTTCTCTGCCCGCAGTGACTGCAGCCTATGAGACAACGAGGATGGCAGGGAGCCCAGCTCTGCTCAAGCAGTTCTTGGTTCACCTCCAAGTGACCATTAGTGAACAGGGTCTCCTCACTGTGTTACTAATTAACCCTGGCAGACCTTCAGCGTTTTCATTACCTTGGCAGGTTGTGTGCTTTTTCCTCAGTGCGCTGTGCTGACCTCAGGGACTGCACTTATCTCCACGCCAGCACTCCACCAAAGCCATGAAAACCATCACCTTCAACCCTGCTGCTAACTGCCAGCGTTGCAGTCCTGGAAACAAGGACATCTCACTTAGGTGTCACATGTTTTCCTTAAAAAATGGTATATAAAGAGTTCCTGTCATGGCTCAGTGGTGACAAACCCGACTAGCATCCATGAGGACATGGGTTCGATCCCTGGCCTTGCTCAGTGGATTAAGTTTCCAGTGTTTCTGTGAGCTGTGGTGTAGGTCGCAGATGCGGCTCGGATCCCAAGTTGCTGTGGCTGTGGTGTAAGCCTGCAGCTGCAGCTCTGATTCAACCCCTAGCCTGGGAACTTCCATTTGCCACTGATGTGGCCCTAAAAAGACAAAAAATAAAAATGCTATACAAGACCCAATGTCCACTTTCTGTTCTGAAATAATTATCAGAGCTCCTTGTTTCAGTGGATCCAATTTATTTGGGAATAGACAATCTTAGGCTATGATTTCTGCCTTGCTAATCACCTGAAGAAATTAGATTCATGGTTTATAACTAACATAGCACCAAAAGGTGAGAGTCCCAGCATGCTGAATTGTATGGTCCTACCCCTACGTGCACGCATGTTCTTCTTTGTAACATCCCTGGATATCTTGTCATTCGGTGGTGGCCTGAATTCTTTTAATACGGTCAATTTCATGTTTGGGAAAGAAGTCTGAAGATCGAACTGAAGGTTTTGAGCTGTATAACTCAACCTAAAAGTAAGAGTTGATACTGAGGGGCGGTATTGTTTTGGGGTAGGAACTTAGCTCCCCGAACCACAGTTTCCCACCCATGAAGCAAACTTTTCATCTCTGCTTCAAAGGATGATTATGGTAATTAACTACTGGAAAGTAGTTAATATTATGTGTGATTCCACACGTAATAGAAGTAGAAGTTATTAGACCGAGGTTGCTTTTTTCTTTAGGTACGAATTGCCATAGTTTGTGCTGTGTTTCTCCTTGACAGTAGGTGGTTGGGCTTTTACCATATTATCCCACGTTCCTATTGTGAACAGTTTGGGGAATCCAGTAGGTCTGGGTGTTTCACAGACCCCTTTCTGGGGTTCTGCTCTGCTGCCCTCTTGAGCCATTCCTGCCATTTCAAGGAATCACACTGGACTCCCTCTGCTTGCTGTTCTGTCCCGTGTGCAGCACCACCCCCCACTCCTGCAGGGAGATATGCAGATGTGACAAAGGCAGGATGCAGCTCCCACTGTTAACCACATGGTATTGGAGGCTTGGGGAACTGGATGGAGAGTCCAGCAATAAAAAAATCTGAAACCAACTACTGAAAGCGGTGGTTCTCAGATTCAGGAATGAGAGTGAATTCCAGCCAGGGCTGCCTGGCTGGAGCATCTTGACTGAGCTATGGGCTTGCCTCGCCGGGTCAGACACACACACACACACACACACTGCTCTTAATGGAAAGTTTATTTCCCTCCCCAATTCATATGTTGAAACCTAACCCTCAACGTGATGGTATTAGGAGGTGGGCCTCCGGGAGGGGCTTGGGTCATGGGAGTATTAGTGTCCACATAAGAGGGACCCCTAAGACCCTCTTCAGCCCTTTCTCTGAATGAGGACACAAAATACAGCCGTCTGTGATCCTTACCAGACACCGAGTTTGCTGGTTCCTTGATCTTGGACTTCCCAGCCTCCAGAACTGTGAGAGTTTTGTTTTGTTTACAAACCATCCAGTCTATGGTATTCTGTTACAGCAGCCTGAACTAAGGTGCATACATATAAGACAGGAATGTATACACATATATATACAACGTACATTCATATAGAGATATATGTGAATCAGTAAGGAAATACTAAATTGACACTTTAGGGAAATAAACATTTTTTTAAAATAATAGGAGTTCCCTTCATGGCTCAGTGGTTAACGAATCCGACTAGGAACCATGAGGTTGCGGGTTCGATCCCTGGCCTTGCTCAGTGGGTTAAGGATCCGGTGTTGCTGTGAGCTGTGGCGTAGGTTGCAGACACGGCTCAGATCCTGCGTTGCTGTGGCTGTGGCGAAGGCCGGCGGCTACAGCTCCTGTTAGACCCGTAGCCTGGGAACCTCCATATGCCACAGGCGCGGCTCTACATAAAGACAAAAAGACAAAAAAAAAAGGTAAAATAATAGTAATAACTGAGTTTAAAAGAAAAGACCATACTATGATCACTGGTGTTTTTTTGTTTGTTTTTTTTTCTTTATAAGGCCACACCTGCAGCATATGGAATTTCCCAGGCTAGGGGTCAAATCAGAGCTGCAGCTGCCAGCTGATGCTACAGCCACAGCAATACCAGATCCAAGCCATATCCAAGACCTACACAGCAGCTTGTGGTAATGCTGGATCCTTAACCCACTAAGTGAGGCCAGGGTTGGAACTCACATCATCATAGATACTAGCCAGGTTCTTAACCTGCTGAGCCACAGTGGGAACTCCCTAGGTTTATTTATTTATTTATATATTTATTTATTTTTCTTCTGCTGCTTACAGCGGAATTAACAACCACCAAGTAAAGTAGTCAATTTTCCCCTATTACATAGACTCATTTAGCTTCTAGGATAATACATTGTCGCAAATCCCTTTTTCCCCAGAAGACAATTTTTATTTAGTTTTTTTTTTTTTGTCTTTTTGCCTTTATGTAGAGCCACACCCGCGGCATATGGAGGTTCCCAGGCTAGGGGTCTAATGGGAGCTGTAGCTGCCGGCCTTCGCCACAGCCACAGCAACGCGGGATCCGAGCCGCGTCTGCAACCTACACCACAGCTCACAGCAACACCGGATCCTTAACCCACTGAGCAAGGCCAGGGATCGAACCCGCAACCTCATGGTTCCTAGTCGGATTCGTTAACCACTGAGCCACGAAGGGAACTTTATTTAGCTTTTATGTACATAAAATTTATTTACATGGGCTGGTTTTACCTAGAAGAGAAAGAATGACTTTACCTTTTTATTTAAAATAAAGCCTGTTTCTCACAACAAAAATGCAGCTTGAAACTTCTGAGTTTTTCTCTTTTTTTCCTGTCAACTGTTCAGAACCATTAAGTGACACAAGAATCAACGTGGCATATAGTTCAACTTACTGGTGCACACTGGGCGATCTTTAAAAACCTTTCCTTCAGTTGTGCCAAATTTAGTTCTCTTAAATTTTCATTCATAGATTCCATTTCTGTACCTCAGGACGCTATACTATTTCATACCCTTTAAATTGCGACTCTGCCCGATATTTGGGTTTTTACAACTGGAAAGGGACACCACACATTTAACCTTGTGTCATGGTGAGTGTTGAGGCACAAAGTGTGCCAGAGGAAATTGCTCACACACATACACACACCAACTTTCTGGGCATGGAATAAAGCACTAGGCTTTTCGATTTGCCTGTTTTCATTGGACTGGGAAGGGTAACAAGGAATTTTGGTAATCAAGTGCTGCTGACTAGTTTTTTTGGAAAGGAAAGATATGTAATTCATGGTGAAATCTTTATTTCATGTATAAGACATTGCATTTTATTATTTAGAGAGTTGGACCAATCTTAGGCAAAATGATTTTCATTATTTTTCTGACTTTTCTCTTCATAACATCTTTCTCCACCGGGAGGGGTATCTCACGCAGTGGGCCTTCCCCAGGAGTCCCATGTTTAGGTCAAGGGTGGAATATTGTCTTTAGCATCTCATCGCCTTACTTAACAAAATATCACCTCCTCAGAGTCCTATGAGCCATTCCTCCATCCAACTATCCATGGATTATTCATGATCTGGTCAACTCTTTGAAGGTCTCAGTGACTTACTGTATTATTCCTCTTTAAAAAGAGCATGTGCACGTGTCTGTGCCTGTGTAAATGTGTGTGTGTGCTGGGGGGCGGGCAGAACTAGAGTTGGTCTCTCCAAAGTGTCTCCTTACTGTATTGCCCTGTTCACTTTCCAGTGTTCCTTGAATAAAGATATAGATAGCCATTTGTCAAAGTTTAAAACAACTGCTTGCTAAGAGAGATAGCAAACACAGTAGATGTTATTTTCATTATTTAAAATAATTTCCACAAGTTGAGTTTAATAGATTAATACAGGCCAGGTAAAAGTTAACATGAGTCTAATGTGCAAAAATGTAGACATATTTATGCTTACAGGGTCAATTTTGCAGGTACAAGTTGAGACAATATGATTAAAGAGCAGAACCCATAAAAGACATTTCAGAATTTTTGTTGATGTGTGTTTAATTCTATAAAGAGGCTTCAAAAAAGATGCTATTTTAGTCTGCATTCCTAGAAACAATATCTGGAGAAAAGGAGGTTAGAGCATGCTTCTATGTTCTCCCTAGACAAGACCTGGAGCACTGTGTTCCCTTCTGGGTAGTTGAGTCTGCTGGGGTGTTGACTAACTGGGTATGCCAGGAGCAGAGCGGATAGGATGGTATAATCACAGAATCACTAACATAGGAGACATGGTGCATTTAGCGGAGAAAAGAATAGACTTACAGAGAAACGACTGTTGCTTTATGTAAATGCTATCTGATACAGCGATGTGATAAAAACCTTAGTCTCTTCAAATCTGGGTTTGAAATAATGTTCTGCTATTTAGTTCTTTAAGTTCTTCCAAATAGCAGAACAATGCATTTACCTATAACATAAGAACAATAGCATTGTTCTGCCACTATTAATTAACAATGTTGTTATTAATGAAATAATGTTCTTCTATTTAGCAGGTTAGCCCTGTTTATCATCCAGAAAACAGGGGGATGGTGCAAGCCAATTACTTCTCAGTTTAGTTGTGAAGATTAGGTGAGGAAATCTATGTGAAGTGCCTCTTGTCACATAATAAGACCTCAATCAATGGTAGATTATTCTTCCTAATGTTTTCAGTTGGAAGAAATAATATCAAAAGGAGGAAATTATAAGGAGACTGATGTTAATACATATAAGAATACAAAAAATGAATATGAGAAAGGAGTTTCTAAAAATGAAGCTAATAATAACTAGCGGGTTCTCTATTACCGAGTGTGGAAGACAAGATCGATAACTGCTTATCCAGTATTAAGTGGTAACTGATTATCTGAACACTCTCGTCCTCTTTAGCTATGAGTTTTTGATGAATTTCTTAGGATGTTTAAGAGCAAAAGAAATTATTATTCATGCACAATTGTAAGAATAAACTTCCTGGATATTATTTTACAAACTTAAAATTTCTTCTGCTCCAAGCCCAACTGGGCTTGGGCATTTTCAGAGCACATGGCTTCCAACCAAGTTTGACTTATTAGGGTATGAACTTTTTGGTCACCCTTTGTGATGACATCCAACACATATTTAGGATGTTTCAAAACAAAGCTTTTGGTTGAGGAAAATCCAAATTTTCAAAAGTTACAAAGTGTTCAAACCAAGCCTTCTTCTATCAAGAGTAAGTACACATTGTTGGATTCCTAGAAAGGACAGGCTGAAGTCAACTTGGTTGATTTTAGGCTTCTTATGGCATCAACATTGACACATTAGAGATATACAGATATTGGCAATGAAAGTGAATGCAATTTTTCATTATTTTCCTTTGACAGTTTCTTTTCTTTTTTAAAAAATTTTATTTTTTCCATTATAGCTAGTTTACCGTGTTCTGTCAATTTTCTACTGTACAGCAAAGTGACCCTTTAACACATACATATATACATTCTTTTTCTCACATTATCCTCCTTCATGCTCCATCATAAGTGACTAGATTTAGTTCTCAGTGCTATACAGCAGGATCTCATTGCTTATCCATTCCAAAGGCAACAGTTTGCATCTATTAAACCCAGAATCCCAGTCCATCCCACTCCCTCCCTCTTGGCAACCACAAGTCTGTTCTCCAAGTTCATGAGTTTCCTTTCTGTGGAAAGGTTCGTTTGTGCCATATATTAGATTCCAGATGTAAGTGATATCATATGGTATTTGCTTTTCTCTGACATTCTCTAATGATAAACAAAGACAGTTGTCAACTATTACAAAGAAGGTTATAATAAAAAACACAGCAACAACAATGATTTGTGTTGTCATATTACTAGTGGTTAGGTGAAACATTATTGGCTTTAAGAATAAATTTTTATGCTTTTTGTTTTCTTTTGTCTTTTTGCCTTATCTAGGGCCATACCCGCGGCATATGGAGGTTCCCAGGCTAGGGGTCTAACAGGAGCTGTAGATGCCTGCCTTCCCCACAGCCACAGCAATGCGGGATTGCAGCCACGTCTGCAACCTACACCACAGCTCACGGCAACACTGGATCCTTAACCCACTGAGCAAGGCCAGGGATCGAACCAGCAACCTCTTGGTTCCTAGTCGGATTTGTTAGCCGCTGAGCCATGACGGGAACTCCTCATCTTCCTTTTCTTAATGAATATGTGAGACATATGTCTTCGAGGTCACCCTAAAGGAAATAAGAGAGTATAAGCATCTGAAAGTAGGCTGAGAAGACTTCTTCCTATGGTCAAGGATCTACTCCTTGGAACATTTTGGTTATTTTTCCACATACTCTCCTTGGTCACAAACAGAACAGCACAATAGAAGAAACCACTTACATTTTGTGATGGGATAGAGACTTTTCCTGAAGGGTTGCTTCTAAAAAAACCCCTAAAACTTGTAATGATAACTTGCGTATAGCTTTAACTGTATGTTGCCTTCCATTGGTCCTCATCTCTAGAGGTCTGCTTAATTTATGGTGGAACCTAAGTGAACTTGCAGACACATTGCAGCCAGAAACTTTCACTCACACTCCTATCGTTTTCACCAAGAAAACATAAGAAACTAGAATTTTTCCTGCTTCTAACTCATTACATTTAAAATGCACCTTGGTCTTCAGCGCAAAGGGAGAGTTAAATTCAGATTTTCACATGTATGCATTCTACAAGCATGTTTAAAGGTACATATTTGATCTATTACTATTGCTTTTATATAAACATAAAATCCCAAATTACCTCATATGTCATACTTCTATATTTATAATCCTTGAAATCCTCTTCTAAAAAACTTTAACTTACTCATGGTGCTCATCCTCTAAGTCTATTACTGTTTTACCAAATCATAGGGACAGTGATAAAACAAAAAAACAACATCTGTATATAAATGCAAATTCCTTTTTCTAGCTTCCCATTTTGCATCAAACTTAAAAGCCTAATTTTAAGTGTATGTAATAAACTTGGTTATTTACGGAAGTTGAACATAGTGAATGTGAAGACCTCAGAGTAAGTATCCAGCCCAAAACACTCTCACCAGAGCAGGTCAATTACAAAAATATTACATCTATACACGTGTATAGATGTAATTGCTTCATGGCCTCCCAAATATTTAGCGAGTAAAGTAGGAGGGTTCAAGTAAATTCTTCCAGATACCTTATTTACATTAGTTCATATGGCTTCTTATTTTGCTTAGCATTCAAATGACTGAGTCACACAATTAAGAATGGTAGATTTATAGGATAATAGGGAAACCCACAAGTAACATAATACTCAATGGTGAAAAGCTGAAAGCTTTTTCTCTAAGATTGAGAATAAGACAAGGATGACCACACTTACCCTTTTATTAAATATAGTATTGAAAATTCTAGCCACAGAAATCAGACAGGAAAAAGATATAAAAAGCTACAAAGAGGAAAGAAAAAAGTAAGACTGTCACTATTTGCAAATGACACGATTCTATATATTAAAAACTTTGAATCCTCCAACAAAAAACTGTTAAAACTAATAAATTAATCCACTAAAGTTGTAGGTACAAAATCAATATATAGAAATTTATGTTTCTATATACTGATAACAAAGTATCAGAAAGATAAATGTTAAAAAATCCTATTTACAGTTGCATTGAAAAGAATAAGGGGCTCCTACCATGGCTCAGTGGAAACCAAACTGACTAGGATCCATGAGGATGCAGGTTTGATCCCTGGCCTGGCTCAGTGGGTCAAGGATGCGGTGTTACCATGAACTGTGGTGTAGGTCACAGATGCTGCTTGGATCCCACATTGCTGTGGCTGTGGTGTAGGCCAGTAGCTGTAGCTCCGACTGGAACCTCCATATGCCATGGGAGCAGCCCTAAAAAGACAAAAAAAAAAAAAGGGAATAAAATCCCTTGAATAAATTTAACCAGTGAAGTTAAAGACTTCTCCTCTAAAAGCTGTAAGACATTAATACAAAAAAATTGAAGATGATACAAATAAATGGGAAGATATGCTGTGCTCATGGATTAGAAGATTTAATATTATTAAAATGTCCAACTATCCCAAGCAATCTACAGATTAAATGCAATCCCTGTCAAAATACCAATGGCATTTTTCATAGAACTGGATAAATAATTTAAAAATGTGTATGGAACCACAAAATATACCCAAGAGCCAAAGCAAATCTAAGAAAGAAAGACACAGCTGGAGTTATCATGCTCTCTTGTTCAAAATACTATGAGGCAATAATAATAAAAATTCTATGGTTTTGGCATAAAAACAGACACATATAATCAATAGAACAGAATAGATAGCCCATTAATAAATCCTTGCTTATAGAATCAGTTAATTTACTGCCATAGAGCCAAGAATATAGAGTGGGGAGAAGACAGTCTCTTCATAAATAGTGATGGGAAAATTGGACAACTACCTGCAAAAGAAAGAAAAAAAAGACCCCTTTCCTATACCATAGGCAAAAATAAATTTAACATGGATTACAGACTCAAATGTTTAAGACCTGAAACCATAGAAATCCTAGAAGAAAACACAGGCAACACACTCTCTGGCCTCAGTCTTAGCAATATCTTTTTGGATCTGTTTCCTCAGGCAGGGACAACAAAGGCAAAAGTAAACAAATGGGACTATGTCAAATTAAAATGCTTTTGCTCAGCAAAGACAATCATCAATAAAACAAAAGGGCAACTTACTGAGTGGAAGATGTTTGCAAATGATCTATCTGATAAGGAGTTCATAGGCAAAATGTATAAAGAACTCATGAAACACAAAAGCAAAATAAACAAACAATCTGATTAAAAAATGGTCAGAGGACTGAATAGACTTTTTTTCTTAGAAGACATACAGATGGCCCATAAACACATGAAAAGTTGCTCAACATTGTTAAACATCAGGGAAGTGCAAATTATTGGAATATAAAAAACAAAACAAACTCATAGACTCATAGATACAGAAAAAAACTGGAGGGGCCAGAAGAGAAGAAGGTGGGAGGTTAGGGGACACAGGTGAAGGGGATTTAGAGACACAAACGTCTGGTTATAAAACAAATAGTTTAATGTACAGCATAGAGAACATAGTCGATAATATAGCAATATTTTTGTATAGTGATGGATAGTTACTAAACTTAACGTGGTGGTCAATTTGTAATGCATGTAAATGTTGAATTATTATGTTGTATACCGGAAACCAATATAATAATGTTTGTCAACTATACTTCAATAAAAAAATTTTAAAAGATATAAATACTAATATCAGTACAAAAAATGATGTCATAAATAACGAAATGTGCTGGTCTCTGCATATTTAAGAACACCTAGAAAGTATAAACTGTCCCTGCTTATCAAAAAAAAAACCTACTTACTAAATATGACTTTTACAAAAGGAGCAATAGTCTTGCCAATTAGTATAAATATGTAACCTAGGTAGGATTAAAATTGTCCTTAATTGTTTATAAATACAAAATTTCAGTGATTGATCAGATTTTAATTATCATTAAGCATTCTTTTAAAAGAACATTTTGCTTCAGTTTATCAACGATTCAGTGGAGACTATTAATATTGATTTATTTTGACTTAATATGCCAAAATACTTCATGTTCTTAATAACCATGATAACAGAGAAGAGGTTTGTTTTGTTTTTTTTCTATTTAAAATTTTTTTTGGCTTGGCTTAAAATATTACATGACTATGTTCTGTTTAAGGATAATTTTAATACTAGTGCCTAAACCTATAAATTTTGTATTAAATCTTGGTAATATTTAAGAGCATAGAGCCTAGAAATGACATCCTATGACAGTTTATTGGTAGTGTTCATCTTAAAGATAAAAAAGCCAGTTTTTATACTAGCAAAATGAGCTTATTTAGAAATAGCCGAGTATTGTAATTCAAGACAAACAATGGTGAGGTGAGGGGCTTTCTCATAGAGACTAGAGGAAGTTTGGGAGTTGGGGGTCCAGGGTGGTGATAGATTCTTATTGAGCTGGCTGTGGCCAGGCAAAGAGAAAGGCTTCTTTTTTTCCGCTGGCTGAGTGGAAGGGCATGAGAGCGCCCCCTTCAGGGATCCCGTTTTAAATGAGGTCTCCTTTATTTTCAAAGTAGACAACAAACATTATTCAACTTAAAAAAATTAAATCATACTATGATATTCCAGTTGCTGACAGAGGATGCTAATTTGATGCATACTTTTTTATTTAAATGTGTCAAACTTTAGAATTTTGAATAGTAAAAGATATTTGCCAGCCAAGTCTTTAATTAATAAGACTTCAGACCACTTAATCTTATAAAATTAAAGACGAAAACTTAAATTGACTTAGTGGACTTCTTTTTTGAATAGGATCATAGTATTATGGCCTCAAATAGCAAACTCCAAAATAAAAGATCTTTTCATGTTTCACTTTGAGGAATTTTGGATGTTATTGTATACATTGATTTTCTTTGCCTGCATGTATAAATTTTAGGAGAAAAGGACGCTGAATTTGTGTGTGTATGTATATAATGACGTCATTATGGCCTTATAGAGTATGTTTTAATATATAATAAAAATAGTCAAATATGTGGAATTTTAAGTAATCCTATAAAAATACAGAGAACTATAAACTTCTTTGCCTTTTTGAGGCAGTGTCTACAATATAACCTGTAAAGTAAGCATTTGAGCATTGATTTCCTTTTCTCTCCTTTTTTCTCTTTCTCTTTCACTCCCTTCCTTCCTTTCCTTTTTTCTTCCTCTTCTCCTTCTCCTCCATCCCTGCCACAGCAACCATGATTGCGTTCTCTTAACTGTTGATATATATCTCCTCACGTAACAGATGTAATTTACAAATTTAGATAGTCCCAAACACACGTTAATTATTTTTTTTATTTTATAACGTTAGTTATTTTTAACCTAATTTTGTGTATAGGTAGAGAAAAAAAATCCTCTTCCCATGAGTAAAACAGGAATCAAATTGACAAATACCTCCTGGGTTGTCAGCTATATTTTTTCATTCCAGTGGCCATTAGAAAAAGCTATTGAGACTAATCGAAGTCTTTGAGATCCATGGGTGAAAGGTGCAATTTCTTTTCTTTCTTTCTTTTTTTGTCTTTTTGTCTTTTAGGGCCACACCCAGAGCATAAGGAGGTTCTCAGGCTAGGGGTCCTTTTGGAACTGTAGCTACCAGCCTACGCCAGAGCCACAGCAATGTGGGATCCGAGCCGCATCTGTGACCTAGCTCACTGCAACATCAGATCCTTAACCCACTGAGCGAGACCAGGGATCGAACCCACGCCCTCATGCATGCCAGCCGAGTTCGTTAACTGCTGAGCCACAACGGGAACTCCGAAATGTGTAATTTCAAATAGTTTGGGAGTTCCCTTCGTGGCTCAGTGGTTAACGAATCTGACTAAGAACTGTGAGGTTGCGGGTTCGATCCCTGGCCTTGCTCAGTGGGTTAAGGATCTGGCGTTGCCGTGAGCTGTGGTGTAGGTTGCAGACGCGGCTTGGATCCCGCGTTGCTGTGGCTGTGGCGAAGGCCGGCTGCTACAGCTCCTGTTAGACCCCTAGCCTGGGAACCTCCATATGCTGCGGCGGCTCTACATAAAGGCAAAAAGACAAAAAAAAAAAAAATCAAATAGTTTGACTTTTGCCAATTATGAAAATATTCTGGCCTGTGGCTTTTTTAAGATGAAAATATGAAGTTAAAAGGAGATAGGTAGTTCAATTTAGATAATGTTATCAATGTAGGCCATGGAACTAAATTCTTCAGGAAATAAAGGAGTCTATGTTGGCTTCTGTACAACTGCCAGATTGCTGTTTCCCATATTGCTCTTCCACCAAGGGCACATAGATTTTAACAAATTTCTACCTTCCTTAGGAATTATTCAGCCTTTAAACAAAATTTTAAAATTGAAGTATGGTTGATTTACAATGTTGTATTTGTTTCAGGTGTACAGCAAAGTGATTCAGTGATACATACACATGTATAGATACTTTCTTTTTCAGGTTCTTTTCCATTGTAGGTTACTGTAAAATATTGAATACGGTTCCCTGTGTAGGTCCTTACTGTGTATCTACTGTATATATAGCAGTGTATATCTGTTAATCCCAAACTCCTAGTTTATCACTCCCCCACCATTTTCTCCTTTGGTAACTGTAAATTTGTTTTGTCAGGTCCTGTTGTTTATCTATTTTATGTACAGTAGTATGTATCTGTTAATCCCCATTGTCATACTAAGTGAAGTATGTCAGATGGAGAAAGACAAATATGATAACACTTCTATGTGGAAAATAAAAAATGGTACAAGTAAAATTATTTACAGAACAGAAATGGACTCACAGACACAGAAAACAAGTTTATTGTCAACAAAGGCGAAGGGTGGGGGGAGGGGTACAATTAGGAGTTCGGGTTAATAGACGTTTCTTTTAAGAACACTTAAAAGCCACAATTTTATTTAATTACTTAAGGACAGAGCTCGTCAGGATTTAGCCACTTTGGTAAGAAATATTTATCATTTTTTTTCCTGATGATGGAAATAATTTTACTTGAAATCAAAGTAATCTAGGCTAAAAGCGGGGAGCTTTTCTGCATAAGGGAAGGTCACTGGAAATAACAAGACCCTATGGGTCTTATTAAGCACGCATTAAGCCATTGTAAAGGTTTTCCTTGGCTTCAGATGTAAATGCTATGTGGTCTCTGAAAAAAGCAGCAAGGGTTTCCTCATGCTTCCTACTTATTAAGTGATCAGACTCACAGTTATGATGTACCCACTTCAAAGCCGTATTCTGAGTAAAACTAGTTTTGTTAATGAATTTCTTTTTCAAATTCTGAGGTTAAAATCGTAAAGGAAATCTATATTCAATATGAATTGTTTGCTTTTACAAAACAATGTATTGAAGCTGGTTCTTAATTTCTGCAATCTCAGGGCAATGACAAGCAGTGATTTCAGAAGTTCTGAGGATATATTTTGATATTTTAATAGGCCTCTTGCCAGGTATGATTAGACACTCAATAAATAATTGACTTGAATTGTTTGGGTATTTTCACCAGGGAGAACATAATATCGATTTCTTTTTGTTTTTACTTTAGAAATTTCCTGGAAAGTCTTCATTAAGTAGAAAACAAAACAAACCGTAAGACCTACAAGGAGTAAATAACAAAACTGACTTTGGGACTATGGAGTTTGACTTTGCAGCCTGTTCTAGAAGCCTCTATAACAAAACCTCTCCACTAATGTGAAGCAGCTGTGGCAATTGCACAAAACGGCCCAAACTGTTGAAAAGCCATTAAGAGTCTGATGTATGTAGAATAAAAAGGTTCATTCAGCTTTTTAAAAGGTTTCCCAATATGGAGTGTTATTTTATTTTATAACCACGTCTTAGTCATATTAAGTTTAAATTCCACAGAAAATTTTAATGACCATGTGGCTGGCTTTTGGGGTGAAATAGCAAGAATTCTTCAACATGCCTAAAATTCTTTAAAGAAAAAATGATACAAATCTATTAGGGACACTGTCCATGTTCCTACTATTAAGTGTATGGTTAGAAAATTGAATATCACATACAGGATGATTTACCATATGTTTGTAGGGGCACCTAAATAAGTTAGAATCAATTTTTTTAATCCTAAGGCACAGAGAAGCTTTTGGAAATAATGAAAGCCACTTGCTTTCCCAGCCATTTTGTATGTCTTAGCCTCAAGGATTAACTGTAAATTTTAAAATTTATTTTTAAGTGATTGCATGACTTTTTAACACACGTTTTGCATCTTTCCCAAAGGAGGCATGAAAGAGGATACCTTCTATTTTTCCTCTCGTTTTTCCACCGAAGGTGATAGTTATATGATGCTTTTATTCATTTGTCTGCTTTATAGAAGGTCTATCTTTGTGCCCTTCAAATTATTTTTAAGAGAAATGAGGCATTAATTTCTACAGTAGTCAGTCTTCTACCTGATAGGAGGTAAATATTTTCAGCAGGTTATAATTGTACAGCCACAAGAGCTGTGAATGTGTTTAGAAATCAGCTCGGAATTTTCCTCTGTTATTTTGATGTATGCGCTGACATGCGCATGGTCAAGGTATGCTAGGCTGGATTGTGGGGTCATCCAGCCCAGAGAGGTTGTGTGAGCACTGAGCCCACACACCAGCGACAGGGCAGTTCCGAGGGCTGAAGATCACCACTCTGCTGTGTTCACCTAAGACCGTCACAGTAGAAATCCTGATTCCCAGGGACTGGGGGTAGCCATCTTCCACGACGTAAGCCCAAGGATTGGGAGCCTAGGGTTTTGTTGGTTGGGAATAACATCCAAGGACTTTTGTTCTCTGACGACTCCATCAATCTGCTCAAGGCATTTTGCTAGATGTTGTGAGGGAGATCACAGCGACCTGAGATTGCCTTTGACTTCAAAGGGCTTACCTCTCATTGAAAAGATGTACATTTTTTAAAAACAGGCAATACTGAAGTTCCCATGGTGGCTCAGTGGGTTAAGAACCTGACTAGTATCCACGAGGATGCAGATTCGATCCCTGGCCTCACTCAGTGGGTTAAGAATCCAGCACTGCTGTGGAGAAGGTCACAGATGTGGATCGGGTCCCCTGGCTGCTGTGGTTGTGGCCTACGCTGGCTAGCTGCAGCTCCAGTTCGACCCCTAGCTCAGGGAACTTTCATATGCTGCAGGTGTGGCCTTAAAAAAGCAAAAAATAAAACGAAACAAAACCTCACCAGAGATCTGAGGATGCAAAGAGACAGAAATGAAGAAAATGCTACAAGTCACAAGCTCTTTCTAAGCGAGATGAGCCCCATGGTTGATTAGAAGCAAATACACCACTGAGTGGGGTTAGCAGAAACCAGCCTAACATTGATGGGCTTTAATAGCCACCTGTGGGCTGGTATGATGGATTAGAGCTCCAAAGTGAGTTCACACCCCCCTTCCACCTCTTTCTCCCCCAAGGAATTTTATGGAGTACACGTGGCCACTGAGCCAAAGACCAGGACAGGGCAGAGGGCAGAAGGAGTTGCCCACCTGACTCCACTGAGTGTACCTGCCTTTCCCCAGCGCTCCTCAGCAAACTTTCCACTGAAGGCTGGGACAGGGCAGCAGTGTGGAGACGAACCTCTCACAGTTAAGGAAGCCGAGGAGTGAGACATGAAGCACTGAGGTCTCAGTGTTTTCCCAGTGCTCAAATTCCAGGTCTTGCTGAAGAGATGAAAGCAGTGGTGAACTGGACCTAAGGCCCCCACAAAGTCCAGGACCGTCTTGACAAGTTAGATTGACTCCCCGCCATGGAGTCCTCTGGCAATGTTAGTTTTTCTCCTCTGATATACTAGTCTCTAGGTGATAAGTTGAGCATTGTGTTCTTTAACATCTAAGGATAGCTTTAATTGATTTAACCACTTGACTTTAAGCCACAGTTCAACTTTCAACTGATA
Organism: Catagonus wagneri; assembly: GCA_004024745.2. Lineage (NCBI taxonomy): Eukaryota > Metazoa > Chordata > Mammalia > Artiodactyla > Tayassuidae > Catagonus > Catagonus wagneri. The sequence goes on from PVHT021183556.1 coordinate 5,910,779, forward strand.
TGATGTCACATTTTATAGAGAAGAAATTATGAGACCTATATGTCAAAGAGGAGATAGGCTAAGTGCCCCTATCTGACATCATGATTAATATGAATTAAGTCAAGCCTGGTTTAGTAGTTCATGGGTTCACGTCAGCAATGATAACAGTAGCTATTAGTGATGACACTGAAAACGTTGAGCCTTTAACTAGGATTTTCTTTGAAGTTCAAGGGACCTAGCTACCAAGAGTTCAACTCTAAGATAGGATGGGAAATAGAAAGGAGAAAATGCTGAGAACCTCAAATGGATATAATTTACTTATTCATCATCATGATTCCTAAAGCCTGGGGTCTTTATCATCAGTTACGGAATTATGATAGAGTATGAATATTAAATAAAAGCCAGCAGTTTTATTTTCAGAAAAGAAATCAAGATTCGTGTTAACAAGATAGTTATCTGCAGTACAGAAAGAAAAAGGATAATTCGTCTTTTCCTGGAACAGAGTACTTGACAAATTCCATGTAGCTGCTTTGTCCAGTTGTCCAATGGTCACGAGAGCACCACATATAGGAACCTTAGAGTTTAATGTTAGGTTTTTAAAATTTATTTTTTATTAAAGTATAGTCAATTTACAACATTGTGCCAATTTCTGCTGTATAGCAAAGTGACCCAGTCATACATATGTATACATTCTTTTTCTTATATTATCTTCCATCATGGTCTATCCCAAGATACTGGATACAGTTCCCTGTTCTGTACGGTAGGACCTCATTGATTATCCATTCTCAGTGTAACAGTTTGCATCTACTAACCCCAAACCTCCTAATTATTAGGTTTTAATGTGTCCAGGGTATAGCTGTTTTTCCATTACCCTACAGTGTTTCTCCTGCAGTGATCTTGAATCATCCATATCAGGAACACCTGGGAAAAGGACTAAATATTGACATTCCTGGGTCCCATCCCAGATCTACTGAGCCAGAATCTCTGGAGATGAAGCCTGGGGTTCTGCGTTTAACACCAGCTCTCCAGTTACCTATTATAACCACTAAGTCTAAGGCGCAGCGCCTTCCCAGTGCTCTGTTTTTTTTTTTTTTTTTTGTCTTTTTGCCTTTATCTAGAGCCACACCTGCGGCATATGGAGCTTCCCAGGCTAGGGGGTCTAACAGGAGCTGTAGCCGCCGGCCTTCGCCACAGCCACAGCAACGCGGGGATCTGAGCCGCGTCTGCAACCTACACCACAGCTCACAGCAACGCCGGATCCTTAACCCACTGAGCAAGGCCAGGGATCGAAGCCACAACCTCATGGTTCTTAGTTGGATTCGTTAACCACTGAGCCACGAAGGGAACTCCCCAGTGCTCTGTTTTTAAATGGAGGGTTTATGAAACTTCCTCACTCCTTTGAACTCAAGGGAAAAATGGGGATTTTAATCTTTAAACTTTGGTAGTCCTGCCCCTTACAATGAAATCCTCAGCATGGTCACGGTGATATTAAATCACAGGAAAGGAGGTTTATAGAATTGCTCTTCCACTCCCCCAGCTCATTTGGTTATGAGAGTATCTGGTTGACGGCTTGCAGTCATCTGAGATGGCATTCTGAGCTCTGTCATCCACAAGGCTCACAATGGGAGCAGATCTGGTGGCAAACGGCGTGGTTTGAAGTCTTCTTATACGAATAAACCTCTCACTGGACAGATGGCAGAGCTGCCAGGGTAGACCAAGTCATTTGACTACACCCGCCCCACGCAATGTGTCCATAAAGGAATGTAACAGGGGGTCTGGTTGTACTTTGGGAGTTGGAAGGAGACTGAATTTAGAGTGTAACGTGGCAGCCTGAGTCAACGTCCTTACTTTTGTCATCTCCACTGAAACCCCTCAAGACTGAGCTTGGGAATCCCACCTATTTGTGGATCTTATTTTCCATCTCTTATGAACTTGGTGGTTGCTCTCTTCTGCTTCCCTCAAGCCTTGGGGGCCGGTTTCCAGTCTTGTCATAGAGACCCGCCGTCTGAAATGAGGGCTTTGCCTTGTCGGGGTCTGAATTTCAGGCTAGCTGTTAGCACTGCCTCTTTACCTTTTTTCAGAAATCCTGGGGGTGGGGGAGATACATATTGGAATCCAGAAGGTGTTTAACCCTTTTGCTCACATGGGTTGTTTTAAAGTATTTTAAACAACGATCTTATGGACATTTAAATGAGAGCAAGAGCATGGGCGTAGGGTGTCTCCACTCACACCCAGTCCTCTGGTAAATCATGATTTATCTTTAAAAACAATGAAAAATTTTCAAATGCCAGTCATTCATCTCCTTGTCCTGGCATTTTTAAAGACTTTTATCATTATATTCTGGCATCTCTATCACACTTCAACATCTTCTATGCCTACGATATTTATTTCTTATATCTAAGACAACACTGTGTATCTATTTTTGGAAAAATTACTCTGATGTTCATTTTTCACATATTATTTTCATATATTGAGAAAGACTTTAAAATGTTTTTGGTGTTTCTTAAATAAATAAGCCAAAAACCGAAGATTTAGGAGTTCCCGTTGTGGCTCAGTGGCAATGAATCCAACTAGGGAAACATGAAGTTGCGGGTTCGATCCCTGGCCTTGCTCAGTTAACGATCTGGCATTGCCATGAGCTGTGGTGTAGGTTGCAGATGTGGCTCGGATCCCATGTTGCTGTGGCTGTGGCGAAGGCCGGCGGCTACAGCTCCTGTTAGACCCCTAGCCTGGGAGCCTCCATATGCCGCGGGTGCGGCCCTAAAAAGGAAAAAAAAAACAAAAAACAGCTTTTGTCAGACATTGTTCTCCTGCTCTTTGATTCAAGGTTCTCCTATAAAGACAAAAATAGAACTTTCACTCCTGTATTATTTCTAGCCAATCTTGGGTCAGTTTAAGCCCTGTTGAAAGCAGATCCTGCTTTCTGTGGCTCGGAAGCAACCTCCAATTTTATTTAAATAGGATATCTAAGGATGTTAGGTCAGCTTGAGACCCCTGTCGAGTTTGATTCTGGTATTACTTTGCTTTGTATTACTTATAATGGGAAAATAATATATATACATACATGTATATATATGTGTGTATAGATAAAACAATCACTTTGCTGTACACCTGAAACTAACACAACATTGCAAATTAACTGTACATCAACTTGAAAACTGGTTAATAAAAATGCCTCCTATTTCTCCACCCCCCCAAAAAAGAACATGAGGTCTAGGGACAAGACTTGTTGCTCTTCTTCCCACCCCTTGGCCACATCCGAGGCATATAGAAGTTCCTAGCCTGGGATTTAATCTGAGCTGCAGCTGCTAACTATACCACAGCTGTGGCAATGCTGGATCCTTAACCCACTGTGCCACAGTGGGAACTCCCTGAATGAAGCTGTTTTGACCTAAAAATGAAATTGTTTTTGTAAGTAAAATTCTTTTGATTTAAAAGTGAAATTGTCGTGTCAAGTTACAGTCATCGACATCCGTGGTTATCAGTAAGCTGTAAATACCCAGAGTTTGTTTGGTCTGGGCAAGGTGGTGTTCTGCTGGTCTAAAATGCTCACTGAAGACCCTTGGGGCCTTAGGGCCTGTCTGGGTCAGAAGAATCTTTGCTCTGCAGTGGGAAATGCCAAGCCTCTCAAAGGAGATCATTTTGCCTCCAATCACTGGCACCTTTGTTCCTGAGCAATGAAGACTTTTATTTTTGTGATGTCAGCTGGACCTCAGATCTGGGTTGGCTACACTGTCTCCCCTGAGAACCAACTGGTATAAAGATGCACCTCAACTAAAGGTGGACTTTCTTCCTTTCATCTTCCCTTGCCTGAAACAATAGTGTAATTAATCTATCATTGGTTTGGACTATGTTATTTCTCTCTTGCCTTTTGAGATATCCAGTATGCTATTGGCTTGTGAAATTATTATAATTCCCACAGTGAGCCTGTGTTAAATAAAATATTGGCAAAGCCTGTACCAGTCTCTGGGAATAATTTGCCCAAAACAACACAAAGAGATTTAAGAATTAAGGTCATACCTTTTTTTTTTTTTTGTCTTTTTAGGGCCACACACACGGCATATAGAAGTTCCCAGGCTAGGGGACTAATTGGAGCTGTTGCTGCTGACCTACACCACAGCCACAACAACGCCAGATCCGACCTGAGTCTTCGACCTAAACCACAGCTCACGGCAACATAGGATCCTTAACCCACTGAGCGAGGCCAGGGATCGAACCCCAAACCAGTGGTTCCCAGTCGGATTCATTTCCACTGCTCCACGACAAGAATTCCAGGTCATACATTTTTGGCAGCGGTACCTCACACCTGATGTAGAAGAAGAAGTTTTTTGGCCTTCCCTTCTCATTTTATTTTCTCTCCTTTTCTCTTTCTACATTAACAATAGATAGTTCATATGGAAATAAATATAAATATAAGATGTCTATTATCTACTTTTTGTGGTCACTTTCTTTTTACCACCCTTCAACCTACACGTGGTCTCAATCCCTAGGCATCCTCTTATCTGTTAAGTGAATTTCTTATGAACTTTGGAAATTCATCTTGTGTCACTTTGGTTAAGCTTTCCCCGGTCTTCTTAGGTATCATTAAAATTATTCATATATGCACTTATCATGGCATTTATTATACTGTATTGTTAGGGTTGTTTTACTGCATCTTCTTCACTGGTCATGATTTCTTCCTGCCCTGAACAATGTGAGTTTTTCTTTATTAGAACATAGATTATTTCCTTAGGTCCTGTGAATATAAACAATTCCTGGCACATAGTAAGCATATGATGTGTGTTTGTTGGACGCATGTTGGGTACAGTTGACTTGCAAGTGAGTGTTAGAACTGGGAGTAGAAACAAAGTCTCCATCTGTAGACAGAATTTTGGGGAAAAGCATGGTCTGACTTAGTTATTGAAAATCTGGGAAGTTCCCATTGTGGCTCAGTGGAAAGGATCCCTACTAGTATCCTCGAGGATGCAGGTTCAATCCCTGGCTTTGCTCAGTGGGTTAAGGATCTGGCATTGTGGTGAACTGTGGTGTAATTTACAGATGCGGGTTAGATCTGGCGCTGCTGTGGTTATGGCGCAAGCTGGCAGCTGTAGCTCTAATTTGACCCCTATCTTGGGAACATCCATATGCTGTGCCTGCAGCCCTAAAAAAGAGCAACGAAGAAATAAAGTTAGAAAGAAAGAAGGAAAGAAAGAAGGAGGAAGGAAGGAAAGAAAGAAAAAGGAAGGAAGGAAAGAAAGGAAGAGAGAAAGAAAGAAAGAATGAATGAAAGAAAATCTGTCCTTATGGGCACTGTATGTGTGCCAGCATGTTCCTGAAATAGGTTCCTGAACAAAACCTGTTCTCACTGCTTAACTACTGTCTGGCCCTGGTGTTCAGTGTGTGTGTACTTATTGAGAAGTCTCATTAATTCATGCAAAGAAGTCTACATTAATTCAAAAATAACTCACAAAATGCTTTTTCTGATAAAGGTCCTTATAAGACTTATTTTAATGACTAGATAGGGCTGCATTATACTCTTTTTTTTAATAAAGTTTCTTCCTGAAACCTTTCTTTTCTAATAACTGACCAAATCTATGAAGGCCTCGCTAAGTAAGTGTCAATATTAGCAAACATTAGTGCCTGCTGAAATTCTTCTACAAATGTTAATGTAATCAACATATATTTGGGGGTGAGGTATTTTCTTTCTAGAAGGCTATGGTAAGACCCAGGACTTCTATTCTGTCAGCTTAGAGCTATTAATTGAATATAGCGTGCTGGAGACATAGCTGTTTTTACTTTCAAGTATCGAGTTTTATGGGTGAAAGACTGAGAAAAAATTTTTTGTTAATATTGTTTTTTAAGTCCAAGACAGACTTTCTTATGATCATGATATTAATCTTGCTTCACTTAAATTCATTTTAAAAATCATATTTTCTTTGAATATAATCGAAAATACTTAATATGATTATGGACATGGTTTCTCTATCCCTAAGTCAAAATGAGAAAATGAATTTTTGAATTTTAATTTGTAAGCAGCGCTCTGTGAAATTTTTAGCTGAATCATCTTAATCAAGTGCTTGCTTCTGGAAAAAAGAAATACTAAGGATAACTTAGAAGATTTATTTAACTTCAGGTAACTGAAGAAGCCAACTTTACTTTTACGTAATAACTACGTATTTTCTGGGTAGAGTTCTCTAGAGGAAAGCCCACTTTAATGTTCATAAGTCTAATTAATATTGTTATCTATAGTAAAAATAAAGAGTTGATGCATTTTATGGTTTTTTTTCAGATAATTCACTTAGTGAGAAGAGTAAAGTTTATTATATTTTTATTTCATGATTTCTTATGCCTAAAAGAATTCTAAACAATGATGATAAAATGATTCTTTTCATGAAGAGATTTTTTTTTTTTTAAAGGAGACTTTTGTAGGGAAAGATCACACACTTCCTTGTGTTCTACAGCCAGCATCCTGTGTGTTATTTAGAGATCCTTTATCACGGAGGGTGGTCCAGTGGTAATTGACCAGGGGGAAAAAAAGGAGTGTACAAAAATTTAATTATTATTTGACCTCAAATAATTATATGCCACTAAACTAATTAAAGAGCAAATTAACAATGTACCACTAATGGGCAGTCTGCTTCTTGCATGACTCACTCATCTTGCACAAAGAATAAGTGATTTGTATTAGAAATGAGTTGTGAAGGATGTTTGGGGGGATAACTATCGCTGTCATTGCTATGTTAAATCACAGTCTCAGCCTCTGGACAAAAAGAGACAGGCTTATCAGAGCCAGGAAAACAGCAGCTCCAGCCCGATAGCTCTGACTCAAAGCCTTGTTTAAAAGCTATGAGTCAGGGCAGCCCGGCTGGGCAGCCCGGTCCTTCTCCCTTCCTCCCCATCCAGCCATTCAGCCTCTAATGTACAGGTTGCGTGCCTCACAGCGATTATTTCTGTGAAGTCCTTCAGAGCCAGCCTTCTTTTCTTGCAAGCATTCGTCTTCATTTCCAAGTGAATGAAGGGGGATTTCAGAGGTAGCCCTGTCCGCAGAGCAGAGCAAACAGTTCAATCCAAGCAACAGCTGAAGAAACTGCTAGAAGAATGTTCGCAGTAACAGAGAGGCTTTTCATATTTCAGTGTGGGGTGGATGGATGCTGGTGGCCAGTGTGCTTGCGAAGCCGGTGCTGGTTATTTTTATGGCGAGAACTTCAGTCTTTGCAAGTGTCAACAGGGATCTCCTCATTTACATGTGTTATCATTGAGTGGGTATTTTTACGTTCATTCTTTCCCTTCTTAGGACTTCTATTTATTCCACCTCTTCTTGGGACTAAATGACAATGATCTATTTTTTTTATTGCTTCTTTATATAGTCACCTATAGTTTAATGTAATGGATCAAGGGGCAACGACCTGACTCGGTATAAGTAAGACTGTATGTCGCCCAGCAACAGCCCAAGTATAGTAATAGAGAGCAATTGCCAGTGTGCAGACATAGCAGGGATTGGGACCGAATGGAAAGGCCTCAGGGCCGGTCTACTACCTCCAGGCTTAGAAAGAGGGCACTTTGGAAATCCATATTTTTATGTGAATGCAGTTGACACTGTGCAAGTTCAACCGTCTGCAAATTTTTTCTGGTGTGGAGCTGCCAACATGCAATCTCTGATGGGAACTCGAAATTTCTGATGGCATCCTCTGTTTCATCTTAACTGATCCTCATTTTCTGTTATCTCCAGCCAACAGAAAGTTTTGCAGTAAACGATTTGAGATTTGAGTCAAGGATTTACAAGTAATTTGACATAAACTAATTATTACTGCTATTCACAAGATGAGAAAGGAGATGCTTACAGAAATTAGGGTGATTTGCCTCAATAGCACAAAGCCGATAGAACTCGAACCTTCTAAATACAAATCTTATCATACTCTGATGAAAAAAAAAGGGAATTCCCACTGTGGCTCAACAGGTTAAGAACCTGACTAGTATCCGTGAGGTTGCAGTTTTGATCCCTGGCTTTGCTCAG